>VZTM01030714.1:0-35378 GCA_013400555.1 Jacana jacana | reverse complement strand
AGGGCACATTGCTGGCTCAGGGATCTTTTACTGTCTCCAAAGACCCCCAGAAGGGTCTTCTCCTCTGAAGTGCTTTCCAGCTCGTCCACCCCTAACCTCTACTCCTGCCTGGAATTCCTCCACCCCAGGTGCAGGAGCCTACACTTGTCCTTTTCTCTCAAAAATCCAAAATGTCATCCTACATGAAATGTTGTACAACCAAATAAAAGCGCCGTAGGTTCCTTGATGCCCTCCCCTACTCCCTATAGAAACTGGGCCAGCTTAGGATATGTTCAAACAGCTCATAATCTTAAACAAGAAAGCACTTTAAAGCCTCTAAAACCTTACTCAAACATTGTAACACAGAATAAAGAGGATTTGTGCACTTTTAACTTTTTCCACTGCTACCTGGAGCAGTCCCAACTGCACTCCTCCTCTCCCCGCTTCCCATTCCCATGAACTCCCTCCTGCCAGCAAACCTATTTATCCATCTGCAGCAAAAAGTGCACAATGAAGTTAAAAATAACTTAAAGGTGTGGTGGGTTTGGTTTTTTTATTTATTTGGGGGGGGAGTTAATATTTACCCCAGATTATTTACCCATCCAGTTCCTCTTTCACTGGACAGAGACATGCACTTGAATAGCAGGAGGTGGACAGGGCAGAAATAGCTGCACATCTTCAAGCCTTTCTCCTGCCAAGGGGAAAACATGAGCAGAGGCTACAAGACCCTGACTGATCCCGCATCCCCTGGGAAGGCAGTTACAAAGATGGTATTACCAAATTTTCATAACTAGGGACAATGCTCTGAAGATGCATAGTTTGGGAGGTTCAGTTTGGACATGAAGGAAAACTTCTTCCCCTTGAGGTGGTGCAGAACTGGAACAACACACCAGAGAGGTGGGGGAATCTCCCTCCTTCAGGGCTTCAAGACCTGTCTAAACAAAGCCTTGGTAGTCCCGCTTCGGTGTCTGCTCATCATGGATAGACTGCTTCAGTTTCTTACACCCTAAGTATGGCAGCCTTCAACTGCTTTCCTAATTCACCTAAATTTTCATAAATTTCCCCTACAGCTACACCCTTGAGCTATCCCACACAAGGGAAAATTGGAGTCATTACCTGCAGTGTAAACAAAAGGTGGCCTTACATGTACCACTGGTGCAACAACCCCATGGGAATACTTCCTATTTTAGCCAACAGTAGTTTTCATACGAGAGCATACACCTTGGTGCATACCACAGGTGGCATCAGAAACGTTAGGGACTGTAGTGCAAATCCACACGTGCCCATGTGATCAAAAAGGGGGTAAAAATAAAAGTTCCCTTTAGGGTGTCACAAAAGCCGAGCTAATGGTTTGTAATAGCGCGATGGTCTCTGCACACCAGACCAGGCCTCCTCAGAACCAGCAGTTACGATGCATTGAAAACAGGGAAATAAACTGTTGCCTGTGTGAGCTGCTTAGAGCAAGGCATTGGAATAAACATTTTTAGATAATAATTTGAATAACTTTATTCTTTTAAAACAACTTAAAGTCCTGATTTATTATCCACTTTCAAAGCACAATGCACTTTTCTAGATGTCCATGAGTCACCCTGGCTATGGAGGTGGCCAGCTCAATTGATCTTGATTCATAAGAAATGAGTCTCTGGACCAAATCCATCAGGTAGGTGCTGAGGTTATGAAGTGCCCTTTCTGCTTATCTCCTCTCCCAGCAGAAAGGGGATAATCAGCTCCCTCCTCTTGTGAGAACAAGGTGGGATTTTCTTATTTTGCATTACGGTGCTCTCTGAGGCTCCTGGCTAAAATGGTGGCCATCTGTGCACATGTATTATTTTATATATATTTATTTTTGAGTGTGTGCACATATACAACACAAGATCAATAGACTTAAGGCAAAATTTGTTTCCACTTAGAGGGTTGAGCAAATACATGGAGGCCTTAAAGTGCCAGAGTGGGCACAGAGGGATAAACAAGAATGGGGCAACATTTTCTGAATTTGAGTAAGTGGATGGAAAGGCAGCAAAAAGCTAAAATTATATTCATCCCGCCCCTGAATAGCCAAAATAAATTTTAGCAGAGCTAGCCACAGGAAGAGGTAACTAAAAAGAAAACCTGAAAAGAGATTACCTTCTAGGCATAGAGTTTCCCACTACTCCTATTCCTTTCCAGACTTGAATTTCTGCCCCAGCAGTTTGATACCCCCATTTCAGCTTCACAACCCAGAAGAGTCTCTTGTAAAAGCTGTTGAATAGTGACCATTGCTGACCATGTTCTGAATACCTACCCACAAACACACACGCTGGAGGGTGGCTGTGGGCAGAGGAATTGAGAGAGATCACACAATTCGAGCATCGTCATAGAAGGAAGAAATACACCATTTGCCAAGCCACCAACCACTCTGAAGCAAAGCAGAGACAAAAGTGAGGCCACAGTTTCTCCTAACTAATCCCTTCTGGCGTCTTTCTGACATTTCAATCAGGTTCTAATTACTGTGTTGGGACGTACGGGGCAATGAGCACGTGTGGTCCATGAGCCACGCTGCAAATAATCAGGCACCTCATTCACCAGTAGCTCCAGCAACATTAAACCAACCCCCAGCTGCTGCAGCTCCTGCTCAACAACTATAAAACTATCAGTGTTTCTATTTTTGCCAGAGACAAGAAGATGTGACAGGCTTTGATAGCAGCTTGTGTTTGATATCTGTGAGCAGGGATGTTACAAAAACAGAGAACAAAGCAAACTTTGCTTTTTCGCAGAGAGTATCTGACAACAATAAATCCATACTTGGGATCTCTCTGCAATGGCTGCAAAAAGAATCACAGAAGTGTGTGAAATTTATGAAGTACTATAAAAGCACAGGGGAAAATGCAGAGAAGAAATTCAAAGCTAAAAAAGGACTCTGGAGTGGTTCAAGAGACTCATCAAACAGATAACATGGGATCTAATCAGATATTAACCAGTTTTTTTATATGGAGAATGTGTCTTATCAAGCAGGGAGCAGGCAAGGAGGCCAAGACAGCCACATCCCAGTGCTGCCCCTGCTACCAACACTCAGGGGTTTAGCTGGGCAAGCCCTCAGCCCTTCTGAAATGGGGCTGGTAACACTGACGTACCCGCCACGAGGCGTTTTCACATCTGAGGATGATGAGTTTTGCCAACTAAGCCTGCTTCCTAGGCAGCTTCTGTCCCCAACTCTGATTCCCATCCCACTAATGCTCCAGCTCGCTCCCAACTTCTCACAGATAAGCTCAACCACAAAGCTTTGGAATCCTACTGAGTTCCCAGCACAAGTCCTTTGACAACTCACTGCTGTTTGCTCTTAGCCCACTGGATTTTCTCCTTGTCTTCTGGTATAAGCCGTTAGGAACATGGTCCTCTCACAACAACTTTCACAAACACATTTATGAATCCTCTATTACTGGAGTAACTCTACATGACTTTTTGGCAGTGCTCAAATTACTCCTGTAAGAGCACTTAGTTTCACAAGTGTTATTTTCATGCCTACACACTGGGAGTGTAATTTTGAGAGAGTTTCACCTGGGAGATCTCTTCAAGGACATAGCGCTTTGCTCTGAGTCGCTCCACATCCGACGGTGTTACCAGCAATGCAGCTCGATGGCCTGGCATGCCAGAAACCCCTCAAATTTCAGTAAATTCTCAAATGCTGCCTTCTTCACCAATGATATTACGACACAAAGTAATTATTCTTTTTGTCTTGCCCATTAAATAAATTTTTTCAAAAGATAAGCTGTGAGCTGGGCATGTAGCATGAATTTAATCAATTGATACTCCTGCCCTCTACTCCAGGAAAGGACAGCAGAGAGAACCTGAAAGTCAAAAAAAAAACAACCACCAAGAAATAAAGACAATTCTACTTCTTCAAAGCTAACAGGGATGATTGCCTTTTATGAAGGTGGATAGATGATGGTAAAGCAGTGGATGTGGTGTACCTTGACTTCAGTAAAGCATCTGACACCGTCTCCCACAGCATCCTTGTAACTAAACTGAGGAAGTGTGGCCTGAACGATAGGGTAGTGAGGTGGATTGTGAACTGGCTGAAGGATAGAAGCCAGAGAGTGGTGGTCAATGGGACAGTGTCTACTTGGAGGCCTGTGTCTAGTGGAGTCCCTCAGGGATCAGTCTTGGGACCGGTGCTGTTCACTATATTCATCAATGACTTGGCTGAGGGAGAAGAGTGCACTGTCAGCAAGTTTGCTGATGACACAAACTGGGAGGAGTGGCTGACACACCAGCATGCCGTGCTGCCATTCAGCGAGACCTGGACAGGCNTGCTGGAGAGAATCCAGGGCAGGGCTACCAAGATGATGAAGGGAGTGGAGCATCTCCCATACGAGGAAAGGCTGAGGGAGTTGGGTCTCTTGAGCTTGGAGAAGAGGAGACTGAGGGGTGACCTTATTAACGTTTATAAATATGGAAAGGGTGAGTGTCAGGAGGATGGAGCCAGGCTCTTCTCGGTAGCATCCAATGACAGGACAAGGGGTAATGGATGCAAGCTGGAACAGAGGAGATTCCAGTTAAATATGAGGAAAAATTTCTTCACAGTGAGAGTGACTGAACACTGGAAGGGGCTGCCCAGGGAGGGTGTGGAGTCTCCTTCTCTGGAGACCTTCAAAACTCGCCTGGACGCGTTCCTGAGTGACCTGATCTAGGTTTCCTGCTCCAGCAGGGGGATTGGACTAGATGATCTTTCAAGGTCCCTTCCAATCCCTGATATTCTGTGATTCTGTGATTTTTCCTTGTTAAGATCTCTGCAATTAGTTTTCAATGCTGAGATGCACACCCGGCTTCAAATGTCTGGAGTTCCACTCAGGTCCCATCAAAACAGCAATTTAGGGTGCCCAGAACATGTCGCAGCAAAGTAGAAGACATCTTTATGGTAGCACCTGCACTTTATGCTGTTTAGAGAGGCTGCAGACTACCCTGAAAAACCAAAGAACTAACAAGTTCTGTGTTACACAGTTGAGCCTCTTCACGCTCTTTTTCCTCCAGTCAATTAAAAACACTACATTATTTAAATCTCATTTCCTTCTACTGGGCGTCAGGCAGAGGCTGAAAAGAGCAGACCTTCATCAAACCCGTTCCAAATTCTGATTACTTTTAAATTCAGAAGCAAAGGTTTTGCAAATACCTTAGGAGGAGTGAATCCAGTTCTCGAGAGTCCGTTGTCTGGATAAGTTTTATTGCAGTCAAATAAAAGCACTTCCATTCTGAGTATATTCGGAGAGAAGATCCAATTCATTAAATGTAATGAGTTTTTCAGACCTGCAATACTGAGAACTTGTTTGGTTGCTTTTTATTTTTTCTTCTTTTTTTTTTTTTTTAAATTAAAAAGCTTATCTACCATTTTGTCGATTTATTTGGTATCAAAGTGCTTTTAAACACTGGCACTTAAATAATATTAAATCCATCTTTGCCAGAAACCTTTAGAGCAGATAAGCACAAGTAAACTGCAGCCTTCATTTCAGCAAGCAGCCCAAACTACTGGAAATATTGGTCATTATAGGCTCCATCTAAGGTATCACACCGACCCCATGGATACTATATGCCTGCAGCAGGGTAGCTGGAGCTGCCTGGCAGAAAAGGACCTGGGGGGGTTCTGGTGGACTGTGGGCTGACCATGAGCCAGCAGTGTGCCCATGTAGCCAAGAAGGCCACCAGCATCCTGGCCTGGATTAGCAACAGCGTAGGGAGCAGGACTCAGGAGGTGGTCGTTCCTCTTAACTGGGCACTGGAAAGGCCCCCACCTCAAGGGCTGTGTCCACTTTTGGGATCCTTCCCACAAAAAAGACATTGAGGGGCTGGAATGGGTCCAGAGAAGGGCAACGGAGCTGGTGAGGGCTCTGGTTAACAAGTCCAATGAGGAGAGGCTGAGGGAGCTGGGGGTGTTCAGCCTGGAGAAAAGGAGGCTGAGGGGAGACCTCCTCACTCACTCCAACTCCCTGAAAGGAAGGTGTAGTCAGGGGATGTCGGTCTCTTCTCCCAGGTCACAGGCCATGGGACAAGAGGAAACGGCCTCCAGTTGCGCCAGGGGAGGTTCAGGTTGGAGATGAGGAACAGTTTTGACAGGGAAAGGGTTGTAAAGGCTTGGCCTGGGCTGCCCAGGGCAGGGGTTCAGGCCCCATCCCTGGAGGGATTGAAAAGCCAGGTTGCCCTAGTGCTTAGAGACATGGGTTAGTGATGGGTTTTATCAGAGTGAGGTTGATGGTGGGACTGGATGATCTTAAAGGTCCCTTCCAAGCTTGACAATTCTATGTTTCTATGATTCTATCATAACACACTGGGAGGTTTCTATGTTATTCTCCAAGTTAATGGAGCTGCCATTAGCAAGTGGATTTATGGTTACAGGATTTACATAACAAGAGACTTCATTTCTTTTGTCACTGAGTATCTGCAGGTGAAAACGGTCAGTTAGTTTGATAAGACAGTATATAGTCCCCCAAAATTCCACAGCATCTTTCAGCTCCTATTGAGAATTTTGCTTCTTTTACAGCATTAATCACTATTTTGAATTGAAATATTGTGGCAGCAATACAAAGCTATGGCAGACAAAAACTTATTAATATACAGCTCTAGCTGCCCAAAATTGTCCTTTCTTAACTTTAAATGTTTTCCCACAATGTAAAAAAATCCCACTTCAAACAACATCCATGGAATTGAAACACTGAAGAGCTCCATTATGGAGGGGCAGAGGCAATCAAAGCAAGGCAAATGTATGAAGAACAGAGACAGAGCACTGATCACTAAATAATTAATGTGTTTCTTTTTATCAACACAGAAACTGTCTGCAACAGGAGGGCTGCTTCTTGCTCCTTTAGGCATGAGTTTTCACTCCTGAATGCAGACAGGGAGGAGATGAAGCCCTCTCATGCAAAGTTATATCTGTACCCTTAAAAGCCTTACAGGAACCTCCCCACCTGCAGAACGCGCCACCACGACAATTAGAGGAAGGCATGCTCCAAAACCCAGACTCTCTGATGGCTACACATTGTTTCAGAGACTGCTTCCTGGCAGGAAGAGCCACAAAGATGACTAAGGGAGTGCAGCATCTCCCATACGAGGAAAGGCTGAGGGAGCTGGGTCTCCTTAGCTTGGAGAAGGGGGTGACCTTATTAATGTTAATAGACTGGATCGATGGGCCAATGTTAATGGCATGGCCTTCAATAAGGCCAAGTGCCAGGTCCTGCACTTGGGCCACAACAACCCCATGCATCGCTACAGGCTTGGGGCAGTGTGGCTGGAGCTGCCTGGTGGAAAAGGACCTTGGGGGTGCTGGTCGACGGGTGGCTGAACACAAGCCAGCAGTGTGCCTAGGTGGCCAAGAAGGCCAGTGGCATCCTGGCTTGCATAAAGAATAGTGTGACCAGCAGAAGTAGGGAGGTGATTTTCCCCCTGTGCTCAGCACTGGTGAGGCCACACCTTGAGTCTTGTGTCCAGTTCTGGGCACCTCAGCACAAGAGAGATCTGGAGGGGCTGGAGCGAGTGCAGAGGAGGGCAACAAAGCTGGTGAGAGGCCTGGAGAATAAGGCTTATGAGGATTGATTGAGGGAGTTGAGATTGTTTAGTTTGAGGAAGAGGAGGTTGAGGGGAGACCTCATCACTCTCTACCACTGCTTGAAAGGGCATTGTAGANAATAGATGCAAGCTGGAACATAGGAGGTTCCACTTAAATATGAGGAAGAACTTCTTCACAGTGAGAGTGACTGGACACTGGAAGGGGCTGCCCAGGGAGGTTGTGGAGTCTCCTTCTCTGGAGACATTCAAAACCTTCCTGGATGCGTTCCTCTGTGATCTGATGTAGTTGTTCCTGCTCCGGCAGGGGGAAGGTCCCTTCCAATCCCTTATATTCTGTGATTGGACCCCACAATGATACAGAGCAGTATTGTCTCTTTGTGTTGAACAGCTTTTTAAACAAGAAAATCCCATGTTAATGCACAGGCATTAAAATGGTATATAGGATACAGCCCATGCCAGCCAGGTACAAACCTGAAGCCCAAATGCTTCAGCTTTAGTCCCCTGATAGACCAGGAGGAATAACTGGGGGATGTCAATTTGTTCAATGCAACACCAAGTGCCTTCCCCATGAACACCTTCTACCTTATGTCTGCTGCAGGGGAGAGAGATCCTTTCCTCCTGGTCCTCTCTGTTTGATAAACTATGGGCCCAAGACTATCATCTACCTGAGAATTTAGCAAAGCTTGAAAGGAAGAAGAAAAGAGAAGATTTGCAGCTTCTCTGATCTGTTCATTTATGCCAGTTGAAAGATTTCAGCTTTGAGGGGTTTATACTCCCTGAATAGGAGGTGGCAAATAATCTGCTGGCTCAGCCGATTATTTTGGGGAATGCTGAGAAACTGGGCTATGGTGTCAGTGCCCAGAACAAGCATGGTAATATATAGAAGGACACCAACCCTGCTCAAATTCCTAAAGGTAAATCAGTCATCACAGATGGTCAAAAGCAGGAAAAAAAGCCTACTAGCAAAGTCAGCAATGTTTTTTACTCTCTCCATTTTGTTGTTCCATAAATTAAATATAATCTCAAACAGTATGGAATACAGCACATGGGTACCCATCTGCTACACCAACATCTCTTACTCTGAAAGCACCCACGCCACAAAAACAAGAGCAGAGATAGCTTTCAGAAAGAGCAAACCACTTCACATCAGCACCTTCCAGCAACTTCGTCAGTCACAACAAACTCCACCGTCCCTCCTTGTTTTTCCAAAAAAGCCGTTCTCCATCCTCTCCTGAGTAATTCCATATGTGCTGTCTGCTCTTCTCTCCCATTTCCCCACTGTCCCCTCTCCTGCTATCCAAAGCTCTGTTCCTCCAGGGATGCCCACAAATACAACAGGAAGATGCCCTCCACCGATTCAGCACTGCTATACGGGTGTCCTGCCTTATCCTGAGCTGCATTGTCCGGGTTTGGGGTGGAGCAGAGCCAACTTCCCATTTGGTGAAAGATGTTCTTGTTCATACTTGCTGCTGTGGCACCCAGAGTCAACCAACTTGGTTGTTTACCCCATGGAGGGGTTGCACCTCTGGGGAGGAGCAGACAAGTCAGGTGAAGCAAACTGAGCACTAGGGTATTCTCCATCCCATCCACCCCACACCCACTATAAAAGCTGAGGTATCAAAGGGGTCAGGTTGGCTCTTCTACAGTGGCTTCCTTGCTTTGGTAACTGATGGACGAGGAAGTGCCCGTCAGTAAACCTTGATGCCCATCAGTGTGTTCTGGAATCTAGTTCCCAGTCACTGAGACCAGTCTGGAACTTCCCCAGTGCCTGCTGGAGACATCTCCCTGGGAACTTGACATATATTGTATTGTATATATTTGTATATATAGTATACATTTATGTATCTTGTATCTATTAAATTTTTTCCTTTTTATTTTATTATTACTATATCTTATTAAAGTAGTATAGATTCTTTTCTTAGATGCATAACTCTTTATCTTTTTTCTTCCTCTCCTTGGAGTGAGAGGTGCCTGTTGTCATTAGCCAATTCAGCACACAGCAAACCACATGCAATAGCTAAAAAACCAGGCAAAACACAAATTGATCTGTTCTGTGTCTGTCTTAGTACCAAGCAGCTTTTTGTTCCACAATTAATACCCTGAAATAGTCTAGAAGAAGCAGCTTTTCTATACTGGTGAGTCAAAACCAGACCCTGTGTGTTTTAATCTGAGAAAAGACCATAAATCAATATAAATGGCAAATACTACTCTGGTGTTCTCTTGTTTGTCAAACTCACTCAAAGCTTTGCTCATTAGCAAAGTTTAGTCATTCCATTCATCAAAACTGCTCTAGCCATATTTCATGCATCAGTAATGTTTTTGAAGACATGAATAAAAGGTGACGAAAAGGAAGTTCTTGTAATCTAGTTCTTTTACAGCTGTGGTTCATAGTTACTTTTTCAAGGGTTGCATGGAGAAAGTCACAACCTACTTATGAACTTGTTTCCCTGTGACAGTTTCTCAGATTATCCAACTCTGCAATTAAAACAACATGAAAAATATCAATAAAATTCTTCTCAGGAGTATGTAAAAACAACACGAGTGCTTCGTTTTCCCTGTGCAGTGTTCACACTACTTCTGCATTGAACAGAACAGCCAGTATTTTATCCTCAGCCCTGGCAAACAGGTCTATATAGTTTTTAAATGTGGATTTACACTGAAAGCTTTTTCCTGGAATAAAATTCTTTCATCCTATTGAGTTTTTGATAATAGCATGTAACTGAAGGAGAGGAAAGTTATTCTCTACAACAGGAACGTGAACGCAGACACTATCCAGGGTGGAGCAGATACATGAGGTGAACTATGGAGATCTCCGCAGCTTTCCAGAGAGCAGCCCGGCAACCTGGCACGGCACACAGGGCTCCCTCTGCTCCAGTTTTACCATGTAGCAAACTAGTCTTAAAATTGCATGTGACACCCAAACCTCCAGGTGTTACGGGAGCTGCTCCTCCCTGTGTGTTTGAGGAAAACTCTTCAAGAGTTTTACTGGGCTGACTAGTTTTTATAGACCTTTATTTCTCCAGGTGTTCAACCCCATTATAAAATAAAACTAGCACTCCAGATTTCCCCATGCTCCATTTCCAAACTGAGCAGCAACCAGCTTTCAACGCCCATTCCTAAGGGTGTCTCAACTTAGAATGATCAGCAAGGTTTCCAGGCTCTGTTTCATAATACCTTTTCTAAAGCCTTGAAGTCAAAACTTACATAAAATGAGTCATCTGAGACTAAAACCATTGAGCTATTCTACAGTTAACTAGGAAATAATCTAGATAAGGAGAGGAAAACTGAGAGATTTATGGGATGCTGCTGCATTAGTTTCCTGCCCTCTTTCCAACACACTGGCATGCACACCAAAATAATGCACTGAAGGAGTTTCTTTTGATTTTATAGAAACGTTACGTTTCATAGACTCCCAATAGAAGCCATCACCCGCGCTTCAGCACCTTTCTTCAGTTCCTCCCTCCAAGACAGCTTGTAGTGTATTCACAGAGCAAGCCCACTCAACTGGCTCCAAAAGCTGTCACCACTCTCTGTCTCTCTGATCTAACGAGCGCTGCTGGAAAAGGTAACTCACATTGATGCCTCTCCTCCAAAGCACTTGCAGGTGAGCCAGTAAAGACAATAGCAACAGCTAAACCCACTACAGGGAGCAAGGGGAAAACTCCAGGTATTGGTAAGCCCTGTGACAAAGCTAATCTATAAAAAGTTTAACAGAAAAAAAGAAGGTTTTTTTTAAGAAGTGAAAAAAATTAATATCCCAGTCAAATGAGCCACCGGAAACCGAGGCCCTAAACTGCAACACATCCATCATGAAAGACTAGCAAAATGCTGAAGTAACCAAAGGCAGGCAAACTAAACAAACTGTATCATTAATAACAAAACCCAAAGAAAAGGAAAAAAGGAAAAAAAAAAGTTTCTTTAACTTAAGAGCACTAATTAAAGACCTTGAGAGACAAGGCAGATTTTCTCAAGAGCAAAGGCAACACAAATACCCCAACTACAAGAGCATTTAAGGAAGCAGCCAGAAAGCGCTAGGGATTTCTGGTTTTTAATAACAGTTCAAATCAAAGAAAGAAAAATCCACACTGACAATTCCTGGAGCTTTATAATCCAGTAAAGCCACCCACCCCTCACTTCTTTTTTAGTTCAAATTGCAGCTTGCACCAAATGCAGGAGCTGAACCACAGTGGTCCTGAAATTAAAAAGCTGGTCCAATAAAGTATTTCTTCAGAGAATCAAATAGAATCATAGAATCATTTAGGTTGGAAGAGACCCCTGGGATCATCAAGCCCAACCATCAGCCCTACTCTACAAATTCTCCCCTACACTAGATCCCTCAACACCACATCTAATCTGCTCTTAAACACAGTCAGGGATGGGGACTCCACCACCTCCCTGGGCAGCTGATTAATAAAATAAAACGTTGCCAGAGCTTATACCTTCCTTATTTATGAGTAATTCTTATTTCAGTATATATATATACATATATATCTATGTATATTTGGATATATTGGATTTTTTTGACTAAGGCAAGGCTGGATGGGGCTTTGCACAACCTGCTCTGGTGGGAGGCCTAGCAGTGCAGCAAAGCTGAGCCAAATGTTGCAGGCAAAGTACAGTCTGAAATAACTGGGGGGGGGAAAGAGCTGTATTTTCTAATGGTGACCATCTTTTATGAAGAAAGCTGATCCGGGCAGCAACAGGGCTGTGGAGGAGCAGATATGGGGCTACTGGTTGACAGTCTGCTTGCAACCAGCACTTTATTGCTTTACATTTGCAAGAGATTGTGAGTCTGCAGAACTGCGTTCCATGTACTTTTTCTCCCATTTCTGTGCGTGACCTCCCCCTCCCCCCGCCACCCCCAACTGTGCACATACTGGCTTTTGAGTATTATTTCAGGATTTTTTGGACAGGAGGGTTTGGTCCTTACTGCGTCAGCAGCACTATCCCTTGAACTGTCTCTTTCACTCAGGCTTTCACCACTGAGAAGTCTTTAGTACAGGAAGCTTCCAATTCTATCTGGAAAATAGTTGCTTTCCTCTATAAATTACATTTTCTACCCCTGATAACACAGGAGACGTACTGTCTTATTCTGACTTCAATGCAATGACCCCAAATTTGAAAGTTTCATTCTTTGTTCTTTTTTTCCCCTTTTCAGTGTTTCTAACTTAAAAGGTCTGAAAGAAAAGAATCATAGAATCATAGAATGGTTAGAGTTGGAAGGGACCTTCAAGATCATCCAGTTCCAACTCCCCTGCCCTGGGCAGGGACACCTCCCACCAGAGCAGGTTGCTCCAAACCCCATCCAGCCTGGCCTTCAACACCTCCAGGGATGGGGCAGCCACAGCTTCTTGAGTCCTGAGATATAACTGCATCAAGATTAAAAAAAAAATATTTACTGTATTGGACAGAAACAAGTTTAAGCACTGACTTGATACTTAACCACAACCGAAACCAAATCCAAATTGATTTTCATTTGCTCAGTCATTTGATTCCCATTTCCCACATTAAAAGTGCAGTTCAAAGGAAGGAGCTACTTTGGCTGGTTTCTACAGTTAACAGCAAGCTGCAACACCTGAAATGCCCCAAACTGTACTGGTATTTGTCCATCAGGTACATAGCCTGGCTTCTGGACCTTCTTGTTGTCACTCAGAAAAAGGTGTATGTATAGAGGAGAATGACAACCCACCATTTCACAGCAGGGCTGTGCCAGGTGGATGCTACCTGCATGCTACTGCCAGGCAGGCCAGAAGAGCGTGCCCAAACTTGGACTGAAATTTTTCATGGTTGGTTATTCCTGTCTACACCACACCACTGACCTCTTTACTATTTGAAAACAACTAATAATCCAGTAGGTCACGATATGAATCATTCCATATTTCCTCTTTTCTGCTCTGCTTCCTTAACAAGTTCTTATTTTGGCTGCTGGGTTCAACAACCTTGTTGTTGTTTCAGGGACACAATGAACCCAGGTGGTATATGAATTTTTTCACTTTGCCTATCCCATCTCAGACTATTTTCTCTTTGATTAAACTGCCTTTCACTTAAAATTTCACTGCCACATGCTGCAGTGGTTGGAAACACCCCACTCCATGCTAGTATCTCCTGAGACATAGAGATACCATACTGAAGATGCTGAACAAGAACAGGGGCAAAAAAGCCCTGCTATGATCCTCAACATCATTTTCTTTTGTTGTCTTTCCCTTGGAGGAATAATCCAATTCCACTTTGTCACATTACCTGGCAAGAACTGTAAAGGTCAGAGAAAAATAGACCCAGC
Organism: Jacana jacana; assembly: GCA_013400555.1. NCBI lineage: Eukaryota > Metazoa > Chordata > Aves > Charadriiformes > Jacanidae > Jacana > Jacana jacana. Next base: position 21,589 of record VZTM01030714.1, on the reverse strand, counting down.
GCAAGGGAGTGTTTAAATTACTTTCTCCAAAGATATATCCATTTATTCCCGTCCCAGGCACACACACAGACCCAGGCACAGCAGGGTGATCTGTTTCCTGCTCCTCTCTGGCTCGGACAACATGGATTGTTTACCGATACATAAGGTCAGAAAGTTTTTAATCAAATGGTTGAATATCTAAAGTCAACGTTACTGAGACATTGATTGTTTTAAGAAGACGTGAGCAAACTTTACATGAGTCCCCATGCTTGTTAGAAGAGAACATATGAAGGCAACACCCTTCTCAAAGGATTTAATGAGCTTCTGCAGGTTTAATTGCCAACTGACTGTTGCCTTATTTTTCCTTGCAAATTATGCACGTTTCCAACCTCCTTTTCAAGTTGGGTAATTTCTGGGGCTTCAGCAAGCAAACTAGGGAAGTAATTCCATAGGACTCCAGTAAAATAACAGGGGTGGAAAATTCAAGCTCATCCAAGCTTGGCAAGAAATTGATAAAACTACTCCCTTAATGATGCTGCGTGGCACTGAGTTTTGTACACTTAGCACTGCTGGTAAGTGGAGAAGTTTGAGATGCTCTTGTGCTGGCTTTTGAGGAGACATCCTTATTTTCACCAGAAAAAAAAAAATATTTACATAATTTACATCAGCCCATGCTTTCTTTTTTCACTAATACTGTTCTCCTAAAAGCATAGACTGGTGTTAACTATAATTCCAGTAAACCTGGTAGCTTTGCATTGAGACATTTTTGTGGGAAGTTTTTTTATTCAAATTTCGTCCCCAAGAGAATATAATTTTAGGTGCTAAAGCTACCTCTCAAATAAATATGACATCCTTGGTGCATGAAGGATCCACTCCTTTTATAAGCTCTCAAAAACTACCTGCAAAAATACTACTTGACTCTGCTCATCAGATCACTCTTTAAGAGAAAAGACAACTGCTGCACAATATTAACAGCAGGAAAATTTTCACTTACTAAGATCTTTTGTGTTATCAAATGAAGAATTACAAAGTTTGATATACAACCAGAATTCAGCTGGAGGGTTTTAGTCTGTTTTGTTCTGTGTTTTTTTTTCTGTCCATCTCATAGATTCATCGAATGGCTAGAGTTTGAAGGGACCTGCAAGATCATCCACTTCCAACCCCCCTGTCCTGGGCAGGGCCACCTCCCACCAGAGCAAGCTGCTCCAAGCCCCATCCATCCTGTCCTTGAACCCCTCCAGGGATGGGGCAGCCACAGCTTCTCTGGGCAACCTGGGACTGAGTCTCACCACCCTCACACCAAAGCATTTATTTCTAGTATCTCATCTAAATCTTCCCTCTTTCAATTCAAAACCATAACCCCTCGTCCTGTCGCTCCACTCCCTGACAAAGAGTCCCTCTCCATCTCTCCTGTAGCACCTTCAGATATTGGAAGGCTGCTCTAAGGTCTCCCTAGAGCCTCTTCTTCTCCAGGCTGAACAACCCCAGCTCTCTCAGCCTGTCCTCACAGCAGAGGTGCTCCAGCCCTCTGAGCATCTCTGTGGCCCTCCGCTGGACCTGTTCCAAAAGTCCCTGTCTTTCCTGTGCTGAGAACTCCAGAGCTGAGACTCCAGGTGGGGTCTCACCAGAGCAGAGCAGAGGGACAGAGTCACCTCCCTCACCCTGCTGGCTACACTGCTTTTGATGCAGCCCAGGATGGGGCTGGCTTTCTGGGCTGCCAGTGCGCACTGCCGGCTCATGTTCAGCTTCTCATCTATATTGTTCCACCTACCCCCTATGTTACTAGTAAACAAAACCACATTTGAATTTGAATACATTTTTACTTCTTTCAGACTCTTGCTATAACACACTAGGAAATCCTGTGTGCTTGGCAATGAGCAAGACAAAATCCTTTCTTGGTGTACAGGAAAGACTGCTGATTAACAGGGTCTAATATTGAGCTGGGTGGCTTGGGTACATACAAGGTGCATCTACCTCTTGCCCAGCCTCTTGTATCATCACTGGACTCTGGCACCTGTGGATGGGAAGAAAAGGGCAGCAGAAAGTACCCACGCACTCATGTTCACCAAGGCGCTAACAGGTAACCAAAGAAGAGGTTTCAGGGACTCCAGGGTTCAGCCCGTTATTAGCCTACAGAGGTGGCAGTGAGTTAGGGGTAGAAAGTTAGCCAGCCAGAGCAGAGAGTAACCAAAACCCAGCATATACTTTTATATTTGGATCACAGTCTCATTCAACAATGTTATTTCTGAGTGATCTGAAAACACAGCAGTTATTACTAGTTGAAGTCATTCAACGAGCCTTCTCAAAGAAGAAACGATAGAATTGGAGACATAGGTATAAACAAATGTATTTGAAGAACTCTCTCACAGAAACACAGACATTATTCTATCCATGATGAGCGGAGTTTTCTTTCCCTTATTCTAATACACTGAATTTAATTATTTGTTGGATTCAGAGAGAAAAGTCTGTAATTGTGCTTTAAATTGTTGAGTTTTGCATTTAGGCACTTGAGAGCTCTGGATAATGAATACTGACAGAGGGAAAATTTAGCTGCTGGTTTGGATTTAGCTGCACGTGTAATGGAAGCCGATCTGTAAACAGTAGCACTTTAGAAAGCCTTGTCTGTGACATACTTGGAGCATCAGACTGAACAGTCTCCACCAGAGAAAACATTAATTTTCTTCTGTAATATTTAAAAATGTAAAGCTAAAGCTTCAGAGTAACCTCCCCTCCACCCTCCACCCTAATAATAATAGTAATAATAAAAAATCTGATGTCAAAAACTTGCAAGCAGTTATCTTAAAGATGAGACTATGTGTCATGAGATGTGGCCCTACCTTCCTCAGCACCTCTCAACACCCAAGGCTTTGGGTCACTCCTTCCAAGGCCCTGGTTAGACCCCAGCCTGCTTTTACTTATGATTGTAATAATATTGAAAAAATATAATAATTTTCTCCGTGAAAGCTTTCAAAGACACGGGCTGTCTTATTAAAGAGGCCATAAAGAAGCAGAAGCAGTCACATTAGAAAAATTGAAATTTAAAGCCTTCTAAAGTATGTTTCAAAGATAAAATGCTCCCTACAGTTATTTATCCCTTTATGTTTGCAACCTCCTACAGAGCAAGCCCCAGCTGAAGAACCCACGTAGACTAATGCAGTGAGTAATGACACTAAAAACTTTTTCATTTACAAATAAAGCAAGTATGTGTGTGCAAACAAGTTGCAGCAAGAGATGTCAACACAGCTGAGACAGCATTATGGCCCAAGGGCACTGTTGAGCTTTCCACACACGACCATAACGCATCCTTCATTTGGTCTTTGCTGCAACTTCATCTTTCAAAAAATAAATACTTCACATCCTTGTAATAAAGTACTGGCAGGCACATCAGAAAACATTTCTGACATTCTGGAGCTAATGGAAATCTATCTCCTCAAAATTGGGAAGCCCTCACTTCAAGCGTTTCTCTAAATGAAAGTTGGATGATGTCCCCTGAGACATGTTCACAGTCTCCAGCATGAATGTTGACTGGGTGTCTATTCTCATTACAATCACCAATTGTTCATTTCTCCTGAAATAAACCTTGTGATGATCAAAGTTATCTTCTGACTTACTGGAATATTTATTAGCATTCACCTTTTTAGAGCTTTATGACATTTATTTATCATTTAGCTGAAAGAACAAACAGATATTTGAAGTTGTTTATTAGCAGCAGAGGCCCTCAACAAATGCACACGCATCTTTCTTGAAGAAAGATCTCTCTAAGGAGGGTTACACCAGTGACCTTGCTATTGCCCCCAATTTAACCAGGAAAAGGGGATTCAGTAAAACTAAGTGCCAAGTGGAAATCTGGAATTTTACTCAAGAGAGGAGACTTAGTACATGAAAAAGCAAGAAAGAGCAAAACTATCAGTAAAACCCACTGCCGGTATTACTTCCTGTCAGAGTCACTTGTACAAACAGGTTGAAAACGGAACCAGAAACAGTGAGGGTGGATCAAAACCTGCTTCCCATTCACCAACATGTTCCCCTTGGTTCCTTGGTTGACTTGGGCAAAGGAGATAAAGCATCTCATAAAAGAGCAGCCCAACCATGATCCGAAGAAGCCTGGAGGTCTCTGGGGCTGGGGCTGTCCCCACTGAGCCAAGCATGGCTTGTGGAATATGCACATTTGCTACATCATGTGTGATTACCTCAAAGCATTCGCTAATCATTTGGATTATTCTGAAGTATAAACTGCACCAGTGATGAACTGACTATACTGGAGCCAAAGATTTACCTGCAATAAGCAACACTTATAAAAAGGCATGGTTTGTGCAGGTGAAAATAGAGTACATCAGTCAAGTTCTTCAAAATTGCATAGAACAGCATGTTCTTTAAAAAAAAAATCTAGTAATCTTTTCCCGTTTTCTCATTTCTGCCCATTTGGTCTCTTTCCTTCTCTCTCCTTTTGAATCAAAATTAGGTATTTAAAAAAAAAATTAATTAGGTATTTCTAAAAGGCTTTCTTCTGAACAGAGACTCACATGTGTTATTATTTTGCTATCAGTTGTTTATCTTTGCATTATTCCATCCTATCTGTACCCTTCTAACTTTGCCCCTACAGAACTATTTATCATCTCCTTTAAATCCTCTGCTGCTCTGCATAAAGTACCGTCAACCAGGCTGTATCAATGGAGGAGGTTCCCTACATAAACAAACCTGAGCAAAAGAATCTGGTGAAGTCCTCCTTTTGCATCATCTTCCCACTCACAGTGGCTAAATCCATGCCCTAGAGTTTAATTAAAGAAGCGGAACATCTAACAGAGGCTGCAACTCCCAGGAACAGAGGAGGGACCCTACTTTCCAGAGCAATCCCAAGTCATTCAACACCAAAGTTCAAAAATGATCTTACTTTTGACAGTTGCTGTTCGGGTGCAATTGTAGAGTATGGCTAACTCTCCAAATACTTTGCCAGGTCCCATGGTGCACAGCTTCACACCTTCTTTTGTCACTTCAACCTTCCCATCTGTGAGAAAAAGAGAAGAAAATAAAGAGCACTTTAAAAGGGAAATTAAGTTCTTTCAGACTTAAGTTGTAAAATTTATTGGATTATACTGTGAATAAAAGGAGCACAGCTTTGCAACCCGAAAACCAATTAAATCTATTAAAAAGGAGAGCACAAACGCAGAAAAAGGTTAAAAAAAAACACATTGCAAATTGAAGCTTTCAACACTTGAGGATTTTAAGTGGAGTATCTGTACAGACAGGACAGACTTATCAGTACACTAAGCTCAATGTGAAATTTGTTTCATGTATGACACTTCCAGGTGAAGTTTTCTCCAATTTTGTGTTAAAAATGGAAAAGATTTAGGTCTTTTTACACCACACATGAAAACTACGGAGTAATGTTACCCATTTTCACTGAGAAACTAATCCCAAGAACACTAATCCACAAATAACACAGCTACTATCAAAAGGAAAATTAGGGGAAGGTAAGGGAGGGGAGGGGAGGGGAGGGAAGGAGATAGCTACATGACTTTGTGCACACACAGGTAATGCCACAAAGAGAAGCAGAGTTGATACGTATGGGGAATCACAGAATGGTAGGGGTTGGAAGGGACTTCTGGAGATAATCTAGTCCAACCCCCTGCCAAAGTAGGGCCACCCAGAGCAGGTCCCACAGGAACGTGTCCAGGTGGAGTTTGAATATCTCCAGAGGAAGAGACTCCACCATGTCTCTGGGCAGCCTCTGCCAGGGCTCTGGCACCCTCTTAGGAAAGAAGTTTTTCCTCAGGTTCAGATAGAGTTTCCTGTGTTCCAGTTTGTGTCCCTTGCCCCATCACTGGGCACCATTGAAAACAGTCTGGCCCCATCCTCTTGACACCTGACCTTTCCATATTGATAAGCACTGATGAGATCTCCTCTCAGTCATCCCTAGACTAAACTGATCCAGGTCTCTCAGAGCTCCAGTCCCTCCTTCGTAGACTTCTGCTGGACTCTCTCCAGCAATTTCCTGTCCTTCTTGAACAGGGGAGCCCAGAACTGGACACAGAGCTTCAGATGGGGCCTCACCAGGGAAGAGCAGAGGGGGAGGATGATCTCCCTTGACCTGCTGGCCATGCTCTTTTTAATGCATCCCAGGAGATCACTGGCCTTCTTGGGCACATTGCTGGCTCCTGGTCAACTTGTTGTCCACCAGGACTCCCAGGTCCCTCTCTGCAGCCTGTATCTAAGTGTATTTAACACATGTGTCAGTGTGTAAATCTACACTGTTATACCAATGACACTCCCTGAAGCAAGAATGACTCCAGCCTAGCTGTGCTACTCTACTAAAACAACATACCAACAAGAAAAAGCAAACTTTGAAGACTCTGAAACAAGTTGAGTTACTCTTCCCATAACAAAGTAACTCAAGCTGAGCAGAAAACTTCCAAAGTTTCCATGGCAGAATAAAGAAAAAGAGTAAGGTGTGTAGAGGAGAATGGAAGAAGGCATTGTATTAAGGCAGGGCGAATTTTAAAGGATGCCTTTAAAGGGCACAATATATTTTGGAAGGAGAGGGGTCTTAACACTGCCAAGATCTATTGCAGATTAAAAAAAAAATAATAAAATAAAAGAAAATCCTTGTTATTTATGAAACAAAAAGCTACTGTTGGGTAAAAAACATGACCTAAAGGTTACCTTGCCTGTGGGTGTATAAAGATTGCAGTACTGTATTCTGTAATGTATAAGCACAGAAAGCTTGGGGGAAAAATTAAAATTTCTTTATTCCACGTTATTACTAATAAGCAAGTATATCTATGTGTGTGTGTGTATATATAGATAATGCTACTATGAAATTACTACAAGAAAGCAAGTACATATTTCAAGATTAAGAGCATGTCTCTAAAATTATCACTAGTAAAGCAGTAAATGGTTGAGTCCCCATTCCTGAATGTGTTTCAGTGTGGTTGAGATGTGGTATTGGGGGATCTGGTATAGGGGAGAACTTTGTAGAGTGGAGCCGATGGTTGGACTCGATGATGCCAAGGCCCTTTTCCACCTGAATGATTCCATGATTCTATATAAGTACACATACTTGCACATACATATATAAGGAGGAGAAAATGTCATTTCCTTTGTTTCATTTGTTCATATTATCTAATACCAAGCACAAAAATATATATTTGTCTCAAGAATGAGCAAAATTCCATAGTGCTTCAGACACTTCAGACACTCCTAAATTATTCTGACAAATACATTTCTTCTTTTTTTTTTTTTCCTCAGCTCACAGAATTGTAACCAGTTCCAGAGAAAAGACAGGCAAATCTGAGCAGTAACGCACAAATAGATCCCATTATTCAAAAGCATTTTGAGATCTATCCCACTGCTCATGATGTCATCTGTTGCTCCTCAAAGTAACCCATGCTGATCATTCATTTTTGTAAGAAACATATATATGTTCCCATATCCCATTTATTTTCTTATAAGGACTTAAAAATAAGAAGCTAGGTTCTGATTCTTCTGGCTCAGTACGTTTTTTTTGGGGGGGAAACATTTCTCACTGTATCAAATAATGAAGTGATTCACTCATGATCATGCATGATTACAAGTCAACGCTTCATCATCTACAGGTACTCTCCATGGGTTGAGAGGAAGAGGACATGAAAATCTCCATGAGGAAGTGACAATGCCGGAAAGGACCACCTTGGGGTTGGAAAGAGCTCACTGCAGTAACACACAGAAATATTAGCTCAGTTCCCATCAATTTACAGCTTCTTTTTCACAGGTAGAAAATTGAGCTCTCACTGCTGCACCTTGATGACAAACCCCTGCCTGACCATGGCAAAGGACTTTGAGATGGAAAGTATAATATTGAACAGACTATTTTTACTACAGTCTTATGACCTTTTACTGCATCAGCCATTTCCCCTGGGACATAAGAAACATATCAGTGATGAAATTAAAATACTAATTTAAAAAGCACAGAGAAGGTTTCCTAGCAAAATACAGCAAGAATCTGTGAGAAAACGTTCAACAAATACCGAACCAAAGCAAAACCTAATTTCACTTAGAGGAGAGGGGTCAGCTTCCAAAGGCAGAAGTTATTTAGCTTTCTGTGTAGTTATCTCACCCACTGTCACCTGTGAGTTCCCAGCAGCAGCTAGAGAGCTGAGCAGAAAACTGTTAAGCTTCAGGAAACCCTTAGGCAAGCACAAAGTGCTCAAATTCAATGTAGTTTCTATTTCACAGCAAACCCCAAAAGCCACTAAGCTGAAGATTATACTTAGAATTTCTCATGACTCAAGATGATGCAGGATTTGGAAATAGGTCAGCAAAAAAGACAACAAGCACTTGTTTCAATTAATTCAATTAGGATTTTCTATATGAGGACTGCTCATATTTGGAGGCAGTTACCAAAAACTACTTTGAACTGCTTAGCAATTTAAAAGTGCTTTGTATATAAAAAAACCACCAAGAATTGTTTAAATGCTCATTTAACATTTGCATTCAAACTAGATTTATTCCTAATAAATTGTTTGAAGCATAGATTGCAGAGAGGACACACAGGACTGTGGACGCATTTCTTCCTAAAAAACCTGTTTTTTCCAGCAATCTGTATTGCAACACAATGCCCAGGCCTTGTTTGTCCAAACAATCCTAAAATTTCCTTTTTTGAACACTGATTAATAGGAATTTCATATTCAGGGATTTCCAAGCATTTTATACCAGTTCTGCTAATGGAGTGGTGTTTTGATTCCAGCACCTGTTTCTTATTTTGCAAATTCGAATATGAAGTTACGACACACAGATAATAATGCAATATTATAAAACTTCTGTTTCTACTTGAAACAATCAGCAGGAATGTGAGAATGTGCCATTCTTTCAGGGAAGCATCCCCAACTTAGTTTGGACACGAAAGCGACCTCCATTCCTGCAAAGCATCGATAGATCCCTCCCCTCTGGAACTACAGGAAAGGTTTCATCTGTAGGAACACCAGCGATGCCTTAGCAAGGCTGGATTTTACATTCCCAACTTGTGACCAAGTGACAGCTCTGGGTTAGTCTTACATGACCTTCTGAGTTAACATGTGTCATAGAATCATAGAATCATACAGTTTGGAAGAGACCCTTGGGATCATCAAGTCCAACCACTTCTCTTCCTGATGTTAAACAGGATGCTGTGAGGTGGTTCTCCCAGACTTCCCTCCTTGCTCTGAAGCTTCGCAACCCCTGGTAAAAGCTGAATACAGTGTCTTAAGAGATCTTTAGGAATGAACAGAATCGTTTGAGAGGTGGTCAGAGCATAATGAAGCCCCTTGAGTAACTTCAGCCTTGGTCCACCACCCCCAGCTACAAGGCTGATGGTGCTTTACAGCACTGAGCCCACCTCTGCTTCTCCTTCTCCCCTAGGCCAAAGCTCAGCCCTGTTTCTGATGCCAGAGCCAAGCAGCTGCCCGGTCCTCCTCAGACAGCTGTATTCTTCTACCGAGCCACAAAACAGTGGCTTCATCAGACAAACTCAGCTGCAGCAGGACAAAACATCCCTTTTTTTCAAAGTACATAAAAGAAAGATTGCACAGAATAGTAGCCTGAGGAAGGCTGGAATTGAAAGGCAAAGGTATTGGATCTTAGACAGTACAGCAAGAGAAGAGACACAGGTACGTCTGCTTCTCTTTCAGTACTGTTTTGTAATAAATGTGCTGTTTAATTACAATTTAGTGCATCAGAGAAAGTCTCCTGTTCTCCTGTTGTGTAATTAAGCAATCCGGAACATTAAGCACCTAACAGTAAATTCTCCAGCCGGTGAGCCAAATTCACCTCTTGTGGAAATAAAGGGTCTAACATGGCTATAAACAGACGGAATTTTACCCCTTTTCTTTTCCTAGCTGGCAGCCTACACAGTGCAATTTTCCATGTAGGAAATAAATTGCTTTCTTCGATGTACCAACCAGATAAAGAAAACAAAAGAAATGCAATACAATAGTAGTCAATTAGCAGAGATAAATTTGCAATTTCTTTTGACACCTCCATAAGACAAATAGTAAATAATGCAAGTGAGGCATTACTCGAGGCAAGAAGAAAAGGTTGCAAAGTGCTGCGCTTCCACCAAAATACTGCGCGTTACTGAATTCAACATTGATATTTAATGAGCTTTAGCTTGCATCCAAACTATGCATTTTAATGTCAGCTGTAAGAAACTATTCCATTCTGAGGGAGGGCAACGCAAGCTATTTTTGTTTAGACATATGAAAATCTCTCTGTCTTAGCCAGCACGTAGGACTTACCAAGAGTAAAAGGCTGGCAGCTCTATTTTGGTGGCTATACTTTGGCGTCCCCTGAGGTGCCTATAATTCTCCATTCCCACATGGACAGAATATGCCCCCAAATCATCTGACCGATGAGTCACTTCACTAATGGTGCTGGGAGCAGTGGACAAAGCAGTGAAAAGGGCCTTTGCCATATTGCGACGGTCTTTTCCACGCATATATTCAGCAAGGCAAGTTTTATGAATCAATTCTCTAGCTGAAAGGCTGCCACATCCACTTGGCTTTCTCCCAACAAAGGTGACCAGCATGAGGATAAAGAACAGAACAAAACCTCCAAAAAGCCCCCAGCCTGCTCCCAACAGAAACAGCTGCCACAAATCAGTTAAATCATGCATAACTCAAAGTATTTTGGTTTTGGCAGATGCTCAGAAGTCTCAGTTGTACAGGAGGCTCTTTGGTTCTTTTTCTATTATTTGAATCACATCCCACACCTTTGGAACAAGAAATTTTTATGCAGGAAATTTTCTACCCTTATTCTTTGGAATAAGGACTGCCCTACAAGGGAAAGTACAGGGTCCTGCACCTGGGGAGGAAGAACCCCAGGCACCAAGAGAGGTTAGGGGTGGATCTCCAGGAAAGCACTTCTGAGGAGAAGACCTTTCTGAGGATCCTCATAGACAGTAAACCATCCCTGAGCCAGCAATGTGCCCTGGTGGCCAAGGGGCCAATGAAATTCTGGGCTGCACAGGGAAGAGTGTGGCCCAGTAGGTGGTGGAAGGTCATTGTGCCAACTCTGGTCTGCACCAGTAAGGCCACAACTGGAATCCTGCCTCCAGTGCTGGGCTCCCCAGTTCAAGAGAGACAGGGAACTACTGGCATAGGGCAAGAGAGATAGATGGAGGGATTGGAGCATCTCCCTGAGGAGGAAAGGCTGAGAGAGCTGGGACTCTCTAGCCTGGAGAAGAGAAGAGAAGGCTGAGGGGAAACCACTTTCATGCTCACAAGGATCTGAAGTGGGGGTTGAAGGAGGATGGAGCCAGACTCTCCACAGTGGTTCCCAGTGACAGGACAAGGGGCAACGGGCACAAGCTAGAACACAGGAAGTTCCATTGGAATATGAGGAGAAACCTGTTTGGGGTGAGGGTGTCAGAGCCCTGGGAGAGGCTGCCCAGGGAGGGTGTGGAGTCCCCTTCTCTGGAGACCTTCAAGCCCTGCCTGGATGCTGCCCTGAGTGATGTGCTCTGGGCAACCCTGCTTTAGCAGGCGACTGGGAGTGGATGATCTCTAGAGGTCCCTACCAACTCTGACAATTCCCCGATTCTGTGATTCAAAGACCAGCAACTTTCCCCTTTTACCATTGTTTATTTTTACCCCAGTGATCCTCCTGGACGGTAAGCGCGAAAGCCTTATCCTCATTCTTTCCACAGATTTTCAGGTCAATGCTATTCACCTAGGCATAACATTTCTGCATCGCCAAATGCTTTGCCCTCTTTCCCACCCATTTTCCCACTTGCCATCCAGAACTTGCAACTTTTATTAGGCTTTTGTATATTGGCTGTATCTGGTTGATACATCAAAGAAAGCAATTTGTTTCCTACATGGAAATTAGTTAATTCTAAATTAACGGAAGCCTATGTGCAGTTTGTGCAGCTATATTCATCCATTCTAGCTGCCTCCTAATATGTTCATGCAATGCACAGCTCGCACTATCTCTCCTGCTTAAGTGTAATGTTCAACAGATGCCAATCCTCCAAACAATGAACTTTCTCCCATCTTGTAGTAAGCACGATGCTTCTCTCGGGCAGCCTGCAATAAGTCCAGGCTGCTACTAGTAAAGCATTGCTTTGGAAAACAAGAAAGAGAGAGCATGTTATGAAAATAACAATCCCAGATCAATAGGATGACCTTGCACCTTGCCGATGAGGGCAGCTCCGTGAAAGCTCTGGAACAGCCACTCGTGCAGTGCAAAGCACAGGCCTTTGGGTTGCAACTCAAGACAGCTTAAAAACTGGAATCGGTTGGCAAAATTTCCAGTTGACGCACCAAGACTTTGGGAAATGAAGCTTTCCCTATGAAATCCAAGAGGGAATGGCTTCCCTCGCTGCCCCGTGTTCCCTGAGCCCAGCGACAGTGGCCAGAGCCATGCTTTTGCAAATTAAACTCTCCGTGCTAATTACACTGTAGTTGCAAATTTAATTGCAAAGAAATTAAAACTTTAATTGCTAGTTGACATCAGAACCAGTTCAGTTAGGATCTGTTAATACTTTTGTTTGTTTCAAAACCAGACTGATAACACTCGGCATTATTCACGGGGTTGTGCACAAGCCACTGTTATGTCTTAATTGTGGTGGCTTTGGAGTAGTACAATTTCCAATGATGAATATTTAACATAATTAAAAATAACCAGTTTCTCCCCAGTTCAAGAGAGACAGGGAACAAGCCCCGTCTGGATGCAGCCCTGAGTGATATGCTCTGGGCAACCCTGCTTTTGCAGGGCAGTGGGACTGGATGGTCTCTACAGGTCCCTTCCAGCTCCCACGATTCTGTGAAATAGTCTCATGTTCTTAATAGGATTTAGTCTGACAAGTCATTGCTCTTAGAAGTCTTTGTAACACTTCCCCAGCATGCAAAATATGGGTCATTATAAGCATAGAAAAGTAAAAACACAGATGGTTGAAGCGTGGACAAACAAAGCAAGGTCAGTTTTGCAGAAACTGCATGCACTTGTCAGGTATAATAACTCCAGCTAAGCACACAGACCATTTTTATTTTGATGAGGACATTCAGCTCTTTGTCACCCCAAGTCCATCCAACTAAATATTAAACATCTTTGGCTTAACTGCATCCATGTTCCTCATATAAATCGAACTATAAACTAAATTGCACTAATGTGACTCTCTCAATTAGGTGGATGATTTCGTCTCCCAATAATTAAATGGTCATTTTTACGTTCCGGGTGCAGAAGAAAACAGATTAAGTTGACTTTAGGAATTTATCAGCCTGTGTGTAATTTGTATAGCGGCTAAAAGTCCCTGCCGTGCATTACCAACTCTCCCTTCTTCCTCCTGGCTTAGAGGCACTGCTGAAAAGCCACTTACTATTTCAAGTCAAGGTCTTCCATGACTCACAAGCCCAAACCAGACCCTTAGTTTCTTAATTTTAAAGATACATGAATATCCAAGATGTTATTTAAGAATCCAAAGTGCATTTCTATATAGTGTGAGGTTTCAATAACATACACTTTCTTCTGTCTTCTGCTGCCAGGAATGCAGCAGACTTTTCCAGCTTCTATTCCTCTGTTTCTCCCCCTGGGTATAAATGGGAGACATTTGGAAAGCCCAATTCTTTATTTTCAATTGTATATCCTAGCGATGCTGTTGAGATAAGGATAAGGATAATCACTTTTATCTTAATTCACGTTGTTGGTCCCCTCTCAGCCTACCAGCATGTGGGAACTGTAAGCTACATTGCTACCCCACCCAAATTTGGGTAAGTTTTGATGGAAAAACTCCAGCAAGGGAGAGGAAAAAAAAATGCATATTTTGTCAAATTTTAAATTGTGTTCCAAAACACGGCAACACTGCAAATTGTTGCAAGTGTTTTGAATATGAAGAAACAAAGTCTTTTTTTTCCTGAGGTGCCTCCCTGGAAAAGGCTAAGCAGTTTCTGATGACATTTTCCAGAACAATTTCACTTTAAGCTGGCAATTGCAGCAGAACTTCAAAGCTCAGGCTTTTAAAGTTTTGCAAATGACAAGGAACTGAAAGCAAGGTTTGATGATGCTCAGTACCTACCCAGTTTTGTGATTCACACCACTGTGAAGGCTCATCTATTTACAAAAAAAAAACTAAAGAAAGCTTTTACCTCTTTTTCTCGACAGATAAATTCTAATGAGGAAGGTAAACAAAGTGAGACGTGGAGAGCTATGGCTCTCAAACCTGCTGGTACAACTGGTGACACTGCGACATGTCCCTTCCTATGCTGCAGGAAATGCCTTTTTTAATGGTGAACTTATGAAAACTTATGAAAACATCCTCAGAGAGACAATCCAAACCTGATGGACCACTGAGTGGAGAAGAGAGAACTACTAGGCCCACAGAATCCCAGAATACTATGTGGTTGGAAGGGACCTCTGGAGATCATCTAGTCCAACCCCCTGCCGAAGCAGGGCCACCCACAGCAGGTCCCACAGGAATATTTCCAGGCAGGATTTGAATGTCTCTAGAGATGGACACTCCACCACCTCTCTGGGCAGCCTCTGCCAGGGCTCTGCCACCCTCACAGTGAAGAAGTTCCTCCCCATGTTTAGATGGAATTTCCTACGTACTTAGATAGAACTTCTTATGCTCCCTGACCAGATAACTTTGTTTAGTGGAATTTCCAGTGTCAAGATTTACCTGGGGGAGTTGAGTTAATCAGACAGGACAGACACCAGCCTTTCCCCGTGCTGAGATGGCCATAGAGATATGTCCCAAAACCAGTAAACATCTACCACCCCATGCTGCCTCAAGTCACCAGGCTGGCTGAGACCAGCTGGCAACATCGGGGGACTTTGTTGTGCCTTTTTTAAAATGACATGCTATGACTATTTTTTAGCCTTTGCTTTTAAGAAATGGTTTTGAAACTGGGCTTGAAACTGTGACTCAATGTGTACAATCTCAGCAGCCCCAAGCAGTGAATAACACTAGCATTTCTCGGATTTAAATCAAAACTTACTCTAGAGAATGGATTACTGGAGATAAAAGCAGATCTGCATCCAAGTTTATACCCTGTCTGCAGAAACATTTTGAGAAATAGAGAATGGAAATAAAGGAGTGATGGTCAAAAATCTGTATCAGCAGCCTAAGGGCAGAGAGAAGCTTGGAGGATGGAGAGCATCTGAAAACAAGATAAAGAAACTTTCTTTAAAGGTAAGAATTAAAACCTAGATGAGAGGAAGGCAGGAAAGTGAAGCTAAGCATAAAGAGCTAAAGGTGCACCCAGCAGAATTGGAAGCAGGTATGCAGAGCAACGAGAGACATAAAAGTGGCAAGGCAGAGAGAAAATAAACCACACAAGAACACAAGACTCTTCAGGCTGGTTGGTGGAAGAGAATTTGAGAAGCAATCAAAGCTGTCTCGAAGGTCAGCATATCTCAGACACCACCACACAGCAATGCAGACATGCACAGCTAAAGGAGCAAACAAGGGTGTTGGACAGAAAAGTCCAACAGTGAGAGGACAAGACATAATAGGCACAAACAGGAACATACAAAGTTCCACCTCAAAATGAGGAGGAATTTCTTCCCTTTGAGGATGGCAGAGGCCTGGAAGAGGCTGCCCAGAGGGGTGGTGGAGTCTGCCTCTGGAGATGTTCAAATCCCACCTGGACATGTTCCTGTGGGTCCTGCTGTTGGTGGACCTGCTCTGGCAGGGGGTTGGATTGGATGACCTCTAGAGGTCCCTTTCAACCCCAAAGCATTCTGGCATTCTTTGAAAAGTCATATTGGAGACTGCCTGATGGAATGAACAATCTGCCCAAAGCAATTCAAAGTAAGATTTCACCTTCAGAGAAGTAAACAGGATGCACTGATGCTGCTTTAACACTTCAGATTTAGTTCACATGCCTCTACAGGCTATGGTTAACCTTCTTTAACATCCCATTGGAAGGAAGCTCTTGCAAAGCACACTGCTAATATTACTCTTGAAAGCAGAAGCAAATAGTTATTGTCTGGCTTGATAATGACTTAACCCAGAAGCCATACTCTGTGCAAAGATGTTAATTCTCAACTATCTTCTAGTGTGACCTTCCCAAGTCTGCAACCAAAATTAATTAAATGGGTATCTACCCATCCCAGCCAGGTGGGGTTCCCTCTGTGAGGATCTAGAACTTGAGGGTTTTTTCCCTGTTAGAATGATTTTTATTATTGTAAGGATCTTGTCAGCAGTGGAACCTGAAGGACCTGGTCCCAAGTGGAGATGCACATCCTTAAAAACCATGTAAAACATTCAAAAATACACACACATGCACGCACGTGCACACACACACACACACACATATATATACATATATCCTCTCTTTCCAATCTTAAATTCCAAGATCCTTACAACTCTAATATATATGGTCAGGGGGGTGGATAGGTGACCTCCAGAAGTCCCCTCTAACTTTAGTTATTGACTAAAAATTGCTTCTGATGTAAGGTTTGTTTCAGCATGAAGGCAGGATTTTGCAGCTTGCCTCGGCAAGCATCATATAATGAGTTTGTTCACAATGAGGCTGTAAGACCATGTTAAAACCTCTGAGATGGTGAAAATGGCTGCTCGAGAAACCTCTGAAAAACAGGGTGTGAGTTGGCAAACAAAGATAACAAGGACTCCAGGAGATTCTTAGCTACTCAGCAGACAGAGAACATGAAAATATGCAACACCAGATAGGAGATGTTTGTCTGGGATAGATTTGTTACAGTCAGCACAGAGAGTACTAACAGCTCTGGAGTACTACAACTATGGAGTAACATCGGTGTGTCACAAGGCCATAAAACTCTTCCCCTGGACAAAAAGCAGACACACTTTTTGTCTGTGACAGCACTGTTAAAGATCAGCATGAATTTCTTGCCTCAATGCACCGATTCTAGTTTCTCTCCCTCAAGCCTGGCTGAGTCACTGAAGATGCTCATAAGCCAATGGAGTGAGGTGAATAGAGAGAGATGCAGGCTCCCAAGCAGGATTCGAGGTGGGAGACTACATTACCATGGAATGACAACAATAATCGCCCATGTTCACTGTGTGACTACAGAAACCTTACCCAAAGGATTGGCTGAAGGATTACAAAACCCCCTCCTTGTTTCAGTTTGAGATAATTTCGGAAAGTCTTGGTTTGCACAAGTCTGTTTATCCCTGCTCTCAAAGACCATAACTGCTCAGGCTGACAGCATGGACCACCGGACGACCCACTGCTCCAGTTGTGGAGCAGCATCTCCACAGCCCCAGCTGGATGGATTTCAGGGGCAAAAGCCACGTGGAGCAATTCACCAAGGCATAGCTGAAAGGCACCAAGGGAGGCAGGCAGAGGAGGTGGGTGCACAGAGCCATGTTTAGCATATGTATATATACAGATATATACATGTCTACATATATTAAAACATTCCATAGTCCTCCCTTAACCTTTAGAGAATTCTTCACCATCCACCCACCGCACCAACAGCTCCCTATTGTACAGCACCACTACACAAGCAACTTCAACATCAAAGGGTTTGTAGCTGCTAAAGTCAACACTTTCTCAATTTTCTAGTGGACACCTGAGTGTGCCAAGATAAATCTCAGCTGTGATTTGCATGCTGGGAGCAGAGCTGGCCTTGGGGTCACCACTTCCCATCCATCTCCTTCATCCATCTCCCAGCCCAGCTGCCACATTACAGACCTGCCTTCTCCATTCTTCTCCCCGATGTAATTTACATGCTCAGTTTGACTTTCCCATTTTTGAGGAACTCACAGAATGCTACGGGGTTGGAAGGGACCTCTGGAGATCACCCAGTCCAAGCCCCTGCCAAAGCAGGTCCACCAAGAGTAGGTTCCACAGGAATGTGTCCAGGTGGGGTTTGGAATGTCTTCAGAGATGGAGACTCCACCACCTCTCAGGGCAGCCTCTGCCAGGCCTCTGCCACCCCCCAAGTGAAGAAGTTTCTCTTCATGTTGAGATGGGACTTCTCATGTACAAGTCTGTGCCTGTTACCTCTAGTCCTGTCTCTGGGCACCACTGATTTAAAAAGACTGGCCCCATCCTCCTGAGACCCACCCTTGAAGTAGCTATAGGTGTTGATCAGGTCCCCCCTCAGTCTTCTCTTCTTCAGACCAAAAAGACCCAAGTCCCTCATCCTTTCCTCCCTCATCATCTTTGTGGCCCTCTGCTGCTAAGGTGAGAAGATGTTTCCCTGCAGCCAGTGGGAGATACACACGCGTCATTTTGGCAGTTCATCCTCATACAGTTACCCCATTGCTTCTGAAACCTAAATATATTTTTTAAAAAGGTGATCAAATAGAACAGATGAGTACCATATTTATCCTAGACAAAATATTGAAAAGCTCAAATACTTTTTGAGAAACAATGGGTTTGCTTTTCTAATTTGACTCAGTCTTACCTTGATAAAGAATAAGTTTCAGTCTCAAAAGCAAACAAACCCAACAACCTCAAACACAAATTGCTTTTCCCATGAGCAGGTGATTCTGTGGAAGGCCTCAAGTCTACCCTGCAAGGGCTGCAATATTTGTCTTAAATTCTCATTTTGGCTGAAAGGCCTGGAATTGCAAATGCAATGCCACAAGCACAAACTGCCCTTTTTTGGAAGGTCTGCAGGAACTAGACTGCAGTTAAAAAATAAATCCAGCCTGCAAGTAATTTATTGCCCTGACTCGCAGCAAACCCGGCTGGTGTGAGAACGCATCACCAAACAGCCTGCCCTTGGTTGCAGGTGCTTTCCCATCAGTGTAGTGAGAGATCTCTTCAGAGAAACCCACACTTGGCTGTTTCTAGATGAGATCTTGTTGCTTCAAGCCAATGGTAAATTTGTAAATGGGCCACAGCAGCCCCTCAGGCAATCCCAAGTGAAAGTGGGAAGCGTGAACAGGCTCCAGCTGTATTTTGAAACTCTTGGATAAATGACACGCCACCTTTCGAAATAGGAAGAAACCACTTTTATGATTTATAATGAGGGGAGGAGGAGAGAAGGCAGGTCTGTAACTGGCAGAGGGGCTGGGAGCTGGGTGAAGGATGGGAAGTGGTGACCCCAAGGCCAGCTCTGCCCCCAGCAGTACAAGTACCTCTGGTTCGCAGCAGTCTCCACGCTGCACAAACTTAACTCTCAAAAAAATAAAGCACTGGACAAGAAACTTTACTCTCATCTTCAGGGTTTCCATGACAACGCTTTCATTACTGACACATTTCATATGCTGAGAAACCCTGCCTTAGTTTTTTTTCCTCAGGCCTTCTGAGACACTTAGCTTAACTTCATCTCTCTTAAAACACATTTTCTTTAAAAAACATTTTCTGTTGAATACACTGAGAAAAGACACATTTTGTTCACATGCCCTAAACAGCTGGTGGATTATCCTGTCCACATTTGGTTTGTAGTTACAATCCTCCACCCGTAGCCAAAAAAAAAAAAAAAAAAGTTGAAGCTATAAATGTATAAAACACTGGAATTGAAGAGTAAATTTAATTTATTCATTTAATAAAAATCAAAAGCAGACTTAATTTTGTGATGTGGTGAGATGTTCAAGTGGATAAGTGGTGGGGTTCAAGGCCAGGCTGGATGGGGCGTTGAGCAACCTGCTCTGGTGGGAGGTGTCCCTGCCCAGGGCAGGGGCGTTGGAACTGGATGATCTTGAAGGTCCTTCCAACTCTAACCATTCTATGATTCTATGTTTGAGCAGGCTCCATCCCTGGAAGCTTTTAGGACTGGACTGGATAAAGCCCCAAAAGCCTGGTCTGACTCCAAAGCTTGCTTGAGCAGGAAGCTGCACTTGAGACCTCCCGATGTCCCTTCTGACCTTAAGTATTCTACAGTCCTATCTTCTTCCTTTATCTATAGAAATAGATAATAGTCCCCAGGGATGGTGACTTCACCACCNGGGGACAATCACCTCCCTACTTCTGCTGGTCACACTATTTTTTATGCAAGCCAGGGTGCCATTGGCCTTCTTGTCCACCTGGGCACACTGCTGGCTCGTGTTCAGCCACTTGTCAACCAACACCCCCAGGTCCTTTTCTGCCAGGCAGCTCCAGCCACACTGCTCCAAGCCTGTAGCCATCCATGGGGTTGCTGTGGCCCAAATGCAGGACCTGGCACTTGGCCTTGTTGAAGCCCATGCCATTAACATTGGCCCATGGATCCAATCTATCCAAGTCCCTCTGCAGAGCATCCCTGCCCTCAACCAGATCAACACTCCCACCTCACTTAGTGTCATCTGCAAACTCACTGATGATGCTCTCTATATCCTTGTCAAGATCATCAATAAAGACATTAAACAGAAATGGTCCCAACACTGAGCCCTGAGGAACACCAGTTGTGACCAGCTGCCAGCTGGATGAGCTAAAAGGGCTGTACAATTACTATTAGTAATTAAAGACACACACTTGAAGTGAAAAAAAATTAAATACAAAAAACAACCCAGTATCAGTATTCCCATTCTTGCTGTCTTTGGAAATGCGGCATCTTGTCACACAGTGCTTCAGGTACCAAGTCTACACATCCTGCCACAGATCCCACACTCACAAAGCACTCCTCCTCACTCTCCTATTTTCCATGTTTTCCTGGTAAACAAACAGCTGGGCTGAGACTGAAGTATGGCCCCATTGACGGGGCTGGCATTTGGAAGAAAAGCTCAGCCTCAGCCAACAGGCAAAGTTCTCAGTTGAGTGACTTGGATAAAACAGGCTAAAGTCTCAAGTAAATCAATGCTTTCAGCTGATATCCATGCAATGAACCCAGGTTTCTGAGTTACATAGAACTGGTAGCATTTTGGTGTTTTCATTTCTTGTCCAGACACAATAATTTTTGAATAGTTGATAAAGCTTACTAGCATTTTTGACAGCACAGCATTACTGCAAAAATTGGAACACTTCAAAAACTATCTCCAACCACACACACGCCCCCAAGACAAAAAGTGAACAACTTCTTCAGAAAACAAATCCTATTCCATTTAACAAAAATAATTCTCCCCCAAGAAGGGCACTGTTAGATTCCCAACCGCAACCAGAACAAACCTAGAGAACCTTCACTGGTTCCTTTAAGCTACTGATCTGGGAAACCAGTTGACAAACACACTTGGGTCATTTTTCTCTTCTGCTAACTGCCAGCCCTGCCAGACCACCAGGTACATGCTCCCTCCAAGTCCTCCTCCCACGTCATGCTCTGCAGTAAGACTCATGAGACGAGGATGGCGGGTGGTTTAATGCCACAGACTCATCTGTTTTGGTCTGCCAGGGCACACGGTGCTGACATCACAGTGGACTCCTATCAGACAAGTTCCTTGCAGGCATCACAGTGGAACTTCTCTTTATGCCGTTTGAAGTGACCTAGAGACTCTGTGTTGATCTGCAGCAAAAACATCTGCTGAAAACCAAACCACACGCTTCATTGAACAGAGCTAGTTTAGCAGGAGGGGAGAGCTGCAGCTGGGCAGGCATCCAAGAAAAAGCCTAACATTGGGGGAAATATGCTGTGGGAGCAAGAGGTTTGGTTTTTTGCTACAAGCCTGACCATCTCTCAGCTCTGGAAAAATGGAGAGAAATGTGCCGCAAGGGGACTTGGGAGCTGCTCCCTTTCCAGTATATATACTGCGAACTTACTGGGAGATTAATTCCTGTTATTTATCTATTTATACTGCATCCAGTTCTGGGCTCCC
>VZTM01030713.1:183042-202491 GCA_013400555.1 Jacana jacana | reverse complement strand
TGTTTAACTTAAAATTATACTTAAAGTTGAATAGGTTGGGCTTCGAGTGTGAATTACAGCTCAACCTACTAGTCTTGGTTCCTGGGGCTTCAATCTATTTAGACTTAATAGCAGTTTTTTAGTTTTTATTTTTTAAAAGGTTTATTTATGGTGTTAAATGATTTTGTCTTCTGGTCTTTTGCTGTTGTGTTTCCTCTTGTTTTTGCATTTCATTACTATTTCACCACTCATATTAAAGCCGATCCGAATTACAGACAAAAGCTGAAGTGAAGTAGGTGTTGTTGGCACGTGGATATTNCCAGTAGTTAGCAGTGCAGATCCAATAAGGATTAAACTTCTCATATTGTGGAGCTTTCCTTCATTTTCTTGCAAGCAATGTTTAACTTAAAATTATACTTAAAGTTGAATAGGTTGGGCTTCGAGTGTGAATTACAGCTCAACCTACTAGTCTTGGTTCCTGGGGCTTCAATCTATTTAGACTTAATAGCAGTTTTTTAGTTTTTATTTTTTAAAAGGTTTATTTATGGTGTTAAATGATTTTGTCTTCTGGTCTTTTGCTGTTGTGTTTCCTCTTGTTTTTGCATTTCATTACTATTTCACCACTCATATTAAAGCCGATCCGAATTACAGACAAAAGCTGAAGTGAAGTAGGTGTTGTTGGCACGTGGATATTGAAGGGGGTTGCTGGAACAGGCCTCATAATGCTAGAGAGGCAGGCAGTGTCTCTGACCCTCACAGGAGGATTGCTGGGTGGAACACAGAACCAGATGAATGTGTCCAACTTTAATCTTGAATCACTCTTCAGTTTCTCAAACTCAGTTCTCATCCACATCTACAAAATGTTAATCGGAACTGGAGATGACTGCTCCAAGGAAGTTTTCTCAGGTTTTTCATTTTTGGTCTAGTGCTTGCTTTAGCATCTCTTTGGGTTGGTATTTTTGTTTTGTTTTTAACCTCACTGAAGGCAGACTGACTTATTTCCAAGCTTTCTAGAATCTGCTCTTTGCTATGCAGAGTAATGAATGTTTTTATTTAGTTAATGTTTGTTCCCACATTAGAGCTCAATTCTGGTTCAGGCTCCTCTCTCCTCTTTTCTTTATGAAGTGTGAAAAAGGCACACTGACCCAGTGTGCTTGCGTTTCCGAGATGCTGAAATGGCAGCGTGTGCTCAATCCTCTTTGCACTAGGCCAGAAACCGAGGTAGAATTTCCCTGCCAAATGTAATAAAGGTTAGTATTCCTTCCTCTGTGGTTGTTTATTGAGGAGAAGGAAAGAGAAAGGTCAGATTCAGATTTTTGACGCAAACTTGGCTGAACTCTTTACACTGAAAAGATTTTATTTATAGTTCTGCCTCTATGCTGAGGAGTGGTTTGCACAGTCACAAACTGGGTTTTTGGTAGAAACTTTGTGCTGTGCAGGAGTGAATGTACAATACATGGTACTGTAGGCAGTGATTTGTTGAAGCAACTCATGTAACCTGTGTTCTGTGCTAGCGTGTCTCATTTTCATATGCTTGATATGAGAAAGTAAAAATAGTTCTCCGATTCACCTCCTTCTGCTTAAATGTGTGTCTGTGCTTACAAGCTGTTCAGTTATTCCTGTGTTGCCCTAACTCCAGTGCAGTTCAGACTTCTTTTTTTTTCTTCTGAGCTTGCAGTGAGAATAATACATGGCAGTTACAAAATTCATCCCTAGCTTAATAAAGAATTGCAGAGTTAATTTGGTGCCTTACTGTGAAGGAGATGCATTTGGTAAGCCTAGACCAAATGAAACTTCACATATTTTTGGGTTGGAATTCAACAGCTAAGGATTAAGTAGTATAGTAGAAGTTCATTCCACCCAAAGATGAAATCCTTTGAAGCTGTTGTTTGATGCCATCAGTCCCACTGCATCACAGTACTGTTGGGGAGATGTTAGCTACTGGTAAAGCTTTCATAAGAACCAAGTCTATGTATCAGTTGAGTTACAGTGTATGTTTTGGTGCGTTACACTGTGTCCAGCATAAGACTGTGTATATAATGTAAACCAAAGTCTCTCTATTCTTACCTTTTAGCTATTTTCAAAAATGTTGCATATGAAGACCAAGTTTGGGCAGAAGATGTGATTCGTATATCATGGAGTTATTGTGTATCATGGAATTTGGGGTGCTGAGATAGCAAGAGCATTGATTGGACTCTGGTAGGCACACAGACTTAGAAGATGGGGTGGTGTTAAATATGGGCAGTGCTTAGTATTTTCTTTGGGTCATAGTTGCAGCGTTAGAGATCCTGGTTGGGATGAGGTTTTGAGACTCTAGAGACCACTTTACTGCTAAGTAGTGCAGGACTTGCTGTATTTGGCTGCTGTTAGCCATGAGTAGTACCCCTCTCTTTATCTCTTTCTCAGCGTGTGTGTGTATATTTGGCTCCCAAGCAGCCCTTGAAATTAGAGTTAGGCTGAGGAAATCAAAAGCTGTAGAAACTCAGGTTTGTGGTGGGTTTTGCAGAGCTTCTTGAGTTCTGAAGTGGACTGTCATTAGCTGCAATTGATATCTTGCCTAGCAATTTTGACTGTAGTTCCTTGCTTTAAATGGGATTTGTGTTTCAGTTGGGTCATCTAAACTGGCAAGAACCAAGTGTTCTAATGGACTGTGTAGTTCTTGGATTTGGTTGGAAAGGGATCAAAGCTTTTGACTTCTTTTCTCCTGGGTACATTTAATATCGGTGCTTGGATTAGGGTTTGGGAGTTAAGGACTCGAGCAGTTTTGTTTGTTTGATGGGTACTACAGAAGCCAGGAAGTTAAGAACAGGGCTGATGCCAGCATTAGTTCATGCCTCATGGTCTTAGTGCAGAGGTGAGTGACCTCAAGGCTAAGGTTTGGGTTACTCTGATGTCTACAATTAGGGTCTGAACATTTAAAGCTGTGAGCATGCAGTGTAGTGCTAGATCCAGCAATCTGAAGAGCTAGGAGGAGGCTTATGTAGAAAGTGCCAAGTTACAGCAGCATTTTTCTTCATGGTGATAGCCTTTTTCAGCTTTAGGCTTTTTTAACCTCAGCCAGTTGTGTGGTAAAGTAATTAGCAGGTGTAATTTTGGAATTTGGAATTCTGATCTGTCTAATTGCAAAGACAAAATCAATGATATGACTTCAGCTGAGCTGAGAAACTCTAGAAGTTTAAGAAGTTCCTTATTTGCCATGTTCTGTCCCATGTGTGAGTATTTTTCCTGGTATCATGCAAAGGATTTTGTGGTGATGGCAGGTGCTGACAAAAATTGGTATCCTACTGAGAATGCTTTGAATCTAAGGTTACAGATAGAAAGAAACAGTAAATTGATCACTCACACTCTCCATTATTCACTTAAATTACAGATAATAAATATTTCCTTCCAAAGCAGACTTGTGCTCTGACAGTATCATAGAGCAAAACTTCTGGCAGCTATTTTAAATATAATGTGGGAAGATGCTATATATGCTTCCTGTGTTATACAACATGAACTTGGTTAGCCAGCTTCACCCAAAAGAACTACTATTTTCAGGAAGAGCAAAATGTCACTTAATTTTCTACAGCTACAGCACTAATTGTTTCTGTCAGATACCGCTTTGCTCATCATGAAGAAAACCAGTAAAAGTAGATGAAATTTCTTTAGAAGAATTCCAGTCAACGACTGGATGATAAACAGTTGTCTAAGGAAGTTAGAAAACCTTTTTTTTTTCTTTAACTGAACCTTCTTTTTTCCTCAAAGCAGTGTGCAAGGAGCAATGCTTTGTAAGTGTGTGCTAAGAACTAGCTAAAACGGAGTCAAGTGTATTGAGAAGAACATGCTTATTTGTCACTGGTGTATTAATGCTTTTAAAATGTGACTCTTTGTTTCCAGGCCTTTTTGCAAATGTGCAATCTGCCAATCCAGGTGGTTTGCAGGGCAAACGCTGAGTACATGTCCCCATCTGGTAAGTGTGGCCTTCATTTAGATTACGACGTTATACCTCCAGTTTGATACCATGGCAACTGCGCCTTGTCTTGCTGATAACAGTCGGTCAGTGCTGCCATGTGTGGGTTGCCTTCCCCCCTCCTCTCCAGCACACTTTCTCCTCTCTAAACAATTAAAACAGTCAAATGCAAAGTAAGGTTGGCGTAATGTGTCACTGCGGCCGCAGTACCTGTATATAGCATTCAGACATTTCACATACCTGGCAAAAACCTCTAAAGTGCGTGAGAGGAGTTGTGTCCTGAAGCAGAAAGACTTAACATTCCCAAAAGTGGCTTTATTCTGCATCCAGAGAATATTCCAGTGAATGCTGTGATATTTTCCCATGGCTGGGGTGAGATAACACCGGAGGAGTATCTTTTGTTACTCTTGTCTGGGAGATGATTGGATGCTGATACGGAGGGAGATGGAAGATCCATCGTCACTGTTAAGGGTGACAGCTGGTTTTAAATCCTCTTCTGATCCATAAGACTGTTGGGAGGGAAATCCAGACCCACCACTGACAAATGTAGTATTAGAAGGGTACAGAACCTGCCTTTTGCTGGTTGCCTAATGTCCATAGGGTTCCTAAGGTTGCCTAAAAGGTACCAGAAGGTTGCCTAAAAACCAGAGGGAACTGGTGAATGCTGGATGCAAAAGCGTGGCAATCTTCGCACCCTGTCCAAGATTTTTGTGGTGTGAAGAGGTACTTACTTACTGATTACCTGGCCCTAGCTGATGACTGCCACTTGGCAGTGCCTGTCAGCACGTCTGCCAGCTGTATGGGTTCTGCTGCTGCTACTGTGGAATTATGCTATTTAAAAACCAAACTAAAACAAAAAAACACCAAAACCATTTTCTGGACAGCAGGAAAAACCAGCAAAATATGAAGGTATATAAATAATTAATTAGTAAATAAAGCTAGCTTTGAACTGTTGAATCCAGGCACAGAGAAGCATCTTGCATCTGTAGAAGCAGGACTGGTGGCAGTCGCATGCTCTTGCTTCGCTGCCACTCACACCCCCATGTCCACACTTACTGGTGTCTGATGTTGTAATGTGGGTCTGAACGGTACCTTCTGAGGAGTGCAAGAGGGGAAAATGATACTGCTTCAATTTTAAATGTGGGTAGAAGCACACACTGCCTTTGTGCCCTTACTTCTGGAGTCATTCTTTTTATTCACTTACTCCATTTCCTTTCTTCATATTGGTTATTTAATGATAATTCAGACAAGGTTTTTATTTGTTCCCTTCTCCTCCCCACCACCTTTTTTCTCACAATGGCAGCAGACAAAGATCTGCATTTTATTGTTTTGGGGGGAAGGTTATTTATCTCATAGTCGTTGTAATGATGAAACTCATTTGGAGAGAGTCAAAAGTGTGATGCCAAAGGATTGTCTTGGTGTGTGAAGTACAGTCTGACTGAAACTGCTGAATTCTGCACATACAGAGAGGTCTGCATTTCCTTCTGCACCATGCAGTGTGTGGGTGCAGATGAAGCCTTGATTGCTGTGATGCACTTCATTTATTACCCTTAGGCTGAACAAGCCAGTGAGAAGTGAATCTCATGATGAAAACCATGACTGAATCTGCTGTTAACATGAACTGTTTGAGCTAGGCTGAACAGTTTTTTTGTGTTTTGGTGAAAGGAGTGAATGTATTGCTAATAATGTATTTGGAGGCAGGCAGATACTGATCTTGTACTTTGGATTCTTGTCTCTTGAGAGCAGGGTTTGCCCACAGTGAGAGGTGGGAAGGTAAAGGGGTGCTGTGCCCCACTGCGCTGGGCAGGCTTGTTTGGATGGTTTCAGTAATACAAAGCATCCAGCATTCATCTCCATTTTATGTTTTATTTCAATCCTGTAAATAATCCTATAAGATTTAGTCTTAAATAATAGGTTGATATTTGTCAGTGGCACTTGGATGAAGATTTGCAGGACAAGCAACCTGGTTAGGGTGGATTGAAGCAGGAGCCCTCAGCTTCGCACATTGAGAGCTGGGAAAAAGGGGCATAAGGCAACTTTTCTCATTCTTTGTGGCTTGCAGTGTGTAACAGGGCTTCCCCTAGTATCTCAGCCTGCCTTAAAGCTTTGGCTTGGTTCTGTGTGTAAGAAAAGTTACCAGGCAGAGATGGTGATGCATACAGACTCAGGAGCCCTTCACAGCCCCAGAAGTTCCACCAGTGACACAGTCATTTCCCAATTTCCTTTTGAGGACTGGCCATTTTTAGCCCTGCTCCATGCTGGACCCTCAGGGCTCAGCTTCATAGACTGAACCTTGAGCCTTACCAGTATTAAGTTTTAACTCTGTTTTGCTTCTGTGATGATGATGAAGCAGCTCCTTCCCTCTGCCAGCCCCTGAGATCATGAAGGTTTCATACCGAGAACCTTTTCCTGACCCCGGGACCACAGAGGCTCAAAAATACCAGCTCACAAGTAGAGGGTGAAGTCTGGGGCAGCCAACAGGAGCCGGCTGGTCCAGTTGCTGGAAATCTGAAGGGCTGGAGGAGGGAGAGTCAAGATCCTGCCTGGCTGAGTGTGTGTTTGCACTTCCCCCTGCTTGCTGTTCTGGGCTCGGCGCCACGTCTCCCCGTCATCCTTTCAGCAGCCCTTTCCCTGCTAGTGGGTTAGAAGGGAGGGTGGGAACGCGTTGTGTTGTAAAACTCGCCAAGGGCTCTGTCTGCTTTCCTGGGGTTTCTCAGCTGTGCCTCAGAGAAACGGTGAATGAGGTCATTCCAGCAAAGCAAAATCCTTTATTAAAGTATGAGTTGATAGATCTCATAACTTTGAAATACACAATTGGAAGCGTTGCATGTGAAAGAGGATCAGGAGGAGGAAGATGTTTGTTACTACAGACATTTGCTGGATGAGCTGTGTATGTGAGAGCTTTACCTGTGCTCGTTTGGAAAAAACCCTTGTACCTACAGTATTTAATGGCTTTGAAAATTGTAAGTGGTGCTCTATGGGAATGAAAAGCTCTTACTAAAATACATTTCTCATTTCACAGGCAAAGTACCCTTTATTCACGTGGGGAATCAAGTAGTATCTGAACTTGGGCCTATAGTCCAGTTTGTAAAAGCCAAGGTAATAGTACAATGTTTTCATCGGTTACTGAATAGGATGTTAATCTGCTCAGTACTCACTTATGCTCATTTAGGGTACTTGATTTCTTAAAGCAGTGTAGAAATCTAGTGCCATTTCAAAAGAAGAATATCCTGCAATCGGAGTTTGTTGATGATGTGGAAATGATTTTCTTTGTCATTTACTCAAATTCTGGAAGTAAATTCTGTGTGGGGTAGGTGCACGTCAGTGCCAGTTTCTGAGACTGTTTTTCTACGTGTCCTCTCCCTGTGTCTCAGAGCTCCTAAACCCAGAACTGACTGGTTTCAATCCCAAATTGTCAGGTAGTGGTCAACTTAGCCTTGCATCCCCCTTCTCCCATCCTCATAATTTTTAAAATAACTGTCTTTTAATGGAAGAGCTGATAAAGCCGTATCACAGATGTAAATTTATGTTTACTTCTTGCCACAGAGGTGCAGTAACCAGGAGGCTGTGTGCTCAAACTGTGTTCCTCTAACTGATAACAGCCTGCACTTTTTGTAGATGAGCTCTGTTACATTGTGGTGATTTCTTTTTAATTCTAAAGGACACTATACGTAAAAATTGCACATGTAAGTTGGTATTGAACTCTGCAAGAGATCAGGATCTGAGCCAAAGCTCATTGACTTCAGAGGTCCTTGGATCAGGTATTGCTGAATATTCCAATATCCTTTCTTACATGTGCTTGTCTGTCTTTTTTTCTTTTCCCCATTAGGGTCATTCTCTCAGTGATGGGTTGGATGAAGTCCAAAAAGCTGAGATGAAAGCCTACATGGAATTAGTCAATAATATGCTCTTGACAGCAGAGGTACAGCAAACCATAGTAACTCCACACACTTACATAAGTGATTATAAGCAAGAAAGCTTTAGGATTTTTCCTCATATTGGAAATACAGCTTGTTCTTAGATTATGTTGTCAACTTCTGAGGTGAAAGGAGGTAGGAATAAATTCTCTAGACGCTATGGGTCTCATGCCGAAATGTTCCTCTAGACACAAGCCCTGGGTGTGATTCCCTTGATCTACCTGAAGTGTGTCATGTTAGCTGTACAGGTAACTGATTTCCATAGATGGAAAAAGCCAGTGATTCCTGGGATCCTACCCTGTCCCACTGCTGGGCAGGCACTCTGCTGTCAGCTTCCACTGAGCGTCTAGTGGGTGTCTGGGTTCCCTTGCTGTTCGTGTCTGTGGCCAGTTAATGTGACAAAATCCCAGGGTAGGAACAGCTTTGGAAATGCTGGCAAGCTGCAGGTGGTATTGGGCTGGTAACCCGTGTGCTGGGCTGTGTGCCATCTGGCCAACAACGGGAGGGGGGGCCTTAGCTCTCAGCTTGCTCCTGGTGCTGGCAAAGTAAGGACTAGCAACTTGGCTTTTTCCTTCCAGTTTTAATTTCTTTGCTACATTCAGAGGCCTAACAGAAGGAACAAAATGGAAATTTAATCTAATATAAAAAATAAAATTCTACTAGTGAGAAATGACTGTCTCTGTGTTCTCCTTTATTAGGAAGTTTTAGTAAGTGTTCTTTCTGTTCCTAGCTCTATCTCCAGTGGTGTGATGATGTTACAGTAGAGGAGGTGAGTGGTTCTGCAGCATTTATCTTAATTAAAATTTAATGAGAAAACACTTTTGCTCGCAATTGCAAGTCCCTACTCATAAATGAAACATTGAGGTTTATACCATTATTGATAAAGTCTTTTCACTTTAATTTGGCTTGCATATACATTTTAGGGAAGTTGTATCGTTACTGGAGGTAGCTGACTGCAAAACAGATATGGGTTTTGCATATGTTTTCGAAGTAATGGTTTTAAATGGTTACACTGCAAACTATAAATTCTGTGCTAATAATTACAGGATGTCACACAACTCGCTTTCTCTTTCACAGCTCCCCTTCTGATAGAAATATGCCAGTATTAGCTATTTTGGGCATAGAGGTATCTATATTTTCTTCTACGATAACACAGTACTTTCTGTCTCAAA
This sequence comes from Jacana jacana, assembly GCA_013400555.1. Classification (NCBI taxonomy): domain Eukaryota; kingdom Metazoa; phylum Chordata; class Aves; order Charadriiformes; family Jacanidae; genus Jacana; species Jacana jacana. The sequence continues at coordinate 193,474 of VZTM01030713.1, read as the reverse complement.
CCAAAGATCACCCACCCGAGGTACGGCTCCCCTTACCCCTGGCCTCTTAACCGCATCTTGTCCTATCAGAAGCAGTGGGAGGTGAGGCGAAAGATGAAAGCCATTGGATGGGCCGGCAAGACACTCGAACAGGTCAGGATACAAAGTCACACACCTTTCTTTACCCTCTTTTGTTGTTTTCTCTCTTTCTTTTTCGTTTTTTTAAAGGCTTTGGAGAATTAACACTTTCTTGAAACAGTTGTGGGAAAAAATATATTTTGTACTTAAAACATTATCTGGAGTCAGGAATTTGCCCTCAGCAGCCATCAATTTTCAATTGTGTGCAACCCGATGGGGTGGGAGGAAGGACGTTCTACCATGAGTGTACATCTTTGGTGACGTTAGTTCAGGTCATGGTCCTGAAAATAGGTTGTAAGTTACGGCCCCCACTTCCTTTATGGCACTAATACACACTTTGCAGGATGGCGGCTTCCCTTGTCAGGGGCCTTAAAAGAGAAAAAAGAAGGCAAAGCAGTTTTGAGGTACAAGTTAGTAGCTTTAATTAAGCTGGAGTTATAAATGTTATGGGAAGCACTTAATCACAACTGCTTTACATCAAATGTTAGATGAAGTAACATTTAGCTACCTGGCTACTGCGTAGGTTTGACTGACTTTAACAGCTTTTGATGTCCCAGCATCGTATATTCCTTGTTCCCACCGTCAGGGCAAATATGGGAAGAGGTTATTTTTTGCAATGTTGGTATTTCCTGACAATATGGATCTTTTATCTCGTGTATGTTTTGATAGGTGCTTGAAGACGTAGATCAGTGTTGTCAGGCTCTCTCCCAGAGATTAGGAACACAACCATATTTCTTCAATAAGCAGTAAGTTACTCTTTACTGAAATATTACATCCAGGAATGTGAGGTATAGATATACATCTACATATATATATATATATGGAAAACTGTTTTATTTTAATGCTACATGATTAGTTCAGGAAATACAAACGTGTGATTGGAATATAAACACAAAATCTCAGAAATAAGTAATTAAAGAGTTTAAAAGGAAAGTTCCTGTAAGTTTATTTTTTTTTCTTTTAATTATATTTTTTTTTAATTTGCTATTTATGATTTAGTTGTACTTCTGCTTGTCTTCTCTACAGAGTCTACCACAGCTTAGGTAGGCTACAAACACACACCTTTATCCAGGTAGTTTTTTATTAAAAATTACACATTGAAAGCTTTACTTGTATTTTGTGGGTAACATTCTCTGCTGGGTACAGGGGAGTGAATGTATGTCAGACCACTCCGATGAGGAGAGCTTCTCTTGTCCCTCTTAACACCAGGGGCAGCTCTGAATGAACTGAGTTAGCACAAGGCTGCCTGTGAGCTCTGAGAGCTGGGGGAGAAGGTGTCCTTGTATGGACAAAGGATCAGTTGCAAAGTGAAAGCTGAGATTCCCATTCCCAGGGGAGAAACAAGGAACAAGGTGGCCTTCATGGGATGTCTCTGCTTTCACTCGTTAATTCCAATTGCAAAGCGCTTTTTTTTTTTTTTTTTCTGGCCAATAATTTAATATTTTTTAAATGTTACAGATTTAAATAACATCACATTAGTTCCCTCTTCTCCTGTGTATAGACCAGCCTAGAAATACTCTGGTCTGGACTCCAGTTTGGACAGGGAGATTTCTTCAAAAGGCAGTGTATGGTCTTGGTTACTTTTCTGTGTGGGCCTTTCCCCCTTAATTTTTCCAAGTTGAGAGTAGGTGGGTAGTGTAAACTGAGTGGATACAGAAATACGTATTAGAGAAGATAATTTTAATTGCATCTTCTCATCATTCTTTAACAGAGTGTCTCCTAAATTTTCTTTCTCTATTTGTCAAGAATTGTAGCTTGGGGATTTTATTTTTGTTCTTTGTTAACGGGGCTTTCTTGGTAAAGTCTCAACCTTTAAGCTTGTTAGCTGAAATGCTACTAAGGAAGTACGTATTCTTAGTCCAGTATTTTTCAGGAAGTCTGGGAGTCTGCAGGAGGTAAATAATAAAGGCAGCCTGTTGCTGCCAGATTGAAGTTTGTTATACAAGGGTCCACATCTCTGCTGGAGAGTTCTTAGTGATCCACAAATAGAAAGGCAAAAAACCTGGCGGTTAAAACTCCCTCATGCTGCTTACCTTGAACACTAGAGAAGGACTCTAAAGTTATATTAATATATTTGATAAAAAAATATTATTTGCAAATGGGTGACTTATACAAAGGTCCAAGATGACAATTCAGAAGGCTTCTACCTAAAATAAGGTAGGACTCAAGGCGTTTAGCAGACCACTGTTTCCCAAAATACCCCTTTGCTTCTGTGTAGTCCCTTTTCAAAAAAGAGATGTTTCCAGCGTCTGTCACCCCAGAGCTCCTTTTCTTGTTGGCTGAACAGTTCCTGACTATTGAAAAGCACAGAAAGGGAATGGGGATTTTATGCCTTTCCCCCCATTTTTATAAATGTCTGTAGAGGAAAAATAAAAACTACTTGATAAAGCATTTGCCCTTGTTACAGAACTACAAGGTGGAGTTGATATTGGATCGGTAACTCTGGCCTTTCCAAGAAGTGCTATCTCCAAGCTACCAAGAGCAAAGAAAGATGCCATTCCAAGAGCTATCAGTATGCTTATGTACTGTACACACAGTTTTCATGCATTTGCTAAGTTCAGGGTTGCCTGGTTTCTTCCCAATTCTTAGATGGCATGGCTAGCGAGAAGTTATTGAGGACAGCAGGGTTTTCCTCGATGAGGATTTGCCTTCCAAAATACCTGTTCTTTTTCCTGTTTGCTTTTTACAGACCAACTGAATTAGATGCGCTGGTATTTGGACATCTGTTCACAATCCTCACTACTCAACTAACCACCGATGAACTCTCTGAAAAAGTGAAAAACTACAGTAATCTCACAGCCTTTTGTCGGCGAATAGAGCAGCAGTACTTTGAGGGTCATGATAAAGACAGCTCTGCAACTGTCACAGCCCGATCTGCTAAGAGGTCCTTGCTGAGATGAGCGTGTTGGTTTGGTGGTTGGGGCAGGTTGCCTTTCAGTTTGGGGTTTTGCTGTTCAATGGATGGATTTTTGAGAATGGAAATGTGTGTTAACTTTTAGAAGCTGCCAAATCATTCTGGAGCAAGAAAAAACTCTAAACGTGGTTTTTGTGTTGTAGAATATACTGTGCACACTTAATTGGAAACGACTGCATGGGCACCCATTTCAATAGCCTGTATGCCACGTACTCTGAAGTGACCTTGGAAAAATATTGTGTCTATATGATAAAAAATAAAATATTTAAAAAAGTTTGTCTCATCTTTTGTAAATTCCTTTCTTACTAAGTTTTATGTCTATGTAATTCATGCCTGTGTAGTTAATGAATGGGATCCTGTTGGCAGGGCACCTGGAAGACAGTTGCATGATAAACTAGTTAGAATTATTAAACTGGGAATGAAAGGACTCATTAGAGATGTTGGGTTTGCCTGCCACAGCTAAATTCATCCAGGAATTGGCTGACAAATTTCTTGGAGGTCTGCAGCACACAAATAATGTGATTTTATTTAGTCCTTACTTTGTGGCAGAGTAGCTCCTGGCTGTCATTACTACTTATGTGTGTCCTGCCTCTGCTTTTATTTCTTGTTCACATTTGGCTTTTGGATTTACATTTTTTTTTTTCTTCCTAGGCTTCCCCAGTTTTAAACCTCAGCTTGCCTTGCTCTTTGCTAGGTGAGCTCTGGCTCACTGTTTCCACTTCCAGTATGTTCCTGTTGCTTCTGAACTTTGACAAACTTGCTGGGGTGATTCTCGCAGCACAAGGAGCTGGTACGAGCCTGTGGCTGGCCTGCCTTGCTCTCCTGCTCCGTATTATCCTGTGGTATGTGCAGGCACAGTAAGACAGCAGAAAACAAAGCAATGTCATTGCAGTGCTCCAAAAACCCTGCCGATGTGGAACTTTTTAAGGAGGAGTTTTCATGTGGAGACAAGGACTCGACCTGACTAGTATTTTTCGAACACACTAAATGGCACCACTCTCTTCTCTTTTGTCAGTTGCACTCAACACTTTTCCAAAAGCACCAGCAACCCTGGGAATGTGAAATCCTTGTGCACTCAGGAGGTGCTGGGCACAAGAAGTAGGATTCAGCCCAGGATATTTGGCTAGTTGGAACTGTCGTGTTTTCTTACTATGATACGTATATTTTTTGACTATACTCCTCAGTGTCAAAAATACTTACTGACTTGAACTAGCTATGCAATGGGCATGAGATGTTTTTTTGGCTGCTAGTTCCCTCTGTTTTAGAAACCAAACAGAAAGCTGCTGTGTACCTTGGACTGGCTGGGTCTCTTGAATCTGTAGCTCGTGAACCACTGCTGCTTATTCATTCCTGCTGCTGGGGCCGCTCTCGCCAGCTTGGCTGGAAAACGGACCTGAATTCTTAGTGCCCGCTTTTGCATACAGGAGTCCTACTGGAGTCAAGTCCACATGAGGACCGATGTGTAAGAGGGTCTTGGCCTTCTATCAAATCACTCTTGCCAGGATTGGAAAATTGCTCGTCTTGCATTTCTGTGTATGTTGAATACTTTTTCAAACTAAATGCCAGCAACTCTCGGCGGCTCAGTGACAACTTCTGCTATCAATGCAGTCAGTAGCTGAGAACCCAGATACTTATTTCAGACCTGCTTTTCTGCATTAAAGCAACTTTGGGAAAAACTGGAAAATAATTTTTGGTGGCGATTTTCTTAGTTTAGAGAGAATATTATGATGTACACAACTTTGAGAGAAAAAGACTTTGTAGTAGTCTAGTCTCTAAAGCTGGCAGTGTCAGGGTCATGGGGAAATCCCGTGTGAAAACTGAAGTGTCTTAATCTAGAGCAATCAAACTTGCCTTTTGCCTCCTGCTACTTATGGAGCACCATTCGTGAGTAAAGATTTTAACCTAGTTCCTGTGGCTTTGGCAGTTCTACCAGTAGACTGAACTGCAGGAGTAATTTACTTAATGGGATTTCCAAGCCCACCTATGCGCAGGCATTAGCTTACATGCAGTCTGGAGAAGTGCAAGTGGGCACGTATTCCTCCTCTTTCAAGGCTGCAGTGCCCATTAGCCAACTAGTAACCAAATTTTAGCAATTGCTTTGAAACAGCATTGAATTAAATCCTGTTTTTTTTTTTTTTTTTCTATTTTGGCAAGGTTTCTGTGAGGCAGAGCAAGCAGCGGTAATACCACACTTTGAATGCTGAACTGCTAGGTACTGCAAATTTTGTGTGGTAACATGTAACAAACTTCATAACTTCAGAGGATTAAGAACCCCCACTGAGGTAGCCTTATGCATTAACCCACTTTGAATGTCTCCTCTAGAAAATAACAATGTGTTTCAAATGCTGTGAAAGTGGTTCAGCAAAGATACTGATCTGCTACAAACAAAGCTTGTGGAAATCCATCTGAGCTACTTAAGACTGCACTTAAGGGTACAGAGACAGGCAAATTACACGGAGTTTTCAATATTGAAGTGAGAGAACAAGCAGGGACTGAGCTCTGGAAGCTAAACTGAATAGTTTCTGAAAGTTTAATCACCCCTCATTCCTTGTGTATGACTTTGATAACTTAATTAGTGAAACAAAATTTAAATGGGAAAAAGCATTCCTTACTTCCCTGGCTGAAGAGCATGCTTTCTGTACGGCGGGTTTGCCACAGGGCTGGTTTGTAGTTCAGGCTGCACCTCATTCTAGGCGATACCTAAACTTAGAAGTACAAGGAAAGATCTTGCCGTTGCTACCGGTGTTGAAAATAGCTATTAAAATCCTAGACAAAGGACAGACTTTGTGTTTCATAAATGCAAGAAACCATTATGCTTTTTTAATATGGCACTGCTAGTAGAGTGATTGAGCTGAGCATGGAGGACCAGAGCTTGTAAGCCCTGCTTTAACTCTTGGCAAGCCACAGTCCTATAAAGGACACTGATGCTGGAAGGACACTGATACTGATTGCTCCTGGAAGGCTGTGCACAGTTCAGGAAGAAGAATGGGAAATTGAAACAAGACCACGAATAAAACCAGTAGAGGGTGGGAAAAAACAACCACAACTCAAATCCAATAACCTTTATAGCAAGGGAGTTGACCAAGTCAAAAATCTGCCTTAACCAAGGCCAAGTAAAGAGGGCTTTCTGTGAGTCTGAGTGGCCCACCAATAGACAATGCTGTGCAAGTGCAGCCTGTGAGAATTTTCCTCTGGAGGTGTGTGTTTTTCTAGATCTCCCACGACTGAACGGCAACTGCTGCGCCAGAGGCAGGAGCCAGGCCAGGAAGGCCTATGGTCTGCTTCTCGTAGCAGGACAGTGTGGATGATGACTTTCTTTTCTCACTTTTCAGGCTTTAAAACTCCAAGCTCCCAAAGGCTATTTTAGATGAAGAAAGCAGACAGCTGGAACTTCTTAAATTTCCCCAAATCAAGTAAAAAACTAGATTTTCTAACAGAAAGAATGTCAGAAGCAGCTGCACCATGGCTTAACATACATCCTCTGAATATGCCCCACCTGGAATTGGAGGAGTCAGTCAACCAAAGCAGTACACAAAGTCAGAAAGCTCTTATAGCTGCAAGTGAATACACATTACTGAGTCTGAACAATGTCTAAGTCACTTATCCATGGTTTGCTTCTCACAGCCTTTGTGTTCCATGAATTAATGGCTTCGTATGGAGATGCTCAAGTTGAGCTGAATGCTAGTTGCAAAGTAACTGCAGATGCTTTCCTTGCCTGATGGAGCTAAAACAATTGGGAAAATCCTGGTGAAAACAAGACTGCTTTTCGATTCCAGAGATGCTTCTTTGGGGTTCTGGAAGGGACTAATCTTACTCAGCACAGATGCTGCTCAGAGCAGCTACCTGGTGGTGTCCTTGGTGGCTTCTGGTGGCTGCTCCCATCATAAATGCACGGTGCCAATTCCAGATGTGGAGGTCTCATGTGCCTGACAGCACAGCACCATATAAACTGTGGGTCCCATGTACCCTGCTCCTCTGCATGTACAGCACAGGAAACGGAGCAACCAGCTATGGCAAACCAGCTTGTGCTTCAAAAGTGGCCAGGATTTCAGCCACAGGCTAATTTATGGTATCATAGTGCCATAGAGCGTTTTTGGTTGCAAGGGTCCTAAGGATTATCTTGTTCCAACTCCCCTGCATGGGCAGGAACACCCCACACTGGACCAGGCTGCTCACAGTATGGGATCTTTGTTTCCAACCAACAACCCCTCCTGAGCCCCTGCTTTTCCTGTCCCTCTCCTTGACTGGGGAGTCTCTAATGCTTCTTACATTTTATGATGCTGTGATGAGATTTCAACACAGGCATTTTGTGAAGGAGCTTTGGTGGTAGCAGCTCTTGCTAGGATATATCACTCTTCATGTATCAGTAAAAATTATAGTACTGAGTGGTATTAATGAGATAGTCATCTGCTATTGTCGCTGCCTTTTATTTTATTTTATTTATTTCCCCTCTTCCTCCCCAAGGAAGGAAAAATAACCTTGCAAACTCCTTCTTCTCAAATGTAGTTAAAGTTCAGTGTTGTGGAAAAAAAGAGGCTAGCACAGCCCTGCACATGGAGAATGCTGCTGAGCTGCACTTAATGATGCCTCTTAGGATCAGCTGTGCTGGTAGAGAACGCTTCATTTCCTGTGGCTTGCTTTCTTTACAAGCAGAGTGCAGCTCCAATGGCTCTCACAACAATTAGCACCCACTTGTTCTGCAGGTTTGAAGTTTTTTGCATTAGTCAGGTTGAGAAATTCATGGTATTAATCATGACTGAAGTTGTTATTTATCACCTGCTGGGTGAGAAATAATAATTTTGGCACTACTGGGGCAGCAGGCCAGAAGTACCAAATTAAGTAAAACATCTAAACACTAGCAAGGATCATTTCTCTGATTAATGAATTGTTACAAAGAAAAAGTGCTGCTCGTTATCTGATCTTAGGATGAAAGTAGGAGTTGGAAGTAGAAAGCATAAGCAAAGTCAGGCTCTACCCTGATGTAGTTTGAAACTTTCCTAGCTGATCGCTCTTCTGTCATTCACTAACTGCTACCACACGCTCCTCTGCGTCAGGGGTTGGCAATACTTGGCAAACACCCACATCCCTAGCTTGGTGAAAAAAGTAGCTTTTGGCAGGGAGCTCAAGGCCCATTGGGTAATCACCTCAAAAGAAACGTTGAAATGACTTTAACCTTCTAGGGCTTGTCTGGGCTGGAAGCTTTTGCCATGGGAACAGTTGCCAGCCTGGCAAAACACCATTGTGTGAAGGCAATAATAGGAGTGCAGGAAACAAAGTCAGCGACATAAAGAGAATTGAGTTTACACCCAGGTAACTATCCATTCCGGGGCCATTAGTCACCTACGGGATTGAAAGAGCCCACAAGTTGTAGCCACCCCATCTGAAGTATTTACCATGCAAATACAGAAAGGGTTGGCCAACACAGGAGGGGTGTCACTGAAATGAGGTCTGGGTGTGCCCTTACAACCCTAAGCCACCGAGTCACCATGAAATAGCATGTCCTCTCCCTGCAAGACCATTGTGGGGAGCTGAGGAGCTGACAGCATAGCGGTGCCCACAGAAACGCTATTTTTCTGGGTTCATAAATGAGACGCAAACTGACTGTTAGCTTTGAATATAGTTGAGCCCAGGAGAGAAGCACCAGGAGAGAAGCACCACCACTGAAAGCAAGCAGAAACTTCGGGTGCAATTTTGTGAGGGTTTTAGAGACCATTTTTGGCTCCAACTAATTCACTTGCTGGAAAGGCGGCAGAGGCTTTTTCCACGGAGACAATTAACCATTCCCGATTACTGCTGTGGAATTCAAATTTGGTACTAGTCGACGTGAAGAACTTCCCACTGTTGACACAGATGGACTGCCCCTGCTGACATCTCAGCAACTGAAGTAACTCCTGTTTACCAAGCCAGTGTGTGCCCGGAGGCTGATTTGAAATAGTGAGCTGACATGAGGGGTCAACTCATGCCACTCCTATTTGGCTTAAAGTTGACAGTAACCCAGTTTGTAATGAAGACATTTTTGTAAGCAAGATTTATGTCACAGAAATGTTCTCTCATGTAGATTTTTTTTTTTTTAACCTAACAGTTTATTCTGTGTTTAAGAGGAAAATTAGGGATCTTGAGGATGCAGGGTGTGATGGTCACCTTCCCAGCAAGCACTGCTCAAATCATCAGTTTTCCAGGGTTTGTGGTCTCAGTTCAGTGACAAAGATTTGAAACAAGAACGAAAAAGGTGATCGTTCAGAGAAAATAAAAGCAGCAAAGGGCTTGTTGCAAACATAAGGCCATCTTCCTAGGCTAAGCAGGCAGCTATCAGAGGGCATCTGAATGAACATTGTTGAAGATGTGTTGGAGGGGAAACCAGTGCAGTTTAGCCACAACAAATTGTGTAGAGCTGGAAAGAGGACCAGCCTTCATGCAGGTGGTCTGATCAAATTATGGCATGGTCCAGTCCCCAGAGCGCCTTCCTCTTCAAAATTACTCTCCTGTCATCACGAATTTACACTTTCAAAGATTTGTCAGCAGCAAGTACACCTCTCTAGTCATACATCTCAGGTTGTCTGTCATCCTCTCATGACTGGTGACGCCTCTCTCTCTACTTTCAGCTACAACGTACAATTTTGGCCCGGTATTCTGGACTCAGAATCTCTCTGTTCCAAGTCACATCATTCTCTCACTGCTGAGATCACCACTTTTGTCACCGTCACACAGGATTATTGCCTGATACTCTCTTGTGACAATTATCTTTCATCACTCAGCTGTTACCACTTGGACTGTTAGGTTAAGAGCTGCCCACTTGCTTTCCTTGTCAAGACAATAAAAACTTCCCCTTACGTCCACTGCTGTTTTTGTTGTGAGTCCTTTAAATTCCTCTCTGAAAAAGCATTTTGATCTACAATGCCTCCTAGCCAAGAAGTGAGTATAGGCTGAGATTACTGACTATCTCCATGATCTCTTTCATTTGCAGCTTTACGTGTGTGTTGTGGCATGTTTAAGGAACCAGTTAATGAAGATCAGTAGTTTGGGAGCCTTATGGGAAGGGTACGTTTTTATCTACTTAAATAAACTTCTCTCCAGCATATTTTGTTGCAGGCTATAATGTTTTCTAAAAGACAGGTAGGTTTCTGCATGTGTGTGTAATGATCCCAGATGCCTGTGACTTGTGTAGTACGTGCGAATGTGAGCGCAAAGGTCTTGCAGGGATGCCAAAGCACACTCATAAGCAAAACATAAAAAAACTGCTGGGGAAAGCGCTGCCTGTCACCTGATGGAACTGCTTTTGACACTCAGAGGGCAGCTCCTGCAGGCCTCTTTCTATGGAGGTGCTTTCCTTTGGTTCAGTGCATATTCCTGAGGCCCGTCCTGCTGCCCCTTCTCCCTGATATCCTTTTGTGACCCCCCCCC
>VZTM01030713.1:172521-183018 GCA_013400555.1 Jacana jacana | reverse complement strand
CCCCCCGCATTTGCTGCCACTTCAGGGTCTTCCTGCACCAGGAAATGGGAAGGGATCTCCCTTAGGCAAGGTTTGCATGCCTGTGGACTGCATTCCTCTCCCTGCTTTGAAAGAGACTCCTTGTGCCCATATAGTCACCTTACTAGGATGGCAGAGGGAAGCATGCTCAAGCTTACTGCCTTCTGCCCTGGGTATCTGCAGTGAGTCCAAATGCTACTGCCACAGGAAATGTGTGTTTCCCTAAGCTATGATGTCTTTTCTAACTCACTAATCACAAACAAAACAATGCTAATAACAAAGTAACTGGTGTTAGCTTTTTTTTTTTTTTGCTGAAGTTCAACAAGATTCAGCACAGGAAAACTGGAAAGTAAGATCAAACCTCATTTGGATAATGCAGTTCTCTCAAGTTTCTTTGGCATTTTTTTTATCATCATAATAAAAATTTATCAATGTAGTCATAAACTGTGATTTACTGAGAAGTAGGCTGAGCAAAGCATGGAAAGGCAAGGAGCATCTCGTGAGAGGGTTAAAAGTCCAAAACACTTAAAAAAGCCTCCCAAAAGAGGAAAAACTGGTAGCAGTACGAGAATGGCGTTCCCTTTCAATCCTGAAATCAGCTCAGTGAGTTTCTCTGTATATTGTCCTCCTCACCGCAGTGAGCTGGAGCCATCTCTTGCACCGAAGCCAGCAGAAGTTGTTTGATGCATCCCATTTGAAACGTCACTGATCTGCCATCAAACGAGTGATTTCTAGCCAAAGGTTACGAAATAGTTGGCAAACTTAGCCGAGTGGATGAGTCAGACAGAAAAACCTGCCTGACAGAAGAGTAAGTCAAGCCACAGCAGTTGCGAGTAATTTGTCCCAAATGTGAGCAGGGCTAACTGTAGAGCAGGAGGCTGGCGGCTGGTTTCCCAGCTCCACGCTCCAACCACCGCACTGAATTCTTTGCTGCTTTTTTAACCACAACGGCCTCTGAAAATCACCCTTCAAAGGCGTTCCTTGGTAGTAATAAATGAACCATCCAAACCTAAACAAAGAACCCAGCAGTTGAGATAATGCAACTTAACAAATAGAAATGACTAAGATTGCCTTGTCCTCTGCTCATTTCCAAAAGAATAAAGCCCAGGTCATTTATAAAGCCTTCCCCCTTCCCCACTCCTTTGCAGCCCCTTGGGAATCACCCAGGAGACAGCACCACTTCCCTCTGCTTCCCCATCTTTAAAATATATTCATTCCAGTTTTCAAATTGCTATTTTGTAGTGCTAAATCTCTACCCACACTAATTTCTCCAGGTCAGAATCTGACCCTGATTTGAACAAAACCTGGAGTCAAATATTCACACCAGAATGCTTTTGCCTTGCTGCATGTCAGATGCCATCTCCCTGCAAATGTTTCACACACCTTGGAGTGCAGCTTGTGGAACTGATGAGGTGAAGAGCACTGCAGAGCAGCTCTGTGCTGGTAATCACAGGACTGAAGAAACACATACATCATCTGCCACATAGGTTGGCATTTCAAGTAAAAAACCTTCACAATGTGTAAGATGTTGGACAAATGATGGCCATATGCATGTTTGTCTCAGTGCAGATGTCTTTGCATTCTCAGCTAGGAAAAAGCTGAGGTAGGCTCTTTTAGCCGACGGTTTAATATTAGTGACACAGTTTATGTCCTCTGCAAAAACAATAATGGAGGATAAGGTGACATAAATTATTTGCAAATTGTTTGACATATGCAGGGCATTGTCCTTGCAATAATCACCATCAGTCTGTCAGTTTAAGATATGAACCGTGCCACTGCCATTTTATATCATTGTGTTAAGCTTTCACATGTTGTAATTTTACAGATTTGTTCTTTGCAGAACACTGCAACACAAATCGAATTGTATTATGTTTAGTCATATGCTGTGCAGAGCAAATCCCTGCAATTAGGGGCAGGGGGAGATGAGGAGCAAGCGAAGACTCCTAGATAAGAGGCAGCTCCTCCAAAGTTGGGATATTTCCTAGATACCATTACTCAACTTTCGTGGTCATTATTCAAGGCAAGAGGAATTATTTAAATTCATGCTAACATCAGTTGCTGGCTGCATGAACAAAGTGAGCACCATACTGACAGATCAATTTAAAACAGCCTTGTCTGTTTTATTTCCTCCTAACAGCTAGGCACAACATTTGATTCTTATGAATAATGGGGGTTTTTCTAAAATAAATATACTGATTTCTTTCCAACTCACCAAAGATCCCTTCAAGATGCAGTAGGTGCCTGTAGTATTAACTCTGCTTTTCATAGGTGTGCAGAATGGTTTTGGAATAGCAGTGAACTTGGCATTGTCTCCTTTATTCCAGGCAAATCAATTCCTGTGGTATAGTTTAAAAAAGATCTAAAGTCAACTGCTTTTTTTTTTTTTTTTAAACTCAGATTACTGAGGGAGTCATTAAAAATTGTATTCTAAGTGTATTTAGTGCCAGATATATTAACCCTTTGAGAAACGTATTCATATGTAAGAGTGTCTTAATTGGTAAAGCAGCAGGAAATGCTGTAATATACATTCTGGAGTACCATATTTTGGTGGCTTTTTACTATATTTTGAATAGAGAAACATGATTTGTTTTCCCCTGGGAAAGTTCCCTACATTCAGTTGTCAGCAGAACAGAATCTTTCTGCTTCCAGTGAGCCCTTAAACTAGAAAGATTTATTGCACTTACACCCTTGAAAGAACATATCTTTTTCTTTGAAGGCAGCCATTATCACCATCCCATTTTATATCTTTTCTGATAAGTGCAGGCAGTAAAGCAGATAAACTCCTTGCATACCAATTAAAGACACATGCACATGAAGACACTGTATACTATCAGAGATGCTCAGAGTAATATTCTTCCTAGCACAGTAGATATATCTAAGGAGTTTGACTTTTATTATTCTCAGCTTTACACCTCTGACATTTCTAAAAACATGGAGGAAATTAATGAATTCTCACCCAAGACTCCACTGTCTAATCTTACCCCAGCACTCATGAATTATGGAAAATGACAGATCAGCTGATGACGTACAATGGGCTATTTTAAAACTACCCTTTTTAACAAAACCCAGGCCACAAAAAGGCTCACTGAATCTCATGCGTCACCTGACAAAATATTGGTCTCATGTTAACTGATACCTTAAATAATGGCCTCGCTTCCTTGCATCCAAGATGTGATCACTTTTATGCACCAAATGTAGAAAAGCCAGAACCCGGAATCTCAGGAAGCCTCTTTTTTTTTCTGCTCAGATAGGATGTTGAGGTGCAGTCCTACCTTGGCAGCCTGCCTTGGATTTTCCATTTTGAGATCTCCACTGGCTAAGCCAGGGCCCAGTAATGTTTTATAGTTCTTAAGCACAACCTCCTCCACCTACCTATGTACTGCTTCTTTTTCTACTGCCTTTTCCCAGGCAGAGAAGATGCCTTTGTTCATCCTGAATGGTGAAACCAAGAGGAGCTGTATAAGAACTCCCTCCCAGCTGAGATCACTGCAATGACCAGGCTGTAATGATGAAGAACCATATCAGTAGCTGCAAGCCTCAGGGTTGCTGTTTGACTGGGCAGTAAGAGGCCAAGCTGCCTATGAAGACTTTGGCTAGGACATCTCCTACATCCTCTCTGTCCCAGTTAGCGTGCAAACTCCCTTGGGCAGGAGCGACTCCATTGTGTTTCTTTCCAAATAAATAAAAGCCCCCAAGCGTACCCAGCTTGCTCAGAGGAGCTTTTGGAGCAGCCCTGTCCTGGCCAGCCAGCCAGGCTGCCCAACTTTCCTCCTGGACCAGCTAGGACCACTGCAATCTCTTGGCTGCTCTCCAGTGACCACATGCCCAAGAAGGGGTAACAGGACAAGAGATAACAGGCACAATAAACTTGAACATAGTTCCATCTAAACATGAGGAGGAACTTCTTTACTTTGAGGATGACAGAGCACTGGAACAGGCTGCCCAGAGAGGGGGTGGAGTCTCCATCTCTGGAGATATTCAAAACCTGCCTGGACACCATCCTATGCAACCCTCTCTAAGTGGACCTGCTCTGGCAGAGGGGCTGGACTAGATGACCTCCAGAAGTCCCTTCCAACCCCATATCATTCTGTAACTCTGTGGAGGAGTCCCACACACTCAGATTCTTTTTGCACACCAATTTAAAAGAAATTACTATATTTACTCACAACATTGTTGTTGGGTGGAAAACTAGCTGTCTGCAGTATTATCTGTGAACTTATTTTTACCTCTCCAGGAATGTCATCCAGGGTTTTCCCTGAAGGACAGTGTCTGAGCACTTCAATTACTTCCTTGTGCACGATGGCTGAGATACCAGTTTTCTGTCAGGGTTCCCCTTAGATAAGAAACTATAGAAAGCCATACATCTCATTCAAAACATCTGAAAGAGCTGAAGATACAGAAAGCACTAATCAGTAATTAATACAAATAAAAGAAACAATCTTTCATGTAGATGGTAATAATAACACTCCAGACTTTGTTCTAATCCATCTTTTTGTCAAATGAAGCACCAGGGAATTTGTCTGCAACAATCAGAGTATTTTCAGTCTCTGCTTTGATTTGCAATAGGGGGTGGTTTAGTCCTGTGTTAACACAGGGCTCAGACTAAATAATCAAAGGAATGGTTTTAAAACTGATAAACTAGGCTTAATATACAGAGGCATTTATACCCAGTTTACAAGTAAATTTCCAAATTAAGAAGCCCCCTTTTCACTTTATATGGGAATTGCAAAAGCACAACAAAATCCCGTTGCAGAAATCTTGATAGTTCCCTTTCTTCTGTATTGAACCACAGTCAGCACCTGGAATATGGGCTTCTACCATTCTTCTGCAGAGATATGTCTTCCAGAACATCAGACAATCCTGAAAATCTTTAAATAGCCCTGCATTCGTTATTTTTAGCGACAATTACACGAGCGACTTCCTGACTGCAAATATGATTCATTGCTCTGTAGCAGAAGTAATACCTCTAATAGACTATGCATTGAGTTGACCCAAAATAGCTGCTGAAGAACAGTTGTTCCTGAACTACTCCATAGATAGACTTAAAAAAATTATTATAACCACATGTAAGAAGAACAGATTATCCTGCCGTGTAAGTATTTAGCACTACCCCGAATCTTTATGTAAACTAAATTTCAAATGTGGACAACAATAAGCAGTGTTTAATAAGGAGTTTTTAGAAACAATTTGTCTGGAGCTTGCTGGGAGCTTATAAGCCCTGTTTAAAATCAAACAATTTGTGTTCAGTGTTTAGTCACCCTTTAGCTCCACTATTACCATCACTCTCCAAGTTAAAAAAATCCCCACAAAACAAAACAAAAAGAGAAAAATAAAAGTAATTCTTTCTTCTGAGTAAAGAGAGTAGAAATTGAATATTCCCAGCCCTGCTAGACCTTAGGATGCAGCTCCAGCTCCTGTCTTGCTCTGGAATAACACAGACAACTTAACCCTGCTGAGGACAGCACTACCCCAGGCCCTGCCAGCCCGTTTTTAACAGAATGGTGCTGCCCTCCTGGTGATTCCGATGCCTACACAGAGCTGAGCATTAGGGTTTCACCGCATACACAAATGAGGAAACCTGAAAATGACCTCAAAAAGATATTGTTTTTTCCACTTGCCGGCTGCAGAGCCCCACGCCGTGAAGACAGCCCTTTTTTACTTGTATACCCTCACTGTCCTCCTAGGACAGGCCTGCTTACAGGCCTGCACTGAACACCTGCAGGTCATCCTCAGCATTCAAGGCAGATCTCAGCACTGCCGCGTGCTATGCTGGCTCCGTTCTGTGGACACAGGCCTCCTCAGCACAGTCCTTTCCCAAATCCAGGGCTGCAGAGTTGGGTGGGCGGCAGGGCTGCCCCCTGCAAAGGGGATTTTGGCATCGCCAGGTCCCTGCCCTCGCTCCCAGGGCAGGCAGAGAGTAAAGACTAGGGGAAAATCTCACTGACGCCAACTGCAGTTTACCCATGAACTTCAGAGAGGCCAAAATTTCATCTGTATTGTTTGGGATTTCTGCAGGCAAGGCACCAGGTATGCTCAAGGGGAAACCCAACCCTTCCAGCTTTCAAAAGAAGCCACAGAAATATTCCATTGCCTTTGCACAGATGATACGAAACATATTTGCAGTAATCTTCTTTTAGCTCCTTTTTAAAATTCCTTTTCATAGCAGTCGCTCAGGCAACAGCTGCTGCCAAAGAGGAAGGCTGGGAGGCCTGAGCTCTTCTTGACACAAAATTATCCAGGTGGGTGCTCTCAGCTCAGCTTTAAAATTTATATTAATTTTTCAGCTTCCTGTCCACATGTTGTGCCTGCTCCCTTGATTAGAGCAATGGTGATTTAAACTAAACCTCACACCACGCAATGGCTGGTGCTACAGCTGCAAGACCTCACTGATGAGGTCTCAGAGTACCCCCAGTGTCCCAGCTTTCTGTGCATCTCTCTGTTCTGGCTTGTAAAATGACATTCTACAATGCTGGTTTGTAATCTAAAAAACATCATAAGTAATAATTAAACATTAAATCAGATTAATTCCAGGCTTGTTTGCCCTTGACAGTAATGCAATTAATTCTCAAGAGAAGAAAGCAAGACAATTGTGTGAAAACAAAGCACAAATAAAGTCCATAAAATGCAGAGGAAATACTTCCAATATTAATTTTGTAATATGGAGTATTCATTCTGTAATATGGTGCTGACATAAAATATGCAGCAGCAACAAACAGAGGAAAGTTGATGGACTGCCAAAGCTGCTTCTCCTTAAAATGCAGATTGCTCTGGAGCAGCTAAGCTCGGCGCTGAGAGGAGACTGCCTACACAGGCATTTTCAAAGGGCTCTTTCAAGGCCAACGTGCCACTTTCAGCTCTGATGTGGGATCAAAACTAAAGCTTGGGAATCACATGAAACCCCAACCAGGCTGTGTGGGACAGCCTCAGAGAGGAGGGCTACAGGAGCTATATTTGTGGTCTCACGGGGTGTTCCCATGCTTGCTGTCTTCATATCAAAGGTGCTCTGTTTATAGACAGCAATCTGTTGGTGCGAGGCAGTGACGGCCGCGTGATATATGGCTGTTTGCAAAATGAGCCCGTCCGTGGGTTATCACCGGCTCTAATTAAAGGAAGACACAGGCTACCGAGTCGCGGTCCCTTTCATTGGAGCTGAGAGGACAGCAATCTCCACAAGAGCTCCAAAGGAGGACAGATTCATTTGACTGATTGCATGATGTCTGAATTAATGGTCAGGAAAAGAGCTATTATTGTGCCCTCACTGGAAGGCTGCCTCAGAGAGCTTGTGCTGTGCTATCTGCTTGAGCGTGGAGGCAAAAGCGAGGCACTCCTCAACATACAACCAGCGAGGCAGGAGCCCAGCTGGTGCGGCGAGACTTTCCTGGATCAATTTTACAAGGCCGAGTGTCTGATACATAATGAATGTTCAATAAGCTCAAATATAAACACTTTGTAAGGAGCAGGCTGTTAGTCAAACCAATGCTGCTCTAACTTAAAAGTTAAAACATTTTTTTTTGTTTTGTTTTATGGACAACACAGGCAGCAGAGACAAAGCAGGGCACAGTATAACCCACGGCACCAAGCAACTTTGGCTCCTCGTCTTCCTTCTGTCTCCTGGTTTTTGAGTCTAGGAACAACTCATTAATTAAATCTAGCTAATCTGGAGCTGCTGGGAGGAACGGGGTGAGGAGGAATTGCTATCAAATAGCAACGGCCCAGCATGTGTTTGACAGGTGGGAAAACCTGGTTCAAGTCCTTGGTGTTGGTGGGCACTTTTTTGGGGTGGTGTAATTCTTAAGAAAACACTGTTGTGCTATTCATGGTGCGTGTAAGAAATCTGGCTTCTCTCAGGATTTCAGTAACCTTACAAAGCTGGAGCAAGTGCCAGAGCTAAAATTAAATTTACAAGCTGTAGCAGGTTTGCAGGCTGGAACAAACTTGCAAGCACCAACCTGCTTCCAGCATCACATTTAAATGTAATGCTTGCATTTCTAAGCTCTTCAGGATCACAACAGACTTCTAGCTAAATGGATTTAACTCCAGACTAGAATCTGTTCTATGTAGCTCACATCATCTCTTGCCAGGTGATGCTGGATCAATCCGTAGAGGTACTTCAGCGTGACCCTCTAATACAGGAGAGCCTCATCAGCCTCACCCCACTCCAAGTGCAGTGTGTAGGTTTGCTTCTGTGGCAACCTTTTCTGCAGTTTGGAGACTTCCACCAGTAAGTGAAAGTCTCAGAAAAGACAAAACTAAGGCAACAAAAATGACAAGCCAGACTGGGGCCTGGTTTCTGATTTGCTCTTTCTCTTTGGGAGCCAATAGATAATTTAAATAGTAATAAATTACAAACCTCCATTAAATCACCCAGCAGCAACCTCCTAGGGCCGTTGGCTGTAGATGGACAGATTGCTGAATACCAGCACTGTCACATTGCCCCTGGAGGTGATGTAGTACCAGAACAGTGAGGTTGCCAAATCTTCATCCTTGGAGGTCTTAAGTTTTGACTATACAAAACCACATCTGGCCTGCTCTGGAGATGGCAACAGTCCTGGTCTGAGTGGGAGGCTGCACTAGAGATTCCAGTGGTCACCTCCTGCCAGTCACTCTGAGGCTGTGAGTCTGTTGGTCTTTCATTGCTTCAGCAACTTGGAAACTTGAGAAGGCAAACTTCTTGGTCATGCATCTCTTAAGAAGTTCTCCCCAGGGCATACCTGCACTTCCCTATTTCTGCAGGAAGAAACATGGTTCCTTAGCCAACAAAAGAAACCCCTCATCGAGATCTTGTTTTCAGGAATTCAGACAATAGCCTTGTAAGTGGATATACGAGAGCTGATACAGATAAGTTCACCGAGGAACTTAATCATATCATATTTCTGTGTGATCAAGATAAACTATATTAAACTGTTAGCAGTCATTTAAATATTTAAACCAGTAGATCATACAAAGAAGAAAAAAGATAAAGTTTTATAATGTGGCTTGGTTCTACTGAATATAACTGCAAGTAGTATTTCTGGTTATTTGTGAGTGGAAAAGCATTTACTTATGAAATTGTTTCTCACTCAGAGTCATCACAGGCTTAGGACTCAGCAATTTGTATGGCCAAAACCATTAGATAATCTGTCTGACCATGTAACATGCAGAGAATCTCAACTGCCAAACATTTTCTGAAGCTCATGGGTTACATCTTGCTGTTATGGATCACTGCAATTGCAGAAGTGGGACCTGCATATATAACTTTAAGGTAATAGTTTTGTTTCTATTGAAAGGAATGCAAATAACCTTGACTCAGGTACTCCCTGGATATCTATTCATACTTGGCAAAACATTCAAAGTACACTTTTTAAAATTCCCTTTAACTTCCATGGAAGTCACCTACACACTTAAAATTAAGCACACACAACAGCACTCTGGAAGTTGAAGATGATACACATACATGGTTTTGAGTACTATTTATACAGGATTAAACCATAAAGAGTACAATATCATGTTCCTCAGTTTTGAGAATAAGAATGAAAAATCCCCATATTATTTGAGATAACAAACAAATAAAACAACAACAACAAAAAACTTTTAAAATAATGTATAACTTCTATAAAATGCAGCTGCACGACAGAGCCTGAGCCCCGTGGCGACCATGCAGGAGACATTCACGTGCATCCTGGAGATGATGCTTTTGCTAAGACACATGCATCATAAGTGACGAGTGGCATCTGCAGAGACTGTATTACTAAACACTACTGAATCTCTAAGCTCATAAAACCTGAATTTCTTTACTAGTTTAATGTGGAGAGTTTTTTTCCCCTGCTTTTGTTGGAGGCTTTGCTGAGTGTGGTAGACTTTTTTTTGCCAAGAACGACAGAGTAGCAGAAATATCCTGACACTTGCCTGTGACAACGCATGAAAAGTTTTTCAACAACTGTTTAATTTTCTTTTAACAGGAAAAAAACAACCTATTTTTCTCTCAACTTGTTATCAGAAATGGTTAAATGTTTTTGTTTAATTAATAAAATAATTTTGAGCCACAGCAGATCTCAGTTGTTCTAATAACCAGCAGAAGCAGGGAGGTGATTGTCCCCCTGTACTCAGCACTGGTGAGGCCACACCTTGAGTATTGTGTCCAGTTCTGGGTACCTCAGCACAAGAGAGATATCGAGGTGCTGGAGCGAGTACAGAGGAGGGCAACAAAACTGGTGAAAGGCCTGGAGAATAAGGCTTATGAGGAACGATTGAGGGAGCTGGGACTATTTAGTTTGTGGAAGAGGAGGCTGAGGGGAGACCTCATCACTCTCTACAACTGCTTGGAAGGGCACTGGAGAGAGGCTGGTGCTGGTCTCTTCTCATGGGCAATTAGCGATCGAACAAGAGGGAATGGCTGCAAGCTGCAGCAGGGTAGGGTTAGGCTTGACATTAGGAAAAAATTCTTCACAGAAAGAGTGGTCAGTCACTGGAATCAGCTGCCCAGGGAGGTGGTGGAGTCAC
>VZTM01030713.1:131923-172198 GCA_013400555.1 Jacana jacana | reverse complement strand
CGAGGTCAGACTGACAGGTCTATAGTTTCCTGGATTGTCCCTTCTGCCTTTCTTATAGATGGGCGTTACATTTGCCACCTTCCAGTCCATGGGGACCTCTCCAGTCAGCCACGAAATTAGATGTGGTGTTGAGGGATCTGGTGTAGGGGAGAACTTGTAGAGTAGGGCAGATAGTTGGACTCAATGATGAACCCAAGGGTCTTTTCAACCTGAATGATTCTATGATTCTATGATTAAGATTTTAGAGAACAATAAACAATTTAAACCATGCTCTCATAATTACAAATGTGAAGTTATTTTAACCATGCCAACACCTATATGAGAAAAGCAGAAATAAGTTGTTAAAAACAGTATCAAAATGCTTTAATTTCACTATATTTATTTCTGAAATGCCCTTTATTATGAAGTTCCTAAAACAATCCAGAATTATTTAACAAATTAGGAGCTATTTAATAGGAAACTTCCTCTGTTTTTATAGTGTGCCTTCACTGAGATTTATTGAGCACTCCTGAGATATTTATTCATGAGCAAAGTTATTCAAATCAGCTGAAAGATGGTATGTATGTACATGCATGTTCGTCCAGACTCAGTCAATATATGAAGAGCTCATAGAGCTGTAATAAACTGGAATAACAAGAAGAAAACACGACAAAGAATACTTCAGAAGAAAGAGTTAAACAGGGAGAATTACCTAAATATAATCTGCTCCAAAAGGTATTTTCTCACCGTTCACTTAGTGCTGATTCATTCTCATTAAATGGTAAAATCAGCTTTGACATCACCACTCAACACCAGTGTGGTATTACAGCTAGATGCTACTTCACCAGTAATCTGTTATTATAAAATTAACTTTTATATTGGAATATCCAAATATTTATGTGCATATTGATGAACACAAATGCCTTCCTAGCAAGTGGGGACACCATGTTTCAGCAAAGAAATATTTAAAACTACTTATCTACATTTATTTTAGTGGCTTCTGGAAAAAAAGATTACATATTTAAACTGTCAGCATTAGGACATGGAATTTATTTTCTCTGTGCCAATTTACAAGTCTTTTTCCCCCCTTTTGCATATGTCATGGCTCCAGGGCTCTTCACAGCAGGGCTCTGCACTGTCAGAAGCAAATCATCATTTGCAGCCCGTGTATTCAGAGGTCTTATTCCTATTAACTCTGGCTGAAGAACAAGGTCCAATTCCAAAGCTGCATTTTGACCATCTTCCTCTTTCAGCTAGTGCTCCAAGACCATCTGAGACTCCCTACAATCACCGTATATTCCATGATTTAGATTGTTAATTTTTCTAAACAATACAGAGCTGGTGCTGACCCTCCTTCCATTCCCAGACACCCATACTACATGCTCTCCCGGCTACAAAAAAAAATTGTGCATACTTTAAAGCAATCCGGGGCTGATTTATTCGGTGCACCTGCATGAGGCTTGAGGGAACATGCTGCACCGCCCATTGCCTCCCAGGCACACACATTCCCTCTCAGACTTCTTGGTCATGACCCTGTCTCCTTCTCCCTCAGCTCTGCATTGCATATCTGAAATGCTTCCCAGAGAAACATGTCCAAAGGGTGTTGGTTTAACAGCTGGAAGATGGAGCCAGGAAAAGCATGCTGGGTCTGGTGAAATCTGCAGCCACCTGCACACTGGCTGTCCACTTGGTGTGCTTTCTTGGCCCAGGCACTATGCAGAGAGCAGTAGAAAATGCTTCGTGACTTTCACAGCACATCAGAAGACAGGCATTGCAATATATCTTCAGGGAGTGGAAAGTGGCAGCTTTGGGGAGAAGCAGGAATACAGCAGTTGTTACAGTTCCCTGAAATGAAAGCTGCTCTTTCCATGCAGTAGCGCCGTGGAAATCTTACAGGTCCAGCTTCTGGCTCTCAGTGCAATGCTTCTTTCCTTCATTAGGACTTCTGTCTGTCTGGATGAGTCAGAGGGGAAGTCCCCTTGAGTTACACAGCAAGCCGGATAAAATGAGAGCGATGGTCCCCTCGTACAGACAGCACTTCAGCTAATGTACACACACACAAGGTCAGTGCTGCAATAAAGGAAGCCAGCAGATCTGTCAAACCACTTTTGGACAATCTGTTTGAGAAATTAATCATATCAGTGTTTGCTCCACAAGGTTGTGTGCACTTCAGGCACTGTTCTTTCCTCCAACTCTTTAAACAAGGAAACACTTCTTTCCTAGGATTCAGGGGTCAAGTTTGGTCCCCTTTTGACATGCCAAATCCTTTCAATTTGCCTTCTGCTGTTAAGCTAAATGGTGGTGTGAGGTAATTTATTTGGGATCAGGGTTAAAGTGTTAATGAGAACACCACATTTCCCTGAAGCTCAGCAGAACTGAGAGCAGCATTCTCAGCTGAGAGAAAGGAAAAAAGAAATCCTCAGCACATACTGGAGCCAAAAAGCATATGGAGCCATTTTAGTCCATGGTTGCACAGCTTCTTCTCAGGTTTCAATAAAGTAAACCTGAAGGGCTGTTTGAATCCTAATATACGTGCAGGAAGTGCATGCACTCAGGACTACTATAAAAGCAGGCTAATTGGAGTCCTTCTCCAGTGAGGTGCTGAGAGCCTTCGGCTTCATTGGAGTTAAGAGGACCGGTATGCTTAGCACCTTGAAGGATTAGGCTTCTAAATGTTCCTACCGCCGATAGCACATTTGCGGGGAGGATTGATTTGACAAGGGTAGCGATGTATGGGCATTAAATTGTTTGCAGATTTGACCTATCTGTCCATAATAAGAAATAATACCTGAAGTGCCATAACTCTGTCAAACATTTCAAAGGAATACTTGTTTAAAGATCGAATGCATTATGTAATCTCATAATGTCAGATTAGGACATAAAACTATGGAACATGACACAGAGCAGCACTACAAGGCATACTGTGTCAGAAATTTTATAAACAATTTCTTCTGGACCTCTCACGTGTTATCAGTTTGAGTAGTGACTATGATGCATTTCAAATTTCTTCTGGCAGCTGGGGACAAAATGATGTGGCAAAAATGTGACTGGAAATATCAGCCCGGGGCTCTTGAAAAATATTTTTTCCATAGCAAAATACTACAGACTTGCAAATTTTGTCCTGGTGTGAAGGAACCTATGGGGAGAACGGGAAAAGAGAAAGGAGAGCACAACAATCAAATTCAGGGAAAGTAACAGATCCTAGTCCTGTGCATCATTAAACTGAACCACAGCTCTCAACACCCCCAAAATATAAATAAATAAATAAATAAATAAAACAAAGTAAATGTAAAAATCTGTTACCTACCACCAGTACAAGGGCTTAGAGTTACCCAATGCCTATGCCTGTGATTTCATAAGCATTTTTTTCTCCATATGGATTTATTTTTATCACATTATTTGCCTGAGTATGAGACTACCTAGGCAAGATAAACATCTTTTACTTTGGAAGGATCTATCTGATTTAAGTATAAAGCACCTTGGAATTTTGGGAAAAAGAAAAGCAAAATAACTTCCCACAAACTAAATCTAAAATCAAGACAGGTATAAAAAAAGAGAGCTGAGAGCAGAGTAGGAAATAAACCAGCAATGAAATAAACAGTGAACATTTTTTATGAGACTCATAATAAAGAAAAATTATTTTAACTTTCCTTAAGTGACAACTGGTGGAAAAATAGGAAGCAGCTAAAAAGTAGCATTGAGCACGCCAGGCTGCTGAACATCAGCTGGAGTTGCCTTTTCTGTGATCTTCCTTTTATGTTTAATCTTCATCATTTTTATGACCTTACTCAATTCAAAGTATGTATATATTTATATAAAAGTATATATAAATGTAATACACAGCATTTTTTGTGAATTGAAATTTAATCAAGGAGAAGCATATGGTGGGCCCCTTCAGACACATCAGCCTTGGCCAGTGCAGAGTAATAGAGCCCATGAACTAGTGCTGTGAAGGTTGTGATTTTCACTCCTATGTCCCACCTCCGCTAACCTGCACCACTGGCAACAGAACAGGGGTTAAAATGGAGCTATACCAGAGTGTGGAGACCAGCTCCTATTCGGCTCCTGTTTTTTCCTATGCAAAGCAACATGTGTTGAAGAGAGTGCAGCTCTGCCAAAGATTTCAGGAATTGAAAGTTCAGGTCTGCCAAAGCAGTAATAATGCTCTCTGGGATGTGCCACCCCTTCTTTGAGGAGCCCAGAGTGCAGCAGGGAGGTGGGCCCGAGATACTGCCTCTTTGGTTTTGCTGTGATGCTGTGCCTTGGGGAACGGGTGACAGAAGAACGATGTCGAGATACAGCTCTGACAGGGATCAGCTGAGCAGACTCTGGGATTTTGTCTTGCTTGCCTTGACACAGCGAGTGCCAAGCTGGTCCTGCACCCCAGGAGCCAGGGTTTTAGGGAGAAATGCGCAAGTGCCGCTCTGCTTGGCACAGCGGATTTCCAATGAGCCTGTCTCCCTCTGTGAACCATGTGGACAGGCGCAGTGTGGGTGCACACCACGCACGGCGAGTGGAGGAGCCGAGAGCTCTCTGCGCTTCTCTGGTCTCAGCATGAGTTTTGTCCTTTGGCTGCTCCTGCCCCAGCTGGCTGTTGAGCCTACACCATTGCTCTTTGCAGAGGTAGCATAGTGCAGGCTGAACTTTGCATCTGCCCCAGGACAAACTGCAGAGAGCTTCTCCTGAGATGGCAAGCAGGCTACAAGCCTGGGACACGTACTCCTCTCAAGGGACAGGTGGCTCCCCTCCACCTTTTCCTGTCCACAACTCTTCATGCAGGAACCTTGCAAAGCAGGGCCATCAGGAAGATGGGCCTGAACTATGTTGAGCAGCATTAGCCTTGGTAGAGATGCCTGTGGGATGTACAACCCACCAGAAATGTCGGTGCTAGGTGCCGACTCCCTATGGATGGCTGCTCTCTGAAACCTGTCAGTTTGTCAGCACCTCCACACTAGCAGATGCTAACTGGGTCAGCATTACTTCGTGTTAGATGTGATAATGCTTTGTTCCCTCCTTTTTCTTGCTAATAAGTAGCTGCTTCCTTACATCCCTTCTGGTCAGCCCTGCCTGTCAAATAACTTGCCTGTCAAAATATGTATTATTCAAAACCAGACCTGTTGCCAGTGCTATGAGTCTGGGGGATGGGTTCATGTATCATATCACTCTTCCCTTCCATACATCTCAATTTCCTGCTTTCTGCATGATTAATGCACATTTGCTTCCCTCTACATAATGTAGACAGCAAAGCATGAATTATGTCCCTTCATTACATTAACTGGTAACATGTCTTTCCATACCTACACACGCTAATCACTGCTTTCTTGTGCCTTATGTTTGTAAATGAACTAGATAGAAAGAGTAAACACAGAATAATGGCACGTTACGCTCCTCTAATGTAACAGAAATCAAAGAGGGGGCAAGAAGCTGTTTCTCCTACTACAGAGTTAGTTTAGTAGGTTTTCGTAATTTTAAGTTCATCACTGTGCTCCTAACACCTACATTTGATCTCTGATGTTGAGTTTCAGTAGTTTTTACTAAATTCAAGAAATAGAGGACAGACCTTTTCTGCACTTCATAGAAAATGGATACAAGTGACCGAAAATAATTAACATATACATTAGAAATGTAGACTACAAGATATTGTTCATATACTGAGTGGCTAATCTCTGCCTAAACTTAATACTAAATAAAACAAGCCAATAATGGCACGCTCAGACAAACCCCAGTATTGCACCTGGAAATAACAACATTATGCAGACTTGAACATATTAGTAGCTTGAAAACAGAGAGCTACAGCAGAGGCTATAAAATACACAGAATCAATCCTGCTTGGACATTTATTGCATTAATACTATTTTCAATTTATTTAGGAGCAAAGTGCTTTTATTACTGACTACTGACTGT
The DNA here is from genome assembly GCA_013400555.1 of Jacana jacana. Lineage (NCBI taxonomy): Eukaryota > Metazoa > Chordata > Aves > Charadriiformes > Jacanidae > Jacana > Jacana jacana. The sequence goes on along the minus strand of VZTM01030713.1, from coordinate 166,315 downwards.
GTATGAGTGAGAATGTGTGTGGGTGTGGGTGCTGTACACAGAACCGTGCATGTTGGTTGTTCTGCCTGGCATAAACAATCCCTAAAAGGACAGCAATAAAATGTTTTAAGAACATATAGCAGCATCATGCAATACACTACAAAGACCCAACAGAATCCCAGAAGAGAGTATGGATGCCACAGACTCTGTCATTGATTAGACACAGGGGAAGAAATCAAAATTATTGGAACAGAATTGTATTAGAAAATTAGCACTACCAGCTTATCCTTGAGAAATGCCATGGGATCTTTAACCAGAAGTAAGAAACCAGCTGCTGGCTGTTGTTTGCCTTCCCTCCCCCTTTTACTTCACAGAGCTTCCTGAACTTTATGTAGAAAGAAAATCAATTAAATAAAAATGGACAATGATGAAGAAGTCAAGAGAGCAATTTTAAAATCAATACATTGCTTCAAAAGAAACTCACAATGTGGTTGCAGAATATGGAACAGAAGTCTGATTAACCAAGCAGGCACAATACCAAGACCCAAAGGAAGATCCAACAATAGTTTCATATTTATCAGTAAGGATGGCATGGAAAATTGGTAGTAACCCAAGGTTGTGCTAACATAAGCACAACCAACCAATCCTCTGTTGCCTACCCTGACTCCTAGAGGATAGCTAGTGAAGCTTCAGATACTAAGTCATATCTTTAAGTGGACAATGCTTAGTTTTGAAGAACCCAAAACTTCAAGAGTCAGTCAAGAATGAGCTTTTGTAGTAGCAAACATCAGCACAAATATCACCAATTTCTGCCCTAAGTACAAGACATAATTCTTCAATTTGCAAATAAACACATGCCATGGAGTTTTTAAAAAGCAACAATTAAACAACAAAACTCCGCCAAAGCAAAATGTTCCATTATGCGTGCAATTTCTCCCCAAGGAGAGGACTGAAGAAAGAACAAACCACATATGAAATGTTAGTCATATTGTTTGATGCACTTTTGAGTGGTTCTCAGATACTGTGGTAAGGACAGTACAAGAGTTTTTATGGACAAGTGGGGAAATCAAGTTAAAAAATGCCAACAAACAAATGAGCTTCATCTTCATGCTTGCTTACAAGTTTGTGTTGGCAACTTCATGAAACCCTCAGAGATGAAAGTCACCTAAATCATAATGAAATATAGTGATCTCAACTATTTAATGGATAACAAGCTTGGCAGAAAAGGGTCTTAAAATAGTGAATAACTTACGACAGTTATCTGTGTTTCGTGCTGCCTCTAAAAGTACAAATTGTAAAATTCAGCCCAGAAAATTTTTGAGCTCTTTCACTCTGTCAAAATTAAGGCAGAGTTAAATATGTCTGAAGTGGTCAAGCAGACTACTGAGTTGAGAAATTCTTAGCCGTATTTACTTTTCACTTCAAAACCGTTTCCATTCTAATGCAAGTCTGTGATTCTGAAAACATTAGCTCAAAAAAATGACTTTAAACAAATTCCATGTTTTTGCACGCAAAACATCTGTGTAGTGATATACCACGATGAGCACGAGGCCTGCAAATACAACTCAGAGCAACTGGCACTACTGTCAACACAGCACTGAAAACACTGATGTCATTTGGTATTTGTGGTAAGCCCCAAATATTCCTCTTGCAGCAGAACATTTGTTGTCTTCTTCCTATGGAATTTCTGAGCTGGAATCAGGACCAGCTACACTGTATTCTATTTCTTCCCTTACGTGAGGTTTTCTTTTTTGAATTCTTCAGTATCAAATGCACACAAGTTCACATCTGAACTTGAATGTTTGGAAGTCCTACCTCTCCCTGAATACAGACTTGTTGGCTTTTCTTTCAGCTGTTATTATTTGCAGGTTTCTCATCCATGGCTCATGTGGGTGAAACAAAACAATCTTGTCATACTTTCCCTTCAACTAATACAGTATTTTCACCGATTTCAGTCACAAAAGCATGTGTAATGAGATTTTTTTCTTAAATTCTTATTTTTCCATAAGGCGTGCTTATAGATGATTAACACTGAACTTTTAATACTATCACTATGCTTTTAGAAGTTGACATCATCAATATATTTTTCCATAGGTATTGGCCAAATTCTATAGCCATGGCAGAGAGAGCATCAGCGATACTATATCTCCAGCTCTTCCACGGTGAATATCTCAGGATTCTCAGGGGTTATCTAATAAAAGCAGTGGCAGTGGATGATGGAAAAATCCACAGCCTGTTTTCTGTCACTGCTGCCCTGAGATCAACTGTGCTGGTTGCCCCTGGACCAGGGAAAGCTAGTAGAGGAACATAAACTGGAAAACTTGGATAAAAAAATTATTGAGTGGTGTATGTGAGATGCCTAACTTGTGCTCAAAGGAGGTATATGCTGCTGGGTAGCCATCACTAAGTGTGTTATACCGGCAACAACACTACTAGGAAAACTTCAGTAGACACCTGGCTTCCCCCACAGCTAAGAGGACACAGGGCTCAGGCCACAGCCAATGCTGTCACCCTATGCATTGCTCCTCCTTTCATTCTGCACAGAGACCCATACTGCTTCCTTCTCCCATTATTATCTTAAACCATAGAGTTAAGGATAATCAAGCAGCTAATCTGTCATCTACTACCTGTTTTGAAATAAAGACTAGTAGCACAGGGGCAGTAGCATATAAGGCCCCAGGTGAGTACCTGCAAAGGCTGCGTCTCTGCTTTGAAGAGCCAACAGTCTGGAAAAAAAAAAGGTCCTGCAGCTCTGGAGATGGAGCAAAATACAAAACTTACAGAACACACTGGGCTGTGATGCATCTCCACACATCAACGCTGTTTTCTCACCCAAACTCCTTGTCACCCACCAAAGGCCCTGTTCTAGCACTGAGCTCTGCCGTAATGAGCCTGTAGGCATACACAAGGCAAAGCTGGGGCTGCTCTTTGGGATGCTCTCCTGTCTGTAGCTTTAATAGGTAATACAGATTTAGAAGTATAAAAACTATATCAACATGACTTCATAAGATACCGGAGGTCTTTACTGCTTCCTTATGAGCTGAAGTCCTATGAGGACTTAAGTTTGCTATGCTAAAGCACCAAAAATATTTTCTATAAAATATAATGATTTTTGGAGCTAAATTGCTGGGTTTTTTTTTAAACTGCTGATTTATCAGGAATGAACCTCAGAGCTGATGATTGTGATCTGCTCGTGCAAGCAATGGCTTCTGGGATCAGCAAACTACCACTGGCAGAAACACAAAGAATTTGAAAAAGTAAAAAGTCCCCAATGATAAAACCAGTGTTGCCTTTCAACATACATATTTCAGATATTTGAAAATAATATGCCCTTTGTATATGCATCTGTGACTTGTGTATAGGAAACTTGGAACATCAACAACAGGAGCCAGAACAAATGAATAATCCCCTCCTTCAGCAAGTTAAACCTCACTCTGCTAAATTAGTGGACCCTCAAAGTTTGCCGCGAGGAAATGATGTAAGACTGGAAGGTTTATCTGAAGAAACAAAAACGAAAACTGGGACGAAGAATGTGAGGTGGAGTGAACGGGCCCAGAATGGTTTGTTTAGTTAGGGATTTATTTACCACAGTAAGAATATGTGTAGAGAGATGAAGGAAATATTCTACACACACAAACTACGTTGCACCAGGTCAGACAGGGAACCAAAAGAAAGGGTAGTACAGAAAGATGCTGATTTTTTCAAGATGAGGTAGAGTGAGAGCATTGCTCAGCTAACACAGGCAGTCTGCAGAGTGGGCATTATTTCAAACCACCCCAGACACAGGAACTGAGATGATGTGGCTGACGGAGGTCTGTAGCTCAGCTCCAGAGCATCTTCCCTCTGGCATTTCAAACACACTGGGGTTCTCTCTCAGTGAACTCTTAGAGTTGAACACCTAACAAGAAAAGAACAAGAACAAGTAGAAAAGACAAATGGTCATGTGTCTACTTTAAAAAAAATTCCTGTTAAATGTGGAGTGTTAACTCTCATGCTGGAGTTTGCCTGCTCCTGCAGACTTAAGTCTTCTCCCTTTACCAGAAGGGATTCAGTGCCACAGTGTACAAACTCTTCTGGGGAAAAACAAGAAATTTTGCTTATTTTGTAAGTTTTACACAATCTTCTAAAATTTGTGACATGGGCTACCTGTACGATGGGTAATGATAATTGTATGAGTAGAGAGAAGTACATTAACTTTGTAGAGCAGGGCTGATGGTTGGACTCAATGATCCCAAGGGCCTCTTCCAACCAAAGGATTCTATGATTAAAAAGACTCCCATAATTCCTTGACCTATGAAAGTATATTGTTAGTCCCAGCTATGAGAAAGACTATGACATATTTTCTTGATACAGCCATAACCTTTCTGTTACAGGCAGATTCTCAGTAGCATGGTTCTTGCAAAAAGGTGATCTGACTAATATCTGAAAACACTTACATGCCGGTTGCCTTGATGGAGAGCAGGAAGCGTAACCTTTGACCAGAGAAGTAATAACAGTGTAAGGTTTTCTAAAAACAAAACCTAGGGGAACTAGTGTCCTGTATCAGTCACAAAGTGCATTTAGGGCTCTCTATAAATCTCACTGAAGCATTTAATGAAATGGTCATCTTCCTGTGTAATTTGAAACGCATTTAAGAGTTTGTGCTGACAACGAGGATGTTTGTACTTCCAGAGGAATAGGGTTGGAACCAGAAGAGCATATGATGCTGAGGAGTAGGGAGCTTTCATGGGCTGTGACTAGTACCTCAAAACCATATGAAGGACTTTGATGTCTCGAAGAGCAAATGAGAATCAGCCACCTTCAGATGGACCTCCAGCATCAGCATGCTGAGTAAGAGCTACCTACTTCCATTGGAAACAGTGAGGAGAGCAAGCTTATGAGGTCTTTTTAAAAAAAATACATAGATTTTTTTTTTCCATTTTGTTTGTCCTTTTGTTTGTAATACTCCCTACGTGTATCACAGTTCCTGGTCAGAAGATTTTTATGCCATGTGTAAGGTTTAGGTTCAGTTCCCTCTTCCCCTTCCTTATCTGACTGATTTAAGATCTATCTGCTCCATTTCCAGCAGAGTCTCTCCAAGGAGCATCAGAGAAGAACTCCACCCCAACAATGCTGAGGATCCTCACTGGCTACTACAGTCAATGGGAATGGCTGGTCTTCTTTTTCCTCTGTACGTACTGGTACCAGGCATCACTATCTCATAAAAAACAGCTCACAGGCTCAAGTCTAGAAATATTAGTAAAAAAGGGATAGACCAACAAACACATTGTAAGTTGGTTTCCTTTAACTAATTAAAGATGGCTTGTTCTCATAAGGTGTTTGATGACAGCTAGGTTATTTCTTTCTTCATTTGAGGAAGATTAATGGGCCTATTTTCTACCTAACTTTCATCATGGAATCACATAATCATGGAATTGTCAGAGTTAGAAGGGACCTCTAGAGATCATCTAGTCCAAAATGTCATGATAGTCAACTTTTATTGTGATTTTCTATTTAATGTGCTTTTATCATGGTTTTTTTAATCCTCATATCTGAGCTCCCCTAATGTGAAGCTTTTGTATGACCTTGCTGAAAACTCCTTTCTGATGTCAGAACCCCTGCATGAGCAGGTGTTACACACTTTGGCAGTGATAGAATTATTCTTTCATAGTCTATAGAAGCTCTTAAACTGCTTTCATCCCCATAGCATCTAAACTCCATTGAGTAGCACATTAACTGACAAGACTAACATCCATCATCTTTGCTTCATTCTCTCTTGAGGAAGTGTGTATGTAGGGGAGCATATGGTTTGGGTGGGGTTTCCATTGTGTTTTACTTTTAAATTTCCATGCTGCTAGGTGTCTGTGTCAGAAAAACTCTCCCCTTGCACGGAGAGAGGCTGCAGAAAACTTTCTACAAGTCTTTCACTCCTGCCATTATTTATGCTTGTGGCTCAGATCAGTCTCTATCTTGTCCAGAAATGAGATTTATCATGACAAATAACCCACTCCAAGTGTTAAAAAGGAATCCTTCATCAGCACTTTATACTGATGAAGCCTTTTATGTCTACAGTGCTTTCTAAACTAAGGATTTTTTTGTATGGCCTCCCAAGTATGCAGAAACACTAGTAGCTAGATCCATTACTCCTTACATACCTACCTACCAACAAAAAGACATTCAGCTGAAGTTTCACCAGTGAGTAAAAGCTGATGACTGCTATTGAAGACCACCCTTGAATTTATGGTTTGCTTCTTGTTTTATTTGTTCAATTTGATATTTTAGGAATATCTCCAGGATAAAGGGATCTTAATACTGATGATAATGAAGTATTCTAGTATGAGGGTACTTAACCATGGAGAGCTTGACAGTCACTGTTATGAAATCAAAATACAACTGCAGATTAACGCCTTGGCAACGTTAGAATATTAGCATTAAAACACTGTATAGGTACCACTGCCTTACCACGCTTCAAAGATGGATTAGGAAAGCAGTGTTACTATCCATTCAGGCCATGATTATCCTGTGATTCTATCCCTTCACCCACTCATGGTCTTACTTCTGTGGCATTCCTTCTCAGTCTTGGCTCACTGCCACTCCTCCTCTGGGAGAGGAGCTGCTAAGTCCTTTGGCATCATCAGTTATCCTCGTAGCAAGACACAGCATCAGATTAAACAGGAAACAGACCCGCTTCAGTACGCCATCAAATACGTAGATGATAAAATGCTCCTGGACCACAGGAGTTCTCATCTAATCTAATACAGTCAGTGTTAGTCACAGTCCAGTGAAATACTAACTCATACGATTTTGTTACCAGTTGTGGTGAATTTATAAAGCCTCAGTTCTCAAACTCCAGTGATTTGTTGAAGAACACAGATAGTTTTTTACATTATTTTTTAGTCCCATGAAAACAGAGTTCAAGGCACTGAAAACATATAAAGAGAACCCAAAATCTAGTACTTTAAAGAAAATGTCTTTGTCTGGAGAGGGCTAGTGTTGTGATTTTTAAACTCTCAGGTTTGCTGATGTTGCCAAGTATGAAACAGCACTTGCTGACAGATCTATGAGGAAAACTTGAACTCTGTGAAATTGCTGTACCTCCCAATTTTCCCTGCTTTGTTTTGAGCAGGTCAGTTTTCCTCTTCCTATTTCACAAAAAATTTCCATTAATTATTCCCCTTACTCTTGCCCCAAAGCCACTTATACCATTTCCTGTTAGATTTCACCCTCCACCTCCTGTGCAATTAGCAAAGGAATTTTTATTCACGCTCTGATTTCTTCCCACTACTGCTGTTATTCTCTCTCCCCATCTCTCACAGCTCCTTCCCCTTCTTCTGCTGTCTGTTTTTTCTCCGTCCCCTCACTCTCCACATTAGTCCTCCTCCAACACCTTCTTTGCTCTTCCTCTCCCATTGCACCCCTCCATTTTGTTTCCCTGTCAGCCCAGCAGTAGAAATCAAACTGACTGGCGTCCCTGTCCCTTGCTGGTATTTCAGAGCTGTGGAGCCAGATCAATTTTGCTGTGCTGCTAGCAGAGGCAGGCGAGAGGTGGGACACATCTGCTGAAGGGGAGGGAGCAGGGAGGCAGCACAAAGGGAAGAGGCAGGCAGAGTGAGGATGTGGGGTGAACAGGAAGAGCGAGGATGCGGGGTGAGCAGGAATGTGGCTCTGACGTGAAGGGAGACGTGCGGCCCCTGCAAAGGCTGCAAGTGAAGGGTAGTGAGTGCTGCGAGGGAATGCATGTGACTGAAATGCCTACGTGCCTGTGGAGGCTGCACAGGGCAGGTCTCCGTGAATTCTTGTCGAGAGCAGGGAACAACTTCAGGATTTTCCCCAGAGAGGACTTCTGGAAGGAACTGAAAGGTGGGACTATTTCAAGGCCTGACCAACATTTCAGCTCTACAAAATGCAAACTGCAGCAGCCAGGTCTGGGGAGTGAACAGTGGCTGATCCCTTTGTCCCTAAACGCAGTATCTAACTTTCTACTTCACAAATGTTGGGATATCCTGAAAGGAACAATGTACAGTCTTGTAATTAGCATTTGGCACCAGAGAGACCATTAAAAAAGCCATCACTTTTCTGTGGGCAACTACTTACCAGAAGTTGGACATAACCGTTGCATATTATTAACCCAATAACCCAAAGAAAACAAACTAAAAAAGTGCCTTTAACTTCCCAGGAGCTGTGACAGTGGCACTTGCTGTTCCCCTCCTATGTTCTGGGGCTGGCTCTGGGGATCACTGCCACGGGTGTATTTCCGATACTTCCCCTTCCTTTTTGTAAAGAGATCACATTAAGCTGAACAGCCTTGGTATGCAGCAGCAAAAATACACATTCCTGACTATGAATATCTTGTATCCCACTGTGGGGAATACTGACTAGATGTTTCACCGGCATGGAAACCCTACACTGTGCCTTACCATATCAAAGGCCATACAGCGAATACATTCCACAGTCTGTTGTCAGGCTGTACACCAACCTGTATGTTGTTTCAACTCCATTCAGTATGATGCTGAGCTGTCATTCACACACAGTCTTCCCATCACCCCTTTCAAGTAACCCGTAACCTGCCTACTGGACCAAAAGACATCAGGATAAAGATCCAGAAAACAAAGATGAGTCAGAGGAGGTAACCAAATGCTCCCATTTGTATCTTCATTCCCTTAGATGTACACTAAACTGAATCACAGCAGCCTCAATAAAGAGGAGGTAAATGCCTTTTGGCCAACACCAAATTAATCAATTAATCCGTAGTTCTTGCTGTGGCAGGAGTCAGACAGTATATTCCATGATATATCTGAATAGGAGGTGCCGGGAAAATTTGCATTCACTGAGGTAAGTTATGATATATTTTCAGTTTTCATGTTATTTTCTGTGCTGTTCTCTGTCCTCATGTAGTCTGTTGGGAATCTAACCAGTAAAAATACCAGCCTTGTTTATTCGTATAGACCAATTCCAGCAAATAACCTCAACTCCTCTTGAACCAGTTTTAAGCTTCAAGGTTGCTTGGCCATGCTTTCTGGAGACCACCATAAAAACATTTTGGCCAAGATCAGTCCTATTTTACGTGAGTAATCCTTCAGGCTTGAACTTTGGAATCTGCAAGGCTACCTGTTAAGGTGCTTCTAGACCACTACAGAACAGAGAACTACACGTGTCTTTAGATATTTCCATGCATTTCTAAATAGGAAACAGTCCCTCCTACCTGGAAAGGCTGTGAGAACCAGGGGGACATGACACAGGTGCTACATTTACTCCATTCTAGCTACTGCCAGTATAAGCAGGCATCTTTGCCTAGCTCAGGTCTTTGTATAAACTCCCTGTTTGGATGAGAAAAAAAAAAGCCTCAGTTGCATAGGAAAATGTGTAGAAATATTAGGATGGCTGTTTCTAACAGTGTGAAAGTCTAGATGACATGAGAGGGTCTAAAAAAACCCCATCAGACATCAGGTGAAAAAATCATCAGACTATTTATTTTTATTAGAAAATCCAGTAACTTTCAGAGACAGTTACCTTGATAGAGCCATATTACAAAAATGTTACATTTAATCTTGTACCCAAGTGATCTTTTGATTTGATTGCCTATGCAGATTACAAAGTTTACATAAATGTTAAGAAACTATCAATTAACTTTCTGCCACAGACTTATCTCTTTATCAAATCCTATTATGCCTCATTATTGGATACAAATACAAGGGAGATATTCCTGCCCAGCAGCCTGATACATGTGGTGTCAATGTAGTGCGATTGTACTCCTGCTTTGCCCCAAAAGCAGCCTGTTTGTTGTTATCCCAGGAGGTAAAGGGGACTTACCCGCTAATTTGCATTTGTAATAGATTTCTTCCTCTTTCCTGGTTGGGAACAACAGTCCTGGGGAAGTAAGCCACCTTCTGCAGACAAAAATGCAGCACTGTGCTGACTGGAAAAGCATAGCCACTATTGCTGTTTATTAAAAGACGCTGCAGCATCTTTTGCAACATGCGAAGGTGCAAGGGTTGTGATGGATCAACTCTGTAACGTCTCTACAGGGATACGCTGCAAACACACACAGAGATCTCTGACACAATTTAAAGCTCATATAAAATATCATGTCAACCCCTACAATACCCAGACTTTATCAAATGGATATTTTAAGATAAAGCCTTGAATTCTGATTATGTTTGCAATGACAACAGGATTGCTCTCACTGTAGAGTCCTGTTCTGCATTGACCAGAAAAACATTTTAGGCTCAATTCATCCTCACTGTCTCCAGCAAAATTAACATAACAGCTGGAGCCTGCTCTTGGCTTATATTTTTTTTCCATCCTTGTTTTATAAAATACACTGTGTTTTAGAGATAGCTACTTCCTCTACAAGACATAGTCTGATGATGAAAACGTCATTAATCTACAGTATGGAGACAGATAGATCTTCGACAAAACACCTTCTAAATGCCTCTAACAGAGTAATATTGACTGATTCTGTCAATACATAGTAAGGAATTTGTTGCAATATCACAGAATCATAGAATGGTTTAGGTTGGAGGGGACCTCTGGGACATTATCTGATCCAGCCTCCTGCTCAAAACAAGTCCAACCAGATGGGGCTGCTCTGGGCCTTGTCCGGTCCCATTTTGACTTTCTCCAAGGATGGAGACTTTGCCTCTCTGGGCCCCTGCTCCAGTGTTTAACTGCTCTCACTGTGAATTCTTTATTCTTACATCTAATAAAATTTTCCCATGTCGCAACTTGCATTTGTTGCCTCTTGTCATATCAGTGTGTGCCTCTGATCACTGCAGAGAGCAGTAAGATCCCCTCAACCACCTTCTTTTCTTAAGGCTGAATAAGCTCACTTCCCTCAGCCTCTACTTGTATGTCAGGTGCTCTATAAGCCATTGTGGTGGCCTCTACTGGACTCATTCCAGTTTGCCAACACCCCTTTTCTGCCAGAAAGCCCCAAACTGGAGACAATACCCAGATGTGGTGGGAACAATTGTTGCCCTTGTCCATATAGCTACGATCTTGCTATTAGGGTACAGTATGCTGTAGCCTTATTTATAAACATGCTGCTGTTGTCTTATCAGCTTCTTGTCTACTTTCACGTCTTTTCTAGCAACACTGCTTCCATTGTCCAGTCAGCATGGTTGCATGGGATTATTTTGTCCCAGTTGCCAGATGCTGCGCTTGCCTTCACTGAAACCCATGAGGTCCCTGTCAGCTCATTGCTTCAGCTTGTCAAGGTCCTCAGAACAGCATCACTGCCCTTCAGCATATTGACTGCTCCCCACACCTTAGTGTTGTGCACAAACTTGTAGACTATGACCTCCATCCCATGGTCTGGGCTGTTAATAAAGATGCAGAACATTCTGACCCCAGTGTCAATTTCTGAGGGATGCCACAAGAAACCATCTGCTAACCATATTTTGCACCTCTGAACAGAACCCTTCTCATCTGGTGGTCCACCCAATTTTCCTCTTGCCTTGACATTCACTTTTACAGGACAAATCTACCAGTTTACCTACAAGGATACTATGGGAGACTTTGATGCAGGCCTTACTGAAATCAAAGCAAACAACTTCCACTAGTCTCCCCGTGTTCACATAACCAGTCATCTTCTCAGGTGGGTCAGACTTCCTGCAAATCAGAATGACTGTTCTTGTGTTTTGTAGAGGTTGTCCTTGAAGATGAAATACTAATGTAAATTAAATGTATCTGTATGTATTTTGAACACTGCTTAAAAGCGAACACTGTCACCTATTGTATTTAAACAATTAAGAATTAGAAGGCATACCCTAAGGAAGGTTTGCTCGGTGCTAGGTATTTGATTGGTGCAGCTGGTACTATGTACCAGTTTCTCACTCAGGAAACAGAAGTGGCAAAGACAAAATCAATGCAAGCTCGTCACCAAAAACCTGCAGACTCATATTGTCTTGGGCAAAGGCAGTTTCTCTTGGGGACATTTCAGTAACATCACAGGTGCTGACAACCACCCGGGAAACAGAATGATTCTATAAGCTTTGAGCTGTATGAATTGCAACAGGAATGAATTGCAGCAAGAATGAATTGCAAATCCTCAGCTCTTCCCCACAAAAGGAGGACTACACAGATAAGATTAGTTGAATGACAGGCACCGTACGCTACATCCAAATGCAGCTGAAATGTACTCTCTCATGTAAATGTAGGGTCTTTCAGAGGTCTGGCTTTCCACTTTTGTCAAGACCTCATAATTATAAGGCAGGTATCAGCCTGAATATAAGGTTTTGTGGAATAACTTTTTTACAAAAGTGTTTATATGGTTTTACAAAGAGAATTCCATGAAAGAAAGGTTTTTTTAGGAAGTGCTCCCTGATTGGTGTTAAAACATTTGGGCTACTCTATCATACCTAGGGAGCACCTGTTGTTTCATTAGAATAATGACATCAAAGAATTAGATGTCAAATAATGAACTACATTATTTCTGATTGTGATAAAAATTAAAGATTGCTTCAGAAACGCCTATGTCAATCTGGGCACTAACTGAGCTCTGAATAATTTGCCTTTCGGCAGGACTGTGCCTCTAATGAGCTCCTGGCCACCCAAGCAGAGTTGCAGAGCTTGTCCCCAGCTGATCCTTGGGTTCGAGTGGGACGGTCCATGGAGGCCCTATCTGAAAGCCAGACTTCCAGTTCCTAACAGAGTACAGATATGTGAAGTGCTGCAAAATATGTACTTTGCATATGAATAAAACATGAAGCATGCTCCAATTAGGAGCACCAGCGTGCTTCCGTGAAATGGAACCACATTACCATATAAACCCTGTGAATTTTCAGAAGTATCCAACAGAGACTTTCCCAAATACTTGCAGACAAACCAAAGAGGAGACTAAACAAGATTGGGTGATAGTAAACTGATGTTCCTCCTCTTTTTTTGCTAAAGAAAGAAAGGTTTAGAAGGCGCTGGAGCTGTGATTACCTGTAGAGGAAAATTCCAACAGTGTGGTAAATTATTAATTAATATTGATGCACGATCAATCAGTATAGTGCCTTTATGGAGTATTCAAAGTTAGAGAGAGAGACTAATTAGCAGTCTTGAGGGAAGGCCATTTGAGAAAGCATGGCAGAAACTTTGTCTTAGATTTGTAGTGGTATTTATTTACAGATTTTATGGGCAGCACTGAATCTTTACATTCAGTGGTTTCATAAAGTTCGTTACTTGGTACTTAGCAGTGAAAAAGTAAATGTGACTAGACATATGTTCTTCCAGATGAAATGTACTGGAAATTCATGCACTGGACAGGGAGAGGAATTCCCTCAGACCAATCCATCACATCAGTTCCAGAATAGCCCATTTGATGTAAGAAAATCTATAGTTAGGTTATTTAGCCAGGTAAATACTGAATTTCTATTCACCTCAATAAGACATATTTATCTGCCTGGGCAATATCCAAATACACCTACTATGTCAGTCAAAGGATACAGTGATTTTGGGTATTACGCGAACAAAGACCCACATGCAGACCAATTTTCTCCTAACATAACATCTATTGTACAGCAACACAGATTAATTAAAATAGTTTCAGGAATTCCTCTACAGCACTTACACTATTGGGGGTCATCCTTACGCTTACTGAAAATGATAACTTTTGAGAATATTTAGAAAGTTAGCGCCTAAGTTTCAAAATTGAAGTTTTGGAGTGAGAAGGCTTGGCTACAGATGAGGTTTTATTTATGATGACAATTTCAAGCAAAATATAAATCAACCATTTGTTGTTACAACAATGCCTGATGACAGCCACTTTTCTGGGATGGTTTGATTCATATTGTTTTAAAGCCTGTCATCAAAATAAACTTTTTTCCTTTTCTTCAGCATTGCTGTAAGGGTTAATGCCTGCATTATGCACGTTCATTCACATTCCCTAGTCAATCTCATTGAGAAGAAAAAAAAAAAAAAAAAAAAAAAAAGAGATTTGAAATTGTAATTCAGATTTCATTTAAAACTGCTTATCTCTGTTCACGTTCTGATTAAACATAATTTTTTTGGAACCAAAATGTCACATTATCTTTATGACCACGCTCTCCATCAAAGCAGTAAAAGCTTGAAGGTTTACTGCAAAAAGGGTTCCCCTTACTGGTGGCTCAGTGTACTACAGCACTCAAATCCCCAGTATGGCTTTAATCCTCTAAAATGCTTTAACCCAAAGCAGCTGTTGTTTGTATGTCTTGGTTTGAGGACTCCTCACACGGTCTTTCTTCAAGGCTTATGTGTATGTTTAGCAAACATATGCCAAATCACCATTAAGCACTGGCTACCGATTAAGGGATTTGCAAGTGTCCTTATGATATTTGGATAGTTTTCAATAGGAGGGACACATCTGTGCATGTGCGTAAGTGCATAAGCAAACATTATGTGCTAAGATACCTGTCACAATATTTATAGCTATAATACCTACACATTACAGTTATATAGGATGGTTTCAAGATTTTATTGGCATTTACATAGAGTGGCTACACAAGTGAGACAGTGACAGTTAAGCCATCCTTTAAGCACTGCTGAAACCATTGTCCCCTGCCAGTATCCACAGAGGATACAGAAACCTCATGGCTCCAGAGCGAGGAGGGTGCTTGCAAGTGCAGAGGAGATCAACATTTCAGCAGTGCGTTTTCACACTGTCACACAAAGAACCCCTTAGGGCAGAGCTCAGGAGATGGAGCTGAACAGCTAATCCCTCAAGAGTGTCTATCCATTGTTTAAAATAGTTCTACCACAAATGAGTGGCATAAGTTTTTAAGGCCCGATTAGCTCAGTATTTCCCACAGCTAGCCACACTTTATCCTGCCAGAATAAGGAATATCCTATTTCTGTTTGCTAAAAAAGCCTGAAGAAACACTTTTTTTGTTTTCCATTCAGAACATTGGAAGAACTGTTCTGTTCCCCATGGCAGACCATAAGGCACTTTAGGCTGAAATGACTTTTGCTGGTACAGACACATCTATAACATACAGAGAACAAGGTGCGAAGGTCTGTAGTTGCATTTTGTCATGTTGAAGGTAAAGAAGGAAATCTTGATCTGGAAGGTTAAATTAAATTTGGCTGCTGCACTCAGGTCAGGACCTTGGAAAACATCTCAGGTGCCCAGGCTAGCTACCTTAGGGCTAGGCTCAGCTAGCTCATGGCTCAGCTATGACAGCACTGGGGGCTATGCTGTAGTGTGACAAGAAGCATGCTTACCACCCATCAGCACTGAAGGGCAGAGCTACAGGCTCTCCCACATTTCCTGTGGGAGAAATATGCATATGCCACGACACTTACTCCCTGCTACACAGGCAGACATAGTCTCACAGGCTGTTGGAAAGCTGGCTCAGCAGAGAATGCTCCATCCCCTAAAGGTGCTCTCCTGTGGTTGGGATACAAACCGACTCATCTTATACATGCTCTCCTGAATGACCACCATCTCCTCCATACAGTTCACAGATGGGAACATGCTGCAATGCAGGCACAAGTCAACTGTTGACACCTTCCCAAGCGCAAGCATGCTACAGCCCAAATCACCGGCATCACAGCTAAGCCTGGTTCATGGTTCATGCTAAGCAGTGAGTGGCCGTTTTGATCCTGATTACACCCCATTACAGAGCCCCAACAAAGTCACAAGACTTCCTGGGACTCAACTGGTATACCAGGCAAAGCTAGACAGATCCAGGCAACCCCTGCTGCCCAGACATCCCCTGATGAATAATAACTGCTGCCATGGCTCACTTCGTAACACCTGCTGTGGTGGGATTCTCCCTTTTAAGTCCCACCTCCATGTTTTTAAGACTCCCAGCTGTGGGGGTTAGGTTCAGAGGCTGTATTTTTTAACAACTTCCAGTCCAAGTGGAAAAAAGACATTCCACAATGCCTATGTTTGGATTATTTTTTATTCTATGCATCAGAGGAAGGTTCAGTGAATACAGTACCCCATTAACTACAAAGCTGGGATTCAGAAAATACGCAGACTTCTCAGTCACACAACATCCCTAAAATCACATTCTTATGGGAAGTTACTAAACTGTAGATTCCTGCCCACTTTTCAGGATTTCCTCTTCATTGCACGAGGTAGCAACAGCACTGCAAATTCATGCTGTAATTCCAACTAATTCTGAGGCTAAAAGCTGTGAATGCAAGTCAGAATACTGGAATGCTGCTATGAAATAAAACAAAGCACAACAGCCTGATGATTCCTTTTCAGTAGTCATTACTGTCATATTTTTTTCCCCTGTGTTTTCAGGCAAAAAGATGAAACTTCTAATATTTCTTAAGTATCCCATATCCTCTACTCCAAGCACTAATCTAAATGAGAGTGCTGAAAGCTGACATGGGAATCTCCTGACAAGAGGTTCAAACTCCACTGAAGTAATTTTTAATTTAAAGCTGAAAAATCTTAAGTGATGGTTGGTAGAAATCCTTGAAGTGTTACTGTGCCCCAGCTTGCTTTCAAAGGAAAGAGAAACTGTCCTACAAATGGCCAAGAGTCTGAAGCATCTGTCTGGCCAGGATGTATGTTGTGACTAATTTAGGCATCTGCTTTTGATGATGCCTTTTTTGGCTGTTGTAGGAAGCAGCCTGCACTAATAGTCATGTATGCCAGTTTTGGCAGTAGGCCTGTTTCCTTAATTAAAGCAATTTCATTCATACAATCAATAAACACACATTTCCTTCCTAAATATATCTTGAAAAAATGTTAATTCAGATAAAGAGTAATATAGTATTTGGCCATGCTATAATAATATTAAATCAATATTTGAAGGATATTAGGGAACATCTTTGAGAATATAAATATCTTCACTAAAGGATTAATAGTTTGTTACATACTTAACAGTAACTTAAAAAATTAAATCAATATTTAAGCCATGTTAGAAGAACTAACAAGAAAAGTCTGGGTTAAGGTTGCATCTTTTGGGCCCAAATCTAAAAACCTAAAAAAAAAAAACCAAACCAAAAAAAACCCCAGAATGACATAAATGAAAATTACCTCAGTATTTAGGATTTCTTGACTTTAAGTCATCTTCTTAACACTGTTTGAAGTATATTTATGTCCTGAACAACTTCTTAAAAAAATAAAAACCCCACACTTTTTAGGTGTAAATTAGTCACCTTCACACTTAACTAAGAAGCTTAAATACCGGTTTGAATGCCAAGACAGAATTCCTTTTGAGAACTTCTGAATTTCAGGTTAAACCACTAGTTCTATCCCAAAGAGCACTTTGCTCTAAGCAGAGCCAAAGTGGCATATTAGCTTGCTCCTGTTTATCTTTTCCTGGCACCATCAAAGCCTCTGCACTGTGTGATCAAGCATGGAGGGTCTGTGTGTTTGGGGCAGGGGGTGCTACCCAGAGCAACCAATGTGCTATCTCAGAAGGGGTGGGTGGACAGACCCGCTCTCTAAACCACCCTACCTCCATTCTATCAGCGTCTCCATCAGGGGTGATTTCCTGCCTCTGCTCCCAGGAAAGTCATATATCTCTTCAATCTCTGAGATCTGAAGCCATAAAACCCATCCTGCTGATGCTGTGTTTTGCCCACAGCTCTGCCTTTCACTCTTCCATAGCAGAGAAGCTCAGAGAAATCTTTTACCACAGCACCCATTGTGGTGGCAGAGACAGGCTTGCCAGGACTGGGAGGCAAAGGGAAGAGAAGGGTCCCTGAATGGAGAAAAAACCAAAGGTTGAGCCCCCAACTGACAGTGCAGAACTACACCTTTGCATAATGAAATCTTCTCCTGCCTTCTCCACTTTCACTGAGCGAACGCAGACACAGCAAAGCCTGAGGTGAAGTGGGCATCACACTCGCCTTGCCCTGTCCCTGCTGTTTCCTTCATTTCTCTCTGCACACACGCACTGTAAATCCCCTGCAGCCTGAGCTGCCTTCTAGCTGTGTGTCTGCAGAGTTTCAAAGCCTGCGATGGTGGTGGCCATGCAACCAGATCACATGGAGCTTTTAAAAACTAAACTGCAATGATTACAAAATACCTGACCATGCTGAGTGATGCTTGGATGCTCTCATCTGAAAGGTGAAAGTGCAAGTTGTTACACGGATGGGGCTACCCAAAAGAGCTGTGCTACAGCAGGAGACAATGTACAACCCAGGGCAGGCAAAAGCACAACAGATGTCCAAGGTGTTTATTCTGTCGATAAAAGCTGAAGTTCATCACACATCCGTGTCCTAGTTCTGTGATAACCAAGAGGCATGAATGGCGAGGTCCTGGTAATCACCTACAGTGTCTTCCTGAACTCAAAAGGACTATGGGTTTCCAAAACACACTTGCTGTATTAAGGAAAGAGAATAAAGCATGCTCAGTGTTAGAGTCCCAGTTACCTGAATAATGGAAATTAATCACACAACAGGACACACTTTTTCAAGCTGTAAAATAATACTTTTTTTCTAAGACAAATTCTAAGACAATTTCACATACATCCTGGGATTTACAGAGAATTGACTGTTGCATGTGAATGTCAAGGGACAGTATTTTTTGTATCATGGCCCAGAAAGCAGATGAAAACCAAACTATAATTTGGAGGCCAATGTTTTATTCAGATCGAATAAGCACTTAGACTGCTCCAGCATCTTGTTAATTTATCTGTGTTGCATAATCTATAGCCAGTTGATGACAGATTATTTCTGGGATTGTATTTGTGAGAGCAGCCTCCCTCAAACTGCTGCACGCACTTGCAGGAGTAACTGCACATCGCTGGGAGGAAAAAAACCAAGATCCAGTTCTTGATATATAAAAAAAGCAATTTGGCAAAACACTGTTAACAAAAGGCCTCTCTCTGCATTAAGGCATCCCTTTTCCTTACAGCACTAGGTGTGATCCCAGCTAGTTCATTTTCCTTTACTGAAGTGGTTTTGGTTGTCTGATGGGGCTTTTTTTTGGTGTTTGTTTGGGTATATATACTTTTTTTTAATTGGTGTTGGAGCTGGGGGAGGCATTACATGGCTGGGCACTCCTTTCTTGCCCTAATTGAAGGGTCCAATTCCCAGAATAAGACTCTAGATACGGAGGTTTCATGCAGTGTGAAGAGTCAGTCTCCTTTTAAGATTCACTCCACAGTACTTTTGTAAACAGACAGTGAATGGCCAGGAATAGGGAGCAAAGTTCTTGTGCTGTGGATTTATTGCATTTTTGGCTGTCTATAGAAAACACCCTATTTTAGGGTGTTTATAGGAAGCTATCAGAATTTCTTGTGTATATTTTACATTTATTTGGAAATTAATACAGTCCACAGTCTATGTACATTTTGCAGAGTTATAGCTGGCAAATACATAGCACATGCTCTTGAGAAATACTATAAAAGTATCCCAAGGTTTGTTTCTTCCCCATCTAAAATCTGCATCTGAAACTAAGCATCTGGTTGCCATTCTTAACTTCTTGCAAAACAGCTCAGAAAAGATCCATTTCTCATTTCCAAAAAAGACCACTTAATTCTATCTGTGTGGTACTGCAAAGTGAGGATAAATTACATTTTCTCTTCCTACTTATATTATTGTAAGTCAAGTGACTTCAGTGCAACTAATCCTGATTTACATCAGTGTAAGCCGGAAGAGACATAAGGGCTCTAAATTTCCCCAGTGTTTGTTTTCATACAGTATTTTCTCCTTCTGATGGTTATCCATTAGCCTATAAATCTTAGTAGCCCTAAACTCATACAGCTCATTAATTTTTGAAGTGGTTTGGCCTATTCTTAGCAATATACTTAAGCCAACTCTGGCAGACGTATCTCCTGATCCCACTTCCTGGTCCCATGAGAAGCCTGAGGAATTTAGTCTGAGCTTTATAGCCTTGTAAACCGCCCTGATCTCCAACTGTGCATCTCTTCTGGGTGCCCTAGGATTTGCTCAGCAGACCGTAATATTTGCATATTTACATTCACTACTTCTGTAACTTTGTCATTAGCTGAAGATACCAACCCAGAATCCCCTTCATTAGCATTTGTAAACATGGACACCGGGGACAGTAATGGTACCTATAAATATTCTCAAGGGAAAGGATGAACACCATAGGTTTCCGAGGTACTCAACCTGCTCCCCATGCTCTATAGATAGCGGGTGTCAGAACGTTAAGTGTAACAGACATCAGGCTGAATCTGGAGCAAAGATGTTAATCAATTAAGATGTCAGTTCAATACACTACAGAGAGAAAATGGAGCCTTAGGACTTTTCATCCACACTATAGCTTTGGTATCAAATGACATCCTCATGAAACAAAACATTAGAAGCATGATATCATCAGAATGATCTTCTTCTGCCTCATCAAGCCTTTAAGCTATGACTTGTTCAAGGGCTTTAGAAAGTTGATAACCCTCTCTTCCATCATTACGGGGCACTCTGCTTGCATCCCATAGTATTTCATTAAAGAGTGATATCACTAGCGATTTAATGGTTTAAAAATACTTGCTACTTTGATCAATTAATGAGTTTGACACCTCTGTTTAGTCTTCCCATGCACATGAACCTCCCTAAAATGATGATTGCTGGAAAAACTCTAGTCTTGTATAGAAAACTGAAATTATTGCAAAACATCAACCTTGCATCCCCCTGCTTATTAATTCCTGAATTATAGAGTATTTAGTATTTACACAGCTTACATGTTTTTTTCACCCAAATGGTTTCAAATAATTTTACGGAGCATTCTCGGAGCTGTATTACTTCAGCCTTCCCAAGCATGGAGATACAATTTCTAGAAGAAATTCTCTACATTGTTCTTTTGCTATCAGCACACCACCACTGAAATGAGATAGCATTATGCCCTTCCTACAGTGAAGCATAAGAAATTGACTTGTCTCAAATCAAACACCAAGCAGTAGTGCAGTTATGAATGGATTTTGGATTTCTTCATTTCCCATTCTTCTAACAGAAGTAGTATAGCGTGATGGGGACACATGCTTTAGCAAAGTAACCTTTTCATGCCGTTTTACTTAAAGAAATTGTTCATTTTGTCTATGAATAGGGTTGCTGTTGAATGGCACCTGCTACATTTCCACCTCAGAGACACCTACCTACCACCTGGTATGATAGGAAATTAAGACTGTACTTATAATTCAAAAAGTACTTTGTAGCTTCTATGGATCAAAGGTACATTGGAAATGCAAAGTATTTCATAATTTTAACTGAACTGCTTAGTTTCAGAGTTGTTTCTCTGTAAGTAATAAATTAGCATTTCCTCGTCTAGTTGCTGTCTTTTGGTCTCTGCTATCTTTAATGTGAATTTGCAGCTGTCAAAATGAATAATATGCAGCATCAATTTAAACCCTGCTTTTTGATAAGTTCAGTGTAATAGTTTCACTTTGTCTCGATTCTGTTGATTGCTATTAAATTCTAGATTGTTTTAAATTCCTTGAGCCATCTTAGAAGTATCAATTATAAACTGTAGGCATTTATTAGAAATTCAGCTTGAGAAAGAGCACTCTCATTCGGCTGGAAAACATTTCTTTCTGTTCTTTGCACTTAATAGAGAAGAGGTTATGGAAATATAATTTGCCATTTAAAAAAGAACAGCGTTTAAAGAAGGAATGTTATAAATTATTGTAGAGATTAGAAAAGAAAGAAAAGAACCTTGATAAAGAGTACAGATGGAGGTGAAGAACCACACGCTATTTGCTTTTTATCCATCTACACAGTTCATGACTCATCAAAGCCATTGGAAGAGAAGTGATTTGAAAACATGAAGCTCAAAAGTAACATGACTCTTCCAATTCACAAAGTAAACTTCCCTCTGGAAATGGAAAATGATGTCATCAATTCCTGCCTGTCAAAAGATTTCTACAGTAACACAGGTTACAACACACTCCCTAAGAAACTTTTTATTTTTGCATGACTAGATGTTCTGGTGGATCAGAGCTATGAATGCTCTTTAACAATAGGACACCCCTTCCTTTTTTTTTTCCTTTTAACAAGTATGTGTTATTCCAAATGTTTGTCGATACTCAGAATAAACAGCAACATCCATAGTTTTTCTCCACTGAACACAGCTGACATACAAGCACTTTTCCCAGCCTCAGCTATTTAGACAATATTTCACAATATCGCAGAACGTCAGGGATTGAAAGGGACTTTAAAAGATCATCTAGTCCAACCCCCCCTTACCGGAGCAGGAACACCTAGATCAGGTCACACAGGAATGCGTCCAGTTGAGTTTTGAATGTCTCCAGAGAAGGAGACTCCACAACCTCCCTGGGCAGCCCCTGCCAGTGTTCTGTTATGCTCACCATGAAGAAGATTTTCCCTCATATTTAAGTGGAACCTCCTGTGTTCCAGCTTGCACCCATTGCCCCTTGTCTTATAATTGGATGACATTAAGAAGAGCCTGGCTCCATCCTCCTGACACTCACCCTTTACATATTTATAAACATTAATAAGGTCACCCCTCAGTCTCCTCTTCTCCAAGTTAAAGAGACCCAACTCCCTCAGCCTTTCCTCGTACGGGAGATGCTCCACTCCCTTCATATCATCTTTGTTAAAATACCGTTGTCTCTCTAGTTTGCAAAAAATAAAATACTTATATCACCGAGATCAATATTATAAACGAACTGAAATCCCTAGGAATAGAATAAGGGTGGTCTAGAGCTTAAAAGTGAGACTGGAGTTAAAATTCAGATAGGATGATATTGAGATCTTTTTGGCCATTCTTTCGAATTTTTGTTCAAAAGCATGGATGATCTCATTAGATCACCCAGAGGGTGCTTATAGTGTTCTTGACAAATATATTAATAGGTTTTTTACATGTTATCTTTTACTTTACATATTCTCTATGTACAAACCACCTAATATGTGAATTTTCTTCGGACTTGTATGCAAATATTAAGCAACCATTATTTTGGCCAGATGAAGATATTCAGTCTTTTCTTTTTAATCTACATTCTGCCTTTAAATCCTTCTTTGATTTTTTACACTTAAATCTAAACATCATATTTTCTATTAATTACTCTGACTAAAGCAATCACTAGTGTTGATATACTGATTACTAAGTCTTCTTGATTAAAGCTTAAATGGGAAGCAAATTGCTACCAAATGTGTACTGGTTTCCATTTTTATTTTTTCTTTCAAGGATGCTGACAATTTCAACCAGGGAGATTTGCAAACAATTCCTTACTGCTATTAGAAGTCTTCAGTTTCTTAATCCCTGATCT
This sequence comes from Jacana jacana, assembly GCA_013400555.1. Taxonomy (NCBI): domain Eukaryota; kingdom Metazoa; phylum Chordata; class Aves; order Charadriiformes; family Jacanidae; genus Jacana; species Jacana jacana. The sequence goes on along the minus strand of VZTM01030713.1, from coordinate 143,240 downwards.
GGAGCAATACCATTCATTTCCTCCACACCAATAAAACAGAAGGGTGCAGCCTTGGCTCCTGGTCAGCTTCACCTTGGCCTTGATTTTAGTGCTGCAGGTGGAACTCCATTATATATGTGGATAGTTATTTGTACTTGCAATTACATGTCTAAACTATCAGGTAGAATCACTGATGTAACCTTTGGCATCGGTGCAATCCCAGCATGAATCAGTCACCCTTAATATGATTAAAATGCATGTACCTGAACATTGATTCTTAAAACCTAGTACTGTTTCCAAATAAACAATTCACTCAGTAGAGAAAGAGAACGGGGGATTTTCATGCCAATGAACCATGTCAATTCAAAGAAATGCATGAACATGAAATTTAATTAAACTGGAAAAAAAATGGCAAAAGATTATTACACTTTCAGAGCCCCAAAGCCCATGAGATTAAGTGGGTAACAAATAAGTAGTATATAATCATTGGTATAAATGAAGAGAGATGGAGAGACAGAGACTGAGAGAGAAACTACAGGTACAAGATAGAAAATATTCTTTTGCACAAAGCAGTACAGAACTCTGCTCTAGTTATATTTCCCTTCCTGTTATCCACTGTATCTTAGTCGATTTGTCCATTGTTCTTTCTCAGTTTGCCATTGTTTTGCCTCTTTCCATTCTTATGTTTTTAACCTGTAGCCCCTGACTACAGCACACTAAGCCTAGTGTGGCATCCTATCTTTTCTAAATCATTTCTGTTTAAAAATGTCTCTCAGAAAACAAGCATTAAGATTCCCCCCCCGCCTTTTTTTTTTTCCAGAACAATAAGCTGATCCAGTAGAAGACTTTTTGAGAGGCTATTTCATTATTAAACTGAGCCAACTGCCTTAGATGGAAGTGGCTAAGTAAAAATGGATGATTCATAAATAGCTGTGCGTGCACAAAATTCAAATCTGGGGCTTCCTGCAGCGTGGTATTTATTGTTCTCAAATCTAGGCATTCATGCAAAGGGTAGCAAATCCAGGAAACTGAGCTTAAAATGTTATTTTAAATTTCTCCACTTTTTTGCCGACACAAGCTTGAATTCCATTTGGAGCCTTTGTGCGTGGTGGTAAGAGGCAACCGACTTCCTTTTGCTTCTCGTCTCTCCCTCCTCACCCCAGCACAGCAAGTAACCCAGCAACTGAGGAGAAATGGACTAGAGCAGACAGAGTATGTGGGTTTTCTGGAGATACAAGGAAAAGACAGATGTTGAGGGTTCTACCTCCCTTCCAAGTAAACTACATTCCAAAACCACTGTGAAATCTCTCACCTTTTTGTGAAGTGGGATTCTAACCTGTGCTCTGCTTGCTGCTGATGCTCAGCCTCAGATCAACCTTAGCATCCCCAAGATGCAGCCTGCTCCTGTGCTTGAGCTTGCCTGGGACTGCTGGCCTCCTCTCACCAGGAACTGGATGCTAAACAGGCCCATGCCTGGTTGCAACAAACATCAGAACATTCATGCTACTTATGTTCCCCACAAAGATGACAGGGAAGATGAAAAAGTTGCATGTCATCAGGACCATTCAGCTATAGAAGTGTGCTGCTTTATTCAGTACCCAGAGAAAAATCCACATTAACACTGATGTTGGAACTGCAGTGAATCCCAGCATGCTACTGGGAGCTGTGAGGGGTTATAAAGCCTCCTGACTCACAAGAGCTGGACTGCTACCCCCAGACTGTTGGGCACAGACACAACTGGGGAAGCAGAGCAGAAGCCTCCTTCCAGGGCTCCTGGCATCTGTATCAGGTCAGATTAAGCTTTATGCCACTGGGAACACTTTGTGGGTAAAAGTTGCGTTTATTGGGTTGATATGACACAGGCAGCCCTGTTTTCCATAGAAAAGACAGCAAGTGGAAACTGAGCAGAGTATTACACAGAGCTGTAATGACTATGTACACTACACAACATTCATCATTGCTATTGAAGACTGACTGGGACCATAATAAATACATGACTTTGATATATGTCCTCAAAAAGGTCATCCAGAAGCATATCCCGGGAAGCCCCTCCTGGCATGAAGTGCAAGACCAGCCAAATTGTTTTAACTCACCAGTATATTTTTAGAGTTCATTTAAAACATTTTGTCATGTATATTCTCTTTTAAAGAATGATACATGTCCACTGACAGTCAGCACATACTGTTTTCATAGCCTAGCTTTCATAAATATTATGAACAAATATCACAGTGGTATTGTTATAATGAATTACAGTGATGTGTTTCTTGAGAGAGTGCCAATGACTGGTTTATATCCTCCGTGATGTTAGTGTCATAAGAAACGTGGCACAAATCTTTTCCCAAGGTTCAGCAGTATCTTTGGGCCAATAATGCTACACATTTTTTTCCTTTTTTAAACAGTTTCCTCTGAACATTGATGTATAGCCTTTTAAAATTTTATTTTAATATGGTCAATGATCTAACAACACTTATCATGTTTGAAGTTCCTTTACTGTAATCTGGGAATAATTTTCATCTGACTCTCACCAACAGCCAAACATAATAAAGTATGCATAAGCCAAATAACGTTACACAGAGGCTCTCAGGACTACATGAGGTTCTCATACAGTCCTACAGTTCTCCACTATCAGAGTCAGAGTACTACAGTACAGGTAGAAAAGGAAGCAGCGAGCTCTTCCCATCTACCGGTAGCTTATCCAGTAGGGAAAGAGCATTTAGTAACGCTGCAGATAATCCTCATTAAGTTCCTGTTCACACACACCTGTCCAGTGGAGCCTGGGGACGAGCTTTGAGCTTTCCCTGGGGGTGCCTTGCTCCCATCACTGTGCCCTGTCTCTGCACTAGGACTGGTGCCTTGCCAGCCCCCTAACAACCTTCCCAGATGGACCGCTTCCTTCAGGAATGATGTGCCAGCAGGCAGAAAGACATGGCTGGATGAATGTGAAATTCATTTTTATAAGATCTGTGGGGGGAAATGGCATATGTTTGCCAGCTGCTTGTCTTGAGATAGGCTTGCAGTTAGGGCCATTAAAAAACATGGGATTTTAAACTTTCTTCTTTTTTGTGTTTTTGTTTTTTGGGTTTTTTTTTTTAATCTAGCCTACCCTGTGAGAACAATAGTTCATTTAACTCCAGCTGTGTTCCACTCACATTCATTTCAATAATGTTTGGTCTACTGAACATACAGAATTAAGTACCTGTGTGTTCTGAAGTGGCATAGATATTTTGTCTTAGGCTCTCAGAAAAAAGTTCCGCACGAAGATATAGTAAGGGGAAATTATACCTGCAAATGTATACCTGGCCACATCTGAAATGGCAACATTTGCTAACACATACACACTGCACAGGATGGCAAGCATGTTTTTAACATACAGATTAAGATATAATAGCAAATACCTTTGCAACTTTGCTTCTCTGCCGAACATGTTAAATGCTGCCTTCACAATAGTAACCCATCCATAAGAAATTCTAAATGGCCTGACTCTTTCAGTGTCCCAAGGAGGTTTGGGTTTCACAATGCTCCTTTTGCTTCCCATACAAAGATATTTCTCTCCATTAAAAAACACAAACTCAAGTCCCCCCAAAGTGAAACCCAAGCAAGAAAATTTCCAGAATGATAAGGAGATCAAAAGTAGTGAGTGAAAACAAAAAAGTCTTTGCCTAGAAGAAGGAAAAACCCTAAGGGGCCTGGAGCTGCATTTTTTTAATTTGACAGGCATTTAGAAGTGTAATTGATGGGGCAGTTAACATGGCTCTTGACCAAAACAGTTCACATGCGATAGCAATGTCCCATTTATAATGCCAAAAATCATGTTAATATGTATTTCATGGAAACACAACTACTTCATAAAACAGGAGAAAAAAAGATCCTGTTAAGTTAATAAATGTGCTAAAAGTTTTGAGTTTGAAGTGCCATGTTGTTATTTGAGATTATTTCTACGAATAAACACAAGGAAGATGTTTTCAAGAGCTCCCTCTTTCCTCTGTTGCATTAGGCTATGCTACCTTTGCTACAAATACGATAAAGCAAATTGTCTACAGTCCAGGTTTACAGTGGAAACCAATTGCCTCCCACACCAGGGAGAGTGAAGACCAGATCATTTATCAAAAATCACTAATGCCTAAAGCCATGGGTCACTTTTCAACCCAAAGGATAATAGTTTTTCCTTTCAACTACAAATTCCAGTCTAGACGTGCTTTATGATAGCTTTTGAAAGGCAGTTTTGCCTAAAGTGTGCTCCAGTGTCAGCTACCCTTGTCTGAGGCTTCTTTATGTGAAGCCAGAGCCACCTGCCTTTCATAGACAGCAGGAAAGGCTGAAACAGATAGGCAGAAGAGTTTCTCAGTGCATGATTATTTTCAGGCTGGTATTCACCAACTACCTTTCTGACACCTACAGCACTTGGAGTAAAATACATATAGAATAATGGAATAATTTGGTATTATTTTACCCTTTAAGGGTTGGTTACTGTAGTAAGATGCATAATGAAGCAGAGGAACAAAGAGACACATACTCACAAGAGAGATGTGCCTCTACAGCTATTCTATTTCTGCCTTAGTAGGGTGTAGTGAGCTCCAGAAAAATGTATGAAAAGACAGTTGCTGCCACGAGGCTCTTAGAGTCTAGCTCTGTCATCAAGCTAGATGTGCCATAACTTGATAGACTCTCCTGACAACATTAACTGGTTGCCTTATGTTACACAAAACTTTGGGCACACCATAGTGAAAATTAATCTTAGTGTATCTGTAGCCCTCTGAGACAGCTTGCTACTAATTACAAAGCTTACATTTATTACAGGTACATGGGGTCACTGTTGACATTTCAGCTCTTAATGGCCTTTCTTCAAGCACACACCAAAGCACAGCATGTCTCTGTTGTTTAGCACCGTGCAGGTCTCAAACCACCAGTGGAGTCAGCCATCAGCCCATAGTGACAAATTCACCAGTTGCATCTAAAGTTCCTGCTGTATCTTAACCATCACTATAGAGAAAAGCATCGGGAGTACTTTGTTGTCCTCTACCAAATGACTTCAAAAAAGTTAAAAAACCACACCACGTTACCTGCTACATGGCAGCAGTCTGAGGTGACTAAGTTCAAGTAACCTGAAGGCTGTGTGTTTCCCACAAGCCTGCAAAGCACAGATGAAGTTCACCGGCAAGCTCCCATTGCCCTACTTTTCTTCCCTCTCCTATAGATGAAGGACTGTAAACTCCAAGAACTGTCATTCCTGCAATTTTCATGAACATTAATTTCTCAGAAAGATAGCAATTCTAGCTTAGAGTGGGTCATCTCTCCAGGCTACATACCAGTTAAACTAAATGTCTATTATAATAAGAAAAAGGTTTCAGATACCAGCACATGGTAGCTGTAAATATTAATTTATGAATCATGACTAACTGGGAAAATATGAATAAAGATGAAAGTAGTGAAAACAGTGACTGAAAATTTTATGACTGAACATGCTGAATTTGATTAGTTACGATTAATGGGGGTCACATTTTGTTCCTTGTAAATAGTTGAGTAATTGCTGTAAATCCATGAAAATATTCACAAAAAGTGAAAGGTCTGAGCACAAACATCAAGCCACACAGGAAATATGTAATGCATTACTACAGAGCTGTTCAAAACCTAAATTCTTTACAGCTTGCAATATTACAATCAGCTTCCCTTCAGCTTCTGGCATCACTGTCCATTTCTTCACCCAAACACGACCATAAAACATCCCTGTGGCAAATGCAACTCCAGTTATGTACAAATGATTATAAAGAAATCATGCACACATTATTGGGTAGTTTGAATTTTTACTTAAAAAAAAATAATCACTATGGTCATGGATCTAATAACATCACTAATGTATCAGCTAAAAATAGCTGGCACCAAAACGAGGATGTCAGGAGGCAGATCTTGAAAATGGCCTTCAGTGCTCGAGCAGCCATACAAATGAAAGCACTAAGTTTCTTTTGGTTAGAGAAAGTAGGAGACAACTTAAAGACCCACTTTTGTCACAGGAAATCTCTGGTGTCATGCTCAAAACATGATCAAACAGTCTGCAGGGGGGAGAAATGAAAGGTCCCGTATGGTCTGTCCCTAGAGCTTGGAGACCACCTCTCTGCCCCTGCCACCCACCAAGATGTCCATCAGCCAGCTGGCCCTCAGTCAGGAAAACTCATGTTGCTCGTCATAGATCTAGTAGCCATGAAAACTATACCTGCTGTATAAAACTGTTGCTGACAAACTGTTTTTCCTTTTCAAAGCAGAAAACTTTCTGAATTCTAATCTCCTGCCACCTTACCCAAAAGGTCCTTATAGGCTCTTCAGGCAGGCTTTACAGTTAAAGTGTTTTAAATCTCTCTCCAGGACCCAGAGCCCCAGTGGTGATTTAACACTCTCGCAGAAGCCCATACATGAGCTCTTCAAACTTAAAGTGTAACATGACTGCTGCTAAAAACTGAAGATGCAGCAAGGTGTATTTATCAAAGTCATTTCCGTATTTGATGAATACTGCTAAGCTGTGCAAGCAGCATTATCGAACTGTATCTGCCTTAAGTTAAAAGTATCAGCCGGCAAATGCCAGACGCAGGGTATAAGAATGTTCCTTGTTGCTGCATATTTACTCAATCAACTCTGCAGACAGGAGCACAAAGGACCCACGGGGAATATCTTTCAGCTGTCAGGCAACACTTGGGTTGCTTTACTGAAGCACCCAAGGTGTAAAGGTTCTGAAAGCCCTTTTGTCTGCTGAGACTCTCCTCTCTAATGAAAATCTGAAACATCTGCATTGCTTTTCAGAGGTTTTGTGTTTTCTGCTTCCAGTATGGCTAATGACATAAGTTTTCAAAGTAAATAAAAAAATATCCTGTTGGAGTGAAAATATGTTTTCACTGCTAAGTGAGTTTGTTTATTTTTTCTCTCAAAGCAGAACATCCAACTTCAGCCCTCAAGTTCAGTTTTCCTTATCTGCCTTGAAGAGACTTGACGAAATTTTACCAAAATGCTGCTTTCCATACTGAAAACCAGGACAATTTCCCTTTTTTCTTGTTTGAACCATCTTTTTTTTCCAACATTTCCCTCCTCAGTATCCTTTGACAGTGGTGAATCATTGCTTTCCTGCAGACAGAAAGACACTGAATATGTCTTTCCTTCAAGCCTACTATTGTTGCTGTTTGCAACAGCCAGGCCAGGAGAATGTCCCCTAGTCAGTGACAGGAGTCTGGGTTAATTGAAAGGCATCACCCAAGGCTACGGCTTGGCAATCTGGGCATAAGCCTCTCTTGTAAGTGCAAACAAACTACTGTTATTACCTGTAATATTAGCTGAACTGAGCTGCTTACCGGGGATGCCTATGAAATTAATGACTGTAAAATTAACCTTCATTTTAGTCATGAAACTAATACTAGGATTCAGTGTTGCCTTCTTAATCCACAGTGTAAGTCTTTGTCACTGTGTCTTCTCATGATCTGTACCAGGAGGAAATTGTCAAAGATAGGAAGAGTCAGGTGGAAGTTGGAGATTGTTTTTTTGGTGCACAGATCTCTAAGTTTCTGATGTCTAAGAAGATCCCATCGTAGTGTCTATCAGGTGAAGAGGTAGGAATTTCTGCAAAATATCCAGATTGCAGGGGAAAAGCCTGTAGTCATTGTCCACCTTAGTACTGTGATATAAGATTCTGAAGGTTAAAATCAGACTGCTGAAAAGCAGCTGGCAGGACTTCCATAGTAATAGCCTCTAAAAAGCCAGGTTGAAGGCCCAAAAGACAAGAGTGTCACAGTACCATGGCATGGAATATATTATGGCGTAGACAGCTATGCTGGAATTTAGCTGCACTGGGAACCAGGGAGCCATTTCGGTCTGGAGAAACCTCTGGAGGATGGGTAGGCTTCCTGTTCTTCATAAAAACCTGCACATCACTACAGACAGCTAAAACAGTCATTGAGAAGCATCAAATATAGAAGCAGGAGACAAGCCAACAGGGACAGGAGCCCTCAATTCAGACTGAGGCAACCTATGAGGTGTTCATAACTAGAGTGCAATGCACTTCTGAAAGAGTCGGGAGGAAAGTAAGCAGCACAGTCTCAGTGAATAAGGACAGGTAAATTAGACTGCCTACCGTGCCAGGCAATGGTGTAAGGCTAATACTTGGAAGTACTTCTATATTAAGGCTAGAAACCTAAAAAGTTAGAGAAGGAGCTAAAATGCTTGGCATCAAATGACAACCCTGATACAATGGGCTTCTTGGAGCGTGAGGGAAGGAAGATAACTAATGAGATGTAGTATCACCTACTTGATAGGAAGATGGAACAGGACGCACAGGACAGGGAGAGGCACTGTATGTGAAGGATATTATGGCACAGCATAAAAATATTATGGGGCAAAAAATGACAATGTAGACAAAAAAGGATCCTTGTGAATGAAAAACGTGAATGTTGTTAATAATAACAAAGTTCTGCCAAGCCTCTAATCAGGACAATGCCAGAATCACTGTCTCAGGAAAGACTTCACGAAATTAGAGAAGCTTCAAATTTAAGTCAGCTACAAATTCAAAAAGACTACAACTAATCTTGCCAGACCGAGTTAATGCTTCATTAAGATACAGAAATCTGATTTTTTTGGACACACAAATGCTCGCTCCTTAAAAAGAACATATTGGAGTCTGTCTCAGCTGGTGCACAGGACAACAGCTCTTAATGGGAGAGGTGTTCTGCATTACTGATCATCATGCACCTAAAAGCTAGAAAAAAAGGGAAGGCTAAAATGCAGATTGTGGCTATTCAATTTCAAGAAAAAATATGCTAAAAAAATTAGCAGCTACAGAATAGTAAAACTCAACTCCTTCTCTCTCCTCCAAAAACTCAGGTTTAGCTGAAAAGCCAAGAAGTCTACAGAAAGCCTCATAGCTATGAAATACACTATTATAGAAACTTAGGGAATGTTTGTGACACAGACCAAAAAGAAAATAAATTGCCTCAGGATGGATGGCTCAATAGGAAAGCAAAGGAAGCTTTCAAAGGCAGAAGATAAGCATTAAAAAAACCCAACAAAACAAAAGAACATAAAGCTTTCTGAAACAAGGACTGAAAAACCCCATAAAATAAATCAGATCAAATGTAAACATGAAATAAGGAGGGTAAAAATTAATTTGAAGACCCATCAAAACCAGGAAACTATCTTGTGATTCATGGGAGCAGCTGATGACAAGGACATAAGAAGGACGATGATGCCACCACAGGTGATCAGTTAGCTATTTGTTTCTACTTTTACTGCTGAGGTTGTTTGGGAGAGTCTCATGTGTGACATACTTGTTGCAGCACATTGGTAAAAGGTTTTTTGTTTATTTTCTAATAAAGTTACAGAAGATTTAGTGAAAACCAATTAAAATCATCACAGGGTCAGAGCAGCTATCTTGTGTAGTATCTTCTACACAGTCTAGGACTCCTGTTGAGAGGGGAAAGCCAAAAAGGAGATATGATCAGTTTACAGTATCAGAAAGAAGTGGATAGCTGAATGCAAGCAGGATCAAACAGAATAAAATCCTGCAATAGTAGAAAAAGTAGTAGGGGACACTATGAAACTGATAGGAAACTGATTTAATTCAGATGAAAGTACATTCCAGAGTAGTGAACCCCTGGAACTTGCTGCCACAGGAGGCCGCAGAGGCAGACAGTATCAACAGTTTCCAGTGGGAATGAGGCAAATTCCTGGGGAAAGGGTCCCTTAACACTAAAAAGACTACCCAGGTATATGGTCTCTAACATCCCCAATACACCAGCTGTGATGCTGAGAGAGTATGAGAGCAGTCCATGGAAGAGGTGAAGTTTGCATGCTATCCCTAAAAAGTCTCTTCTACTGCATCTGCTGGAGACAGGAGCAGGTTAGACCCATCCTTGGTCTTATGCCGTCAGGCATTTTTAAACAAACTTCTGCATCTTGGCTTATGTTGTGTTGCCTTTTTAATTTCTCAGCAATACAGCCCATCCCATAACAGCTGTGTCATTCTCATAATTTCCAATAGATTGTGACTGCTCCCACAACTTGGGTATGGATGTTCTGTGGCTGATNGCTTGGGAATATTGGATCACGGTTAAAAGAAGGAAATTTACTCTACTGCAGAGTAACTTCTGCTTCTAATCTACAGTGTTGCAAAGCATACAACAACAGTAAGTATTACTGCAAAGATGAATACTTTATCCCAAAAGAATTGTAAATTACAGTACACGAACAGAAGTCACTTGGCTGTGGTCATTAGTACAAAAAATAATGCAACAAGCAACGGCACCCCCACTGTCCTTCACTAACAATCAGAGGAAACACAAACAGATTCCTCAGCGCACATGTACCCGACCCCCATCTGGAATATCCTGTATTTCCTTTCTCAGAGTTTGACGAAAGGTGCTAACAGATACTACAAATCATCAGCACAAGCTCGCTTATTGGCTCGATGGAAATTCTGAGCACAAAGATGTTGACAACAGTATCCCAACCATCTCCTTTTCTGATTTGTTGGTGCAGTACAACATACAATCATCAGGGTGAGAGTTTTACAACCACTGCAATAAGTGTTTTCTATTTATAACTATTGGAATGTGAATTTATGGTCTGCGAAAGGCTTTAGAGTTCTGACTGACAGCCCGGGAGTCTTATTTCATAAACAGTACATGATTTAATAAGCAAGAAACCAGGAAGCTGATTCTAAGAAATGAACCTCCAGAAAGTATTTTTCAATCTGAAGACAACCGGGCTAATAAGCCTGAGGTTCTCCTCTTCATGTTGTTACGCACAGATACGCGCGTGTTGCCGTACAGAAACACAGCAAGTTGCAGGGTTTATACAAACTCCTAGAAGGGAGAAAACGTTAAAACGGCATGCTGGGGAGACAGCTGAATCAGAAACCCACCATAAGAAATAAATGTCTTTTCAAAGGAAGCATAATACATGCTTTTAGTAAGGACCATTTGTTAGGGACTAACACATCGTTTATTTTCCGTGCAGCTTTGGAAAAAATTTGGAAGGGCCATTATGGTTAAATTTGAAGATTAAATTACTAGTTTGGAATTTTCAAAACATTCTCTGCTAGTTTAACCTTGCCCCCCTTAAAGTCAGGAACAGGTTTTTTCCAATGATTTTGATGGGAAAGAAAACGAAGCAAGCAGAGCAATTCTGAAAGTTCTGCCATGAAAGTACTTCAGTTTTCCTCTTTACAGGAGTATTACATTTTTATGTGGCTATCTAGACAATGTGGCCTGTGAGTCTAGGAGTTCAATCAAACTTTTAAATATTTTGTTGAATTAATTTCATGCAAAAATTTAGTGATGGGTCATACCTTTCCACAAGCAGAAGCTGT
>VZTM01030713.1:113878-131861 GCA_013400555.1 Jacana jacana | reverse complement strand
TACAATGGTGCCAAAGTCTATACTTACATAGGCTTCCCCAGTGCCTTACAAACATTAATAATTTCAGCTTAAAAATCCCTGTTGAAGTGGGCTATAGCGATGATTGCCCCTCTGACTTGTAGGCTTTGGGTTTTTTTTAATACAGATAAGAGATATAAAATATAGAGGCTGTAGCAAAGAAGAACTTAGGTAGCCAATACAGTCACACCCTGAGGCAATCTGCAGGCCATTCTCCTGCACACAAAAGAAGTTGGAGAATTGGTCAATATTTTCCATGCCAGCAATGCAGTTCCTTGCTAGAAGATACCTTCCTGCCTGAAAACCCATGGGTTCCAGGAGGCTCAAGCTGCACAAGTAGCCAGCCAAGTAATCATTAAAGTACTGAGTGGGGAAGAGGAAAGCAATCAATCCTGGAAGATATGAAAGGTCTGAAAGAAGCTGGACACTCAGAAAAAAAGATAAGCACAAAATAATAGGAGTCTGGTGCCCATTTACCAAAGCAGGCTGAGGTTCATCTAATTTCAGCTGTCTAACGTTAGAGGAGTCCCATTTGAGCTGGCTGTTCCTCCTCCCTTTCACATTGATGGAGAGATCAAGGCACTGCCAGGGNCCAGGACAAAAAACTGCAGGCAGCTGAAGCAGATTACATGAAACCCACCTGGGGAGTGTCAGCTAATGATTATTTTAAGATGGGGCAAATTTTCAATGAATGATAGACCTTCAGCTAGCTCTACCCAGGACTGTATGCGGTCCCAGACAGCAGAGAGCTGTAAACCTGTAAGTGCATTGCACTAACATGCAATCCTGCCTATGAGAGTAATTTCTAGGTTTGTCCCAGCTGCACAGAACCTAATGCAGTGGACACCAATTAGCATCCCAGCTTGTGATTTGGGCTCACATACACCACAGCAAATGATAAAATAATCCTATGTTTTATAGGGAGCATACGGATCCAGGGTTGGAAATTACTAAAAGACATTAAAAGGCTGCATTATTACAGTGAGATTTAGTTGCTTGAGTGAATGGCTGAAAAAGTCCAGTGCTTCGTGTCACCAGAAGTAACTTGTCCCTGAATTTTCTTAGACGAACACTGCTTCATCCCTTCCAATTTCTTGCATAGGTTCTTGGAATATTAAGGTCCACCATTATTGATAATAATAAATTGAACATCCTATAGCTTTCTCACCTTTAACTTTACACCTTTAGTTGCAGAACACAGTAACTGCAATGTCACAGCTTTAAAGGTGTTGTACTGATTTTCCTAGAGGACACTGCCACAATTTTCAATGGAAACAACTTTGAACATTTTCCAAAGTAGCAAATAAAAAATTACATCTGTCAGCAGTGGGAATAGATCTCACATTTGCTTCTTAGGCAGAGCTTCCTTTTGATATTAAGGAGATGGAAGGGCTTGTTTTCTCAGCAGCAATTAAGGGATGTCATCTAGAAGTTTCAGAAAGATAACCCCTAAAGGTACTACATCCCACACCTTAAAAAGAAATCTGTTTTAAAAATCATCCCCTGAACTACACTTTTCCCTCTGGGCACCCTACGCACCAGGCTAACATCTGCACATCTGTTCTTCATACCTGAGTGTCTCTCAATACAGAAAATAAACTACTGTCTAAATCAACAAGATATTGTATTACACTTTGTGGTTCCCATTATCTTAAAAACAATCACAAACTCTTGGAAATGAAACCCTATCATTAATCACATGTATTTAACTTTATGTAAAATTACAATAACCACCTAAATGCAACTGACTGGTACCAAAATCTGGAAACTTATGCACGTTTTGATTTGTGGAGGATTGGTCTGGGAAACACACAAGTAAGTCAGTAATATTGAAAATGGCTGCTACTGTACGAGTGTAGCACAATTTTCTTTCCAGCCAGTTCAAGGAACCTATTTTGCTGCCCAGTTTCTCTCTGAACTTCTCTTTGTTCTACAAAGTTCCCTTGTCTTCTGATTTGATGTCTGGATGCCCAGCCCTCATTCTAACTTAGTATCTTGAAATTACATATCAGCTCATTTGCTATGCCTGGCTGTGTGCAAGTTTCACTGCTATTACTGTTTTTGCTTTTGTTTCTTTTCACCTACAATACCATGCTATCTCTAACAAGGTGACAAAAGCTTCTGCATAACAATCTAATGATATTCACTAAGATATAAGATTCCACACAAGCATAACTGATGGGGTCAATAAGCAATGCAGATGTTCTTCCAGCTGGTGCTAGATGCGATCAACACTAAGATATGAAAGAAAAAAGGAGAGGAAGAAGAATTCTAAACCACCAACCCAGAATAAATAATATTCCATAAAGGAACTAAATGCACAGTAAGCAGTGGAGTCTTCCATGCTGAACCTAGACCCATTTAGTGCTGTGTCATCATTCCTAACTCTCAATGATGTCAATAAATTCTTCTCTGACCACACAAGCACCACTTTAAATTGGGAGAGGCAATGGTCTTTCATGGCCTTTCAAAACCCTATCTGGAAGTAGAGGTTTCATGAAATTGTGTCTAGTGCCAGCTCACTTGTGAAAGACAAAGTATTTGTTGTCTTTCTAACTAAGACAACACCATAAAATATTATATCAAGTCAAAATGTTCCACACTAAAATCAACCATCTCCTCCAAACTCCTCACACAACAGACTAATACAGCCAAAGACATGCAATCGCTGTTTGCCTATCCCAGCTCTGCCTGCAAACCAGCTCTTTGGTACCTACTGACGGTAGCACATGGGCACTATAAGTTATGTGGGGTACTGGGGTCCTTCCTAAAAGGAATAAATAACAATAAGAAAATGAATTCTTAGGACCTATTGTGATAATTTGATCAAGAGTCAAAGGACATAAAAAGCAGCCATCACAATCTATACATTAATTATTCACAGAGTATTTGTGAAAAACTGGTATTGAAATTCACTTTGAAGACCTGATTTCAGATCATGCCCTTCAGTATTTTGCTGAACTGGATCCTCAGCAAGATAAATGCTAAAGTTTAGCTATCACCAGGAACAAAAGCTTTTTTAAATCTCTTTAAACTTCATTCCAGTTTCCAAAACTTTACAGCCACAACATAAAACCATACCAACCCTGTGCCAGAAGAGTTTGCATTAGATAGCAATGGAACAGATACATGTCTTAATTCAAAATAGAGATACTTCTCCTGAAAATTATATGAAACACCCAGAGCTAATTCCGCTTTTTTCACTCATGCTAATTGGGACCTTCTTCAGTGACTACAAATGCACAGGAACTCAAGCTTACAATTTAACTCTGCTTTTGCAACTCAATTCCTATCATTTCCTGGGTCTGTCCACCATAAAACAATTAAATGAAGTATTTCTGTTTGCTGTTGTCTAGTTTTAGAAGTGCCTTATATACAACCCAACTCTTAACACATTACACTTAAAAATAACTTTTTTCAGTAGTCATTACAACAAAGTGGCTATCCCTTGTTCACACAGATTGCAGTACAGGAGGGTTTTTTGGCATGATGTTCTTTCCATGGGGAGTTCAAATAAGATGGTATTACTACTCTGCACGTTTGGCGTGCTCCTGGCAGCTACAGGCACAGGAGAAGACAAGCCCTCCAGACACCACTGAACACTTCCTATAATGCCATGAATACTGCTACGTTTCCCTTTAGTTTGAATATTGGTCCAAACCACCTATCGCCTGGACATGGACGAACAGTGGAATGACACGAAATATCAAGGCAACAAGTAACAAAAGGGGGAGGAAGTGTCCTCTCCAGTCGAGTCTAACAGCCAAATATATAAATTCACCAGTCATCACTACATCAAGTATCTCAAAAATCACTTGAACTTCGACTTCCTTTCAACATGCTTAATGATGCTGTTTACAGTATTTTAGCATGTTACCAGGTTTTAATACAATAAATGTGCTCAGCTACTGTTGTAGCACTCAGTGTTTAACCCTACGACATCCCTGGCCCAGCACACGTGACTGCTGCCGACAGAACACACGCCTGGGGAGTTTAAATTTCAGCAGCCACACGCATGAATGTTTCCTCTCTCTGTACTGCAAATGCTTGCAATAAATTACTTACAAAATATAGGCCTGATTCACCACTGCATTACACCATTTGTACACAGCTGACTCCAGCAGAGTTACACTAGTGTAAAAGAGAAGCAGGGGAGGGGTGAAGCAAGCCCTTGTGTGCAGATAATTAACCATCTTTTTCATTGAACCATAATATACTTTCCCCATAAACTGGCAACAGAACCAATCAGTGTACACATTTCATTTCAAATACAAAGTAATTTTAGGAGCTAGCATTATTGTACCATTTGAAATATTCTCTGTTCTCATCAAATGATTCCCCCTGTAATTGATGTCATAAAGAATATCTGTGTTAAGCTGTCTTCATTTCCACAGTTTTCAATCCTTATGATGATCAATTATTTATATACAGACTAGATGAAAGGCAAGATTGTAATGACTCCAAGAGATTTAAGAGTGATATAATAAATCTTGAAAGCAGAACTCAAGTGGGTGATGGTAACAAAAGCCAGTACTGGACGATCATATTTTACTATTTTTAGAAGTTCCCCTTCATCCCACCCAAAAAAAGATCACCAAAGCAGCACCTCCTCCTGCAGTCGTTCTCCTTTTCTGCTAGCAACAGACTTTCTACTTCCCTGTGAGGTATCAGCTACCCTCATTCTTTCCAATTTATTCTTCCTTCAAAAGGAAAAGTGCATGGTTTTGTGCTGTCCTTACTAGCTCCATCATTTTAGTGGCCAGCATACCTCATTGAATGGCAAGGGAAATTCCTTGATGTAATTTTTTACGAAGTCCTTCTTGTATGAAGTACATTAACACACCTTTATCACACTACGAATGACTTAGGGCTTCAAAGTTTATATTTGCATCTAAACTTTCCCAAAACATCTGGTTGGCTTTGGTTCAAGGCCACAATAAACATAAGCATTGTCACCAGTCAGTATTCATGTCATATGTAACTTAAAAAGGCCATACACTTCTTCATATGACTCTCATCAGACTTGAAAAAGAAGTCTGGCAGAAATACCAACGACAGATAAATCAAAGATTCAAACCCATGCTTCCATCTGACTCCTTTTTTCCACAATTCTCTGAAGAGAAGATTCAACAGCTAAGGGTCACCAGTCTTTTTTTTTTCTGTGATCACACTGAGCCATCAGATATGTCTAACCATGTGGGTCCTGGCCTGCTTCCAAATGCAGCTTCCAGCCACATTTAGGCACCCCCACCCCTCATTAATTATTCCAACAAACCTAGACCAAAAAATACACTTTGGGTTTCTCTCAAAATATAACAAAGACATCATCCTAGTCTTATGTGTCTTTTTCACATTTGCAGTAGTTCTTTGTAGTAACTTGGACACATGCATTAGGTATTAAAGCATAGAATACATTTATAAATGTATGTTGCAACACTGACTGATAATTTGGATAATCAATTTTTGGACAACTGTAAAGAACTTAATTTTCAAATTTGCTCACTGCTGCCTGAACCCCAAGCTCAGTTGAAAGGTCTTGGGACAACAAAAACAAAGGATCACCGAATTATTAATACTTTTTCAGAGTTAAGGCCAAAATCTGTGGTTAAATATAGGGCAAATTCCAAAGCCTTGAAGTAACACCAAAATTCTCACTAGCATTTTGTTTCAACATGCATTTCAGAATTTTATTACCTCTATTAAAAAGATGTACAGTAGGTACACTTTGCAACCTGATCTTACACATTTAGAGTGTACTAAAGAAAGTGTTTCCTATAGTGGTAGGCAAACAGTGTGATTAAAAGATTACATATTCTAGGGCCAAGTTTTGCAGTAAAAAAATGGCAGTGTTCCTCAATTAAGACTCACAAAATATGATCCTAATTGATTTGTATAACAATAAATGTGGCCATGGTTACAATTAGTGCCAAAGTCTTTTGCTAGTTTATTTCTGTTTCTCTCCTTTGGGATTTCTCCTTTTCATAATACACTTGCAAGAAGCAATAACTCTTGAAAATGTCTGCAAGGAGTTAATTCTAAACGATAAAGCAGCTAAATCCAGAAAGCAGCTAAGATTGAGCTTATGTCAACAGGTAGAATTTACAGTCCCACAAAAAGAAATGTTTAACAGTCAACTATTTAGCTGCAGTAAATTAGACTTTCACTGTGTTCTTCTTATCACTGCGATCTATAGATGAAAACCAGTATATAGTAGCTAATTATTAATTTTATTTATTACCACAGGCAGGATTTTCTAGTAGTATTCTGTTCCTTAATGTGAAACTAGGGATAAGAACTTTATGATGACCTGAAGCTGATTTCTTAACAGTTTTGATTTCCTGCTCTTCACAGTCACCGTAAATCTTGTTTTTCTCCTCAGAACTTCAGATGTTTCTAACTTCTTATCTATCAGCCTCTAAAGTGCTTCCAGACTCCCACAAATGTTTTAGCAGACTCCACAGGCTTGCCTGCCATTCTGTTAAGTGTCAGGCCATATATCTCTTTTGGGGGAGTTCCCCGCTCAAGAAGCCATACCATACAAAAAAACATGTAAGTAGGGAGAACCCAGAGGCATCCCAGTCTTGGTTGTATTTAAAGTCTGATCACATGCTGTCATCCTAACTCACCTAGCATACAAACTGATTGGACAAGCCTACGCTTAAGTTCACCAGGCTAAAGCAAGACAAGCTTCAGCAACTCTTCTCCGTGTCTGCAGTCTTAAGGTCAGGCAAGGCTGCGGCCCACATCCTCCAGCAGCAATTCTATAACGCTTTGCAATGGCATTGTATGGCTGATCTCAGCATGGACATGTGAAACCCAGATCATGGACCACACTGTGCTTTATCCAAAACTCTGATAGCAGAGATGTCATCACATAAGCATTGGTAAGTTTCCAGCCTTGAAATCAGTTGTCTTAAAACAAGAAGGGAGGGTGGGGACTGAGGAAGGAGAGCAAGGACATTGGAGAGAGGGGTGGTGAGGAAGGAAAAGGAATGTGAGAAGACATGCTTCACCGCAGCTTAAGCATTTGGTAACTAGAATCATAAGGAAATATTTTGCAGTTGCCCTATCTGTGCTCTTTACAAATCATGGCCACCAGAACAGGTAAATAGAACAAGACACACTTCTGTTCAATTTGACTTTGACACTTGGTTGAACCCCTTGGAAAGGATCTCAAGCAGCAAAACCAAGACTTTTTCCCAGCTCCACTGCAAGTTGTCAGTAACTGTCACACTTCTAGGGATAGCACAAGGCAAAGTTAGAAGGAAAGGAGATTTAAAACGCTTACATAGCTGTTAGAGCTGCTTCTGTAATAGAAAATACTCACAGCAGTGCAGCTCAGCAAAGCCATTCTTTTTGCCCAAAAATAATCTTTAAAAAAGCATGATGTAATAAAGGATATCCTGGTATTGAAAAACAAGCAGCGTAACATGGAAGGGCAGTGTGGTATGGAATCAGAAATGTTGTATGACACACTGGCTCCACATGTGAAAAATTGTCTAAGATGCCATTCATTACTTTGGTCTGCAGCTCTTAAAGAATACAAGGTGAATATACAAAAGGCTTCTCTCCTTCGACAGCATTATCCTTTCAAGTGGTTGGTGTGTTTGATTAATGTCTAGCAACCCAAGGCATAAGGTGTCAGGTTTGTGTTGCATGAAACATGAAATGACACAGGACTCATCACCATGTTTCCTGATGGCGCTTTTATGCTCAATTATGTTGTTTTTTAAGCTGTTTGTTTTGCTTCTGCTGTTTGCACAGGCTCATGCGAATAGCTCAGTATGTGGCTTCGGTCAGATGTGGCAGCATTCACAGTATTTCATACATTCTTCTAGAAATAGGTGCTGAGAACATCCTGCCTCATCTCTGCATCTGAGTCCTAGATGCTACATTCACAGATGAAACTCCCTTGTGTGAAGCGAAGCTGAATGCTTGCAGATGTGTTTGACACAGCTAGGGGTTTGGGGTTTTTGTTTTTTTTTTAAACTACAAACTCTTTCCAAATCATGTTTCTGTTACTAAAATGAGAGTTCATAAAATGGGAATCCATGTTTGATGGGAAACACGCTACTAAAAAAATACCATCATGTTGTGAAACATAGGAAAAAAAAAAATATGAGAACAGTTTATGATGTCATTGGAGACCATTTTCCTCTAATTTGGTAAATAATTCAGCTGCAACCCTGTTTATTTAGCTTTCCCCACATCTAGGGCACCCTCTCTCAGCTGGATGCTTCACTAGGTGCAAGAATAACCAACTATTTCCCCCAAGGAAAATGGAATGCTTTTGTATGGGCTTTTTTTTTTTTTTTTTTAGTGACTGTTCTGCTCTACCTTCTGCACTGCCTGCAGCTGCCAGGGTTTCCTTCTCTCCTCCCTGCCCTGTTTGCAACCTCAGGCAATGGCACTCTGCTAGGAAGCACGGGAAAGAAATGGTGTTCTGGGGATTCTTTCTCTCCCCACACAACCCTAACGTGGCTCTTTGCTGCTGATGTAATAGGTTGCACGGACAGTGCAACTTCTGATTCTGATTATTCTTCCAGACAGATGCTGCTAGGTTGCTCTTATATTTGAATGCATTCTTCTTATTATTCACTAACTCGCATTTCTCAAGTGCAGGGCCTGCCTAGGATCAGCGAAGGGCAGAGAGCTCAGCATCTGCTCTCAAGCAACCCTCTCTGCTGCTGTTGATTCTCACTGCACGCTGCTCCCTCCCCCCTCCCCTCACTCTTCTGTGCCTCAACAGTTTTTGTCCACTTTGCCAAGTCCCTCAAACATCTGCTTCCTCCACCCCTGCTCTTCTGCTCAAGAATGTCTCTGGCAAAAGCCTGCAACCAGAATGACTTTCCCCACCACAAACCTCCTTTGGTCTCGCCCCAGCAGAACACCTCTCCCAGCACAAATAAGTCTCTGGACGGCAATCCCCAGTGACCTCACTTCAGATCTTCTCTGCCTTCCTCCACTTCCCTTTTCCCTGCATGGAGACTGTGACAATCTCTCAAAAGAAGCATGAAAGGGAATAATTTGGTCTTTCCCTTATCAGCTTACCCTTGCCTTCAGTGATTAGCTAAATTTCTCATTTGTGCTACTCCAGCCAGCCCCTGACCACCTCCTGAACTTCCCCCTTAAGCTCATGCTGCACTCTTTTTTTATTTTACTTTAAAAATGGAAGTATAGAGCAATCTTTTCCTCTTAAAACACACAAACAAAAATCCCAACCACACAGAAACACAACTGACTTATTTAATCCCTAAGTTCACTCTGTCTTGTAAATACCATTGCATAAAGGTTTTTTTTTTCTCCTGGCTTTCCTCCTCACATTTCAATAAAGATTCAATGTCAAGTCATTGTTTCCTACACAAATCACAAAGCTGCTTACTCCATTTTCATTCCCTCCAGATATCATTATTTTCAACACTCCCAGTGCACGTGTTTAAAGAAATATTTACCTCCTCACACCCCTAATTTCATTGACATCATCATATCCCAATTGCCTCATTTGTTCAATCTTTTAGAAGGACTCCCATTTTTTTCTCCATTTTTTGGTGGGATTTCTGCTCTGCACCACATTTAAATTGCATGTTCCGTTAATATATTCCAGCCTCTTTTCAAGACTAAAGGTTTGTTTGCTGACTCCCCATGCTCATGGTAGGAATCTTTACTGGCATCACTGAAACCCAGCAGATAGGTGGCCACAAGCTGAAGCCCAACATAGTTTTAGTTACGCTCTTCCCTCTTCCTATATTTTAAGAGCTTCCCACCACCTCCTGACTTCATTCACAGCAAATTACACCACATGATGACTAGCCTCTTTGTGTCAGATTCTCTTTGCCTTGACCTCTCTAGTCTTCACACTCAGACCAGGTCTAATTTTCACAGCTGAAACTTCCCACAGCTCTTATCCTTTTACAGCTTGGCTGAAAATCCTTCTTTCTTCTTCAAACTGAAGTAGCTTTGCTACACTCTAAACCAAAGAGAGTTACAAAGACCCTTTTTCTAGCTTCAGGGCTCCTCTCTATGTATCTCTCAAGCTGCTGCTCCTTCCTTACTATATTTTCTTTTCAGTTTTCCTGCAAGAACAAATACATTACCCATTTGACTCCTGACAGGTTCAGAAACATTGAGATTGAAACCATCATGAAAACCCAGACCAAAACTACTCACCTCCCACCTTTATCCCCAAGCTCAGCTCAGCCCAGCTCATACAACAGGCAGGAAGGGGTAAAATAGCTTGGGAGACCAAGGCAGCTGGTCTCATCAGACAACCGCACCCAGCTGTTTTATATATGGGACAGGAAGAGGAAATTAGAAGCTAGAGTAGGAGGATAATTCCCTGTTCAGAAGCTTAATGTGAAAAGACTGCTCTATTAAAGGCCATATTTGTTTCTACTACATGAGGACCAGAACAAATAGGAAGTAATGCTACTGATGCAGGGAAAAAGGGGGAAAGTATTTTTATTTATTTTTCCTGTGTCGTCTGTGTTTTTTCTCTTTACTGTGTGACACTTTTGCTCTGAATGTGTTTTACCAGAATATCAACACTTGAAACTGGTTTTCTTGGATTTATCTTTCCAATTTTTTGCTCAGTTCTTACATTTTCCTTTAATCGGTAACTTGCCACAAACTACAGATGATAAAAATTAGTATCTTCTCTAATTCCCATGAAGGTTTTAGTTTTGACTCTGCCAATTTAAATAGTCCTTCTAACCTAAACGTTATGCACAGAATCACACAGTGTGCTTGGTCTCCAAAATACTTGTATTAATTTTCTGCAGCCCATTGAACAGCTGGTTTGGAATATCAAAAGGTCACTGGAGCAAGCAGTGATTTCCCTCTTTCAGTTTGTGAAACACTTTGGGAAAACGTTGTAACTAGATTGAACTTTGTGGCTCAGTTGGTATAAGCAGCAACAAGAGGGAAATACCTTTTCTTCTTCTGCTCTTACTCTATGAATAATATATCCGTTTCTCTGTTATTGTGGTAACTTCTTACTCCTAATACTTAAATAAATTCACTAGTTCATAGCAAGAAACCCTGCTTAAAAGGAAAAAGAGGAATACCGAATCTCCTGTGTTTCTATGTTTTTTGATTACATCATTTTTTCATTAGGCATGGTTTGTACTACAAGCAATACATAGCTTAGAATTGTCAATCTTGTAATAATTTTCAGCAGAACTGCTAAAAGATGAAGCAAATTTCTAAACCTCATTACATTCCATTACTTCATTCTTATTCTTCCTTTCATTAATAAAGAGACACAGTCCATGCTACGTTTTCTATGACTCAATGAAGACTATTGGAATCACACTTTACACACTTGAAATGAGAACGAAGTAAATAACAAATATGGAAATTAGTACAATGTATTTAGAAATTTACCATTACTGCTCTAAAAGACTACAGCAACATAATAAAAAAGGCCCATAATGGATACAGATCTATTTCATGGACTCGTAGTTTCCCTTTTTATCATAGAATATAACATTTTAAAATGTTTTAAAAGTTTACTTTCTTTCATTCAATTTCTAAATTCTTGCAAAATGTGTTTACTGCATAATGAGAAAGTTTTAATCAGTTTAAAGACATTTTGGCATATGTGAGAGACAGAGGTCAATATTTTCACCTGGTTCTCATAATCACTGCCTGTCCAGTGAGAGTAAATTGCTACCTATTTTTCTTTGAATTTTGTCATCTTTAGAGCTCAAAGTGTGAGCAAAAAAAATATTGCTGTGGATAAACTTCAGGTGTTTTGATAGCAAATGTTGTTAAAATCTTCTGTTGCACATTATTCATGGGATGTTTTTCTCTTCAGTTGCATGTGCCATCTGTAATGATGACGCTTCTTTCAAGTTTGGGAATAGCAAAGGAATGAGAGGCTCTATCTGATCCAGTTGTCTAGAGATACCACTTGCTTCAAACACGTCACAGTGGTTCCATACCACCTTCTATAGGAGATTTAGGCATGTGGTACATTCCCATATTTAATCTCAAGCTGTCTCAAAGTAAAATGAGCCTTGTGCTTGGAATCCAAGTATGTTCCTGTCAGTGCTATGTATTGTTATGTACAGCTATACCAATGTTATTTTTGATTATGATTTTTTTTTCCTCCCAGTTTTGACAGCATCGCTACAATGCCAATGAAATGCATTACTTCCAAGTGTTTGGTATCCCTGGAGTATAAATGAAGTATGTGAGCTGCAAATGAGGTTTTCCTCATACACACAGGACTGGCTTCTATGAGTTACCCTACTGAAATCACTTGAATGGCTTGCTTTTTAAGAAGTCTGGGAGCTTACATACATAGAAGAATCTTACATGAAATATTCTTCAGATTATTTACCTTCGATGAATAAACAATGAATATGGGAGGAGGGAGCAAAATGTTTACAATCACTTTAGCCTCAGCTGCTAATTATGATATTAAAAATAGATATTTGCATTCATTTGTATGTTTTTAAATATGAAGACTTGAAACCTGAACCAATATTCTTAAATATGTCTTTAAGGACCACCTAGTGGACAGAATTTATACAGCAGTTTTATGTAAAACTACCTCTGCAGCATTACACAATGCTCTCTTTTGGGAAAAAAAAAAGTAAAAAAAAGTATGAATCTATGTAGGGGTGTAAAGAAGGCGGGAAGAAATGCAGCCAATTACAGCTTTGTGGTGAACTTCCAATAATATTCATCTTGTTATGTTGGTTTTGGTTTTTTTTTGTACATGGTAAAAGACTGGAAAAAATGGGCTGTTTAATGAAAATGTAGAAAACTGGTGTTTTACTAGATATATGTGTAATATTCAGTAGAATACCTGCTTAGTGCTGACCAAACCTGCATTTCATACAACCACATGTTGTACCTTCCGTCTCCAAACCGAATGTAAATTGTAAATTGGAAGCAAACGGCATCTATATTAAAAACTAATGATGTAAAAAATGTCTTCAGTAATAATAATCTAGAATGTGAGTAACCTCAGACATGCTGCCTTGCTCCATTATGGAAATTTAAAAAGGTATTTTCTTAATTCAACTGTATTCCACATAGTTAACAATACATATTCACCCTATTACATAAAGCATACCCCGTCACATGCAATGTGGAGCTACTGCCTGTTCTAAAGAATAAAGATGTATTTGTTTGTCTTTATAACAGGATTTCCTCAATTTATCTTCATTCAGATTTGTTAAATATTCATTTATTCATTGCAGAGTCTTATTCTTCCTTATTCTGCGCTCTGACAAAGTGTTAATAAGGGACCTTAACTATAAACCATACTTTTCTGTCATTTGATTGTTTCTACGCTACCAGGAAGCCCAGCTTGGTGGAGGTGTCTCTTCCTCTTCTCCTTTCTATCACTGGCATAAACCAGCATATTTTGTAAAGCTATAACAGAGGGTTCGATCCTTTCTGCTACTTATTCTACCATCTTACAGATTCTGGAAATAAGGCCATTACTGCAGAGAGACTGTAAATTATTTCTTACACAGCATTCTCTACAGCATTAAATGTTGATTTCTTGTTATTCCTTATAAAACAAACCCTTCCTGTCACAGGGATATCCCCTCTATATCCTTTATATGATCCAGGGTCAATCAGTTCAGGGAGTGTTTGTGCTCAAGAGGAATACAGCATCATGGAAATTCACATGGGCCAAGTAATTTCTGTGGAACATTCTACTGTTGGAGAAGCAGAAGACAGAAGAAAAAGAGCACCCATCATGTTTGAACCTGGAGTCCTTCTATGAGTGGGAATTACATGCTTTAGCAGCTACCTCTTTGTAGAAGCTGAAGTTGGCCAGTTCCAGCTGGCAGCAATTTAGAATTTGTACATGTATTCTAATGAAAGGAAAAGCTTTCCAAAAATTAATGTGAATGGGCATAGGGTCAGAACTGAGCCACAAACACACATCTCATCAGATTTTAGATGTGGCAATGATTCATATTAAAATCCTACTACTCCTCTGTCTTTGATATGGCCACAATCCTCTAAGCAGGTCCTCTTAGTCCTCTTGGCCTGAATACTGTTTTCTTGTTATGCCCTGTAACCAGAATTAATCAGAGTTACTGATTATCTTAACTCCTGTTATCAGATTAATCTGAAGGTGAGAGGGAGGGAGGGAATGGCCCAGCCTATTGGAGCCCTGTCCTACAGTGGACTGGTAGGACGTCCAGGATCTTTTGTCACCTGTGAACCTTTTCATGAGTTCATTATCTCCCCTTTGCCCACGTGGTTTTGGCTCAATGAAGACTTGGGTGGGTGGTTCCATGGATAAGGAGGTCAGTCAGCTGCATTCCTACAGGCTGGATTTCACCTGTGGGATTAGGAAAGGTTATGTCATGCTCTACATTTTGGAAAAAATCTTCTCTTCCAAACAACACAGAACGCATTCCCACTCTTGAAGCACAGAGCTAGTAGATGAGAATCAGGAATGAAAACAATTATAAATAGCCAAGAATAGCTGCACTGAACACAAACTGAATAATGTGGAAAAACAAGCAAGCAACATAGCTCATCTGAAGTCTCCTTGATAAAGAAGGGGTGTGTGTATGAATGAAATGCAATTGGTTCAGGAATATGGGGGAGGCAAAGATCTTTGTCATCCTTATGTAATGCATATTGAATTATTGGGGAGGGATTGGAACATTAAGTGTAAAGTGGCTTAAAAAATCTCCTGGGTGTCCAGAGCCTGAGTTATTCTGAAGCCTCTAATAAATCTGCTAAGATTTTGTAGTCATGCAGAGGACTGTCTAAATTGCATAATTCTCACCTCAGTCATTCTAGTGGCCAAGACACTGCTTGGACTCCACAGCACCTCCATCTAGAACCCCTGCTCCTCAACACATATACCGTGCACTGGAGTTTGAAAGATCTCTACAAAGCTTATTCCACATTCTGTACATCAAAGGAATCTTTTCACCACAGAACTGGGACTTTTATGACTCCTTTTTGCTACATTAAAGGGACTAGATTGAGGGTCTTCACCATTTGTGCGAAAGACTTCCTTCTTCTGTGCTTACTTGGGGTTGGTTAAATAAACAACTTGTTTTTTTTTTTTTTATATGGCACTCAAAATCAGCTTGAAAGCACCAGAAAATCAGCTGCTGCAAGCTGTGTTCTCTACCAGCAGCAAAACAGAGGAAGAGTTCAACATCTGTGCTTTTATTTAGAACTGCTGTGCCTAGGACAACTGCTACGACTGCTGGTTGATAGGCAAAGAAATCTCACTTGCCTGCTCTAATTCAGTTCAGTAATCTGAAAGGACTGAAAGTGTCATCATCAGATGGTCACATCTATAAAAGAAGTTTGCAACCGTAATGGACATTCTCTTATATATATAAGACTGCTGTCACCAGTATGGCTTACTGGCTGGGTCAGCAGATGACAGCATCCTTGATATAGTTGTTTTTTTTATTCAGGATGCACACCCCCTGGGTGAATATTCACAATGCTGCTGTTCATGTTTTACTTATTTTAGGGATAAATTCACAAATGAGGTTGGAATTAATACTTGTAAAAAGACAACAACTCCCTGATGAAATCCTGTCTAAAGCGTCTAGTAGAGAAACAGTTACACGTTCCTGGGGTGGGGATTGGCTTCAATATGTCCATCCAATTTTGCAGTAGCTACAAGATGTTCTTTTGTTTTTATGCCTTTATTGTTGTCAGGCCATGGCATGAACTGCACGCAGCAGGTCTGGGGACCCTGACACCTTTCCTATTAGCAGGGTTTAGAATGTCCATAAAACATGGGATTGCTCACTCCTAAACCCAAGGAAATTAGTAAAGCTGTTAAATGTGGTGGATTAGCCAAAACATAAAAATGAAAGAAACCTCTTGTATTCATTAATTCCTCCTGGTATTTGATGTTTTCCCCAAGATCTGTTACAGCTATCTGCACTGAAACTTAGCAAGCTGGTGACCACCAACTCCAGCTTAATGGGTTAGTTGGTTTGTTTTATAAAGACATTTTCAACTTGTGAGATATTATAGCTCAATTCTAGCTGAAACTGGCAATTTTCATACTTTTAATGAGTGTAAGAAGTGCATGGGTAAAACCATGAGGGATGATTTAGGCCTGTCTAGAAATGCTTGTTGTTACACGCTTGTCTGCAATTTACTGCCAAAGTAGACCACTACTGTGTGTGTGTGCCTCAGTGTGTGAGCGAGGAGGAAAAAACAAACAGAACACAACTGGCTCCCAATCTGTCCCTGCTGTTCCTGTAAGATGTCTTCTCACAGACTGCCAACGCTGCTTGCATCAGTGCTGCTGCTATTGATGAACCCAGATATGTCATTTGAACTGCAAAACTTGAAAGCTGAATTTACACAGCGGTTTGCTGTGACGAGAAGACCCCCAAAAGGTCCCCTCAGTCCAAAAGGGATTTGCAGCACTCTTCAAATGTCTTATTTTATTAAGAATATACAAGAGATCCCTCCATATAAACTCAGGTGAAGGGCCATGGCTGTTTTGAAAAGTTCATGCGCTAAGAAGGAAAGGCAGCAGAAGCATGTGTTCTGGTTTATATTGTAACAAACTGCCCCTAGTTCCTTCTACACCTTGCTAAGGCATCACGCAGCAGAAGCTCTGCGGTGCCTGGCTGGTGACAGCTGTGGCTGTGCAAAGACCTTCCAGGGTATGAACAAGGGGATGTATTCTGCTCCTTTCCACCTCAGTTTTGAATGGAGGAAGGGCATAAATCCAAGGACTGCTCCCATTCCTCTTAACAATGTGTCTGCAGACAGAAAACCCCACACAGCAAAGGTGAGAGCCTTCCTCTAATACACTTCTTGAGCTGAACTATGTGACTTTGCTGTTGCTGCTCTGTAGTTTTGAACAATTGAGAAAGGGTCATCATCTAATTCTTCAACATACCCTCACTCAGGTTGAGTAGCTTTCCTCTAACAGTCAGATGCTTGATCCTGTACTGCTTTGCACTGAGTCTACCTTTTTAAATGATTATATCTGTAGAGTAGAATTAGGCCCTTTACTTGCCTAAGGCACTGAGAATCTTTCACCTTTGCACACAGTTGTCATGACAAATAATTTCTACTACAAGTTTCTTATCAGCTTATTTCCATTTTTCTTCACATTTTTTATTAAGTGTTCAGAACACACACACCCCCACTGTAAGTGGCAGCGCTGTGGACATCCCTCTGAACGCTGGCTGTTGCTCAACAGCTGCCCTAGCCAGATAGGTCCCTTTCTCTATAATCCTGAAATATAAGACAGAATGCCGAGTGCGACACGTGGTATTGTGATGGACCTGCCACGCATCGCTGTGAGCCGTCCTTACCCCCTTTTCAGTGGGGGGTCATTGGTAGGGGAATGTCACGCTGTGACATGGGACTGCTCCAATGACGGGAAGCCATCTTCCACTTAGGAGCAGGGAATGCCATCAAACATGTTCATCAATGTCATGGCGTACACCCATCTCCAGGGCCAAATTCAGGTCTATGGTGGTGGAAGGTGCAAGCTACATGACGAAATATGACTGTCATTGGCATCTTCCCACAGAAGGGCCAGGAAAGAGAATCAAGTTGCATCAATTTGACTCCCCTCTAAATTTGACTCCAGGTTTAAGAGAGGTAAGGACAAAAAGCACCTGCTGGGCGTTTACACCTTCCACCACCTCCTTGTGTCCTCCCGCTCGGAGCACCCGGCAGCTCAGCATGCTCTGCTGTCTCTACAGCACTGAAATTCATCTTCATCTGTGATTTCTAGGACAAGCCCTTGTTCAGCATTCTTATCACTTTTCTGTCTCTGATTTGATTTTCTCTTTGCCCCCAAATTCAATTTTCCGGCAAATTATCCCAGCTGCTCGCGAAGCCTCCCCCGAGCGCAGGCAGCCTTCCTTTGTGCCACACGCCGCTCCTCTCATCTGCCCAGCCCCAGCCGCCACGGCCGCCCGCCCTTGCTCCCTCAACTGAGCGGCCGCCGTGAGAGAGCCGCAAACGCCGGGCC
>VZTM01030713.1:54729-113827 GCA_013400555.1 Jacana jacana | reverse complement strand
CCCCCCCCCGCCGGCGCGCGCCGCCGCCTGGCAGCAGCGACACCCAGCGGCGACTCGGTGCGAGGCCGCGCGCCCGCCCTTTCCCCCTCTCGCCCTCGCCTGCCCTCCCTCTCCCCGTCACGCGCCGCGACGTTAGCGACGTCAGAGGGGTGCCCCGCCCTCCCCCGTTGACTGGCGGCGGTGGCATCAGGGGGAGGCAGGCCGCGTCGTGGCCGGGTGGCGGTGGAAGGGGTTTCCCCATGCTTGCGGCGCTTGGCCGGCGGCGGGAGAGAAGGGACGGGAGAGGGGCAAGACGGCGGGAGGGCAAAACGGGGGCAGGCGCCTCGCTCGGGAGAAGGGGCATTGCCGGGAAACGGCAGGGTGGCTGGTTGTTCCGAAGTGGTGGAAATAAAATGTATGTGCCCTTTAGGCGACCCTAATCACTCACTACGGTGCGAACAGCACACCTGCACATCTCGGCCTACCTGCCTCCTGGGTGAGGCCCCTGCTCACCGAGCGTGCCTAGGGATTTGCATACATACACATTGTAATTTACATACGTGCTGCACTTGTAATGTGGAGTGAGAATGGAAGCAGCCAACAGGAGCTGCTGTGACATCGTGAGCCGCCAGTGATAAGTATTGCGTGCCAGCTAGGGGATTTTTGTGATACTGCAGCTTACATTGTACAAGCCAAAGTGTGCCAGCTTCGTGGGCGATCCGCCTCGCACCCCTCTCTGTGCAGAAATCTGCTAACAAGGTTCTCACCTCCACGTGTGGCTCAGCTCTTTGCACAGCAGCAGGTGAAGAACCCGGATAAGCAACAGCACTGCTGTCTGGCACCACTCCCCCCAGTTCCTGCCCCGTGCTGGGTGGAAGAGGCCGTAAACGCGTTGTCTCTCACAGCCTTTGATTCACTGGCTTCCAGAAGATCCCCCTCCAGGCTCAAGGAGTCAGAGGAGGATCCATGCCAGGAGGGAGCTTGGAGAGGATGGCCTCTTCCAGCTTACCCCAGAGTCTGCGGAGGTTCCCCCAGCTTCAGTGGGAAGAGTGTTTAATTTGGGCNTCCCGCTCACACCGACGGGAGGCGGCGAGACAAGATGGCGTCTGGCGCACAGAGTAACGCCTCGCCCTTTGTATTGTTGCTGCCTCTCCCCACCCCCCCCGCCGGCGCGCGCCGCCGCCTGGCAGCAGCGACACCCAGCGGCGACTCGGTGCGAGGCCGCGCGCCCGCCCTTTCCCCCTCTCGCCCTCGCCTGCCCTCCCTCTCCCCGTCACGCGCCGCGACGTTAGCGACGTCAGAGGGGTGCCCCGCCCTCCCCCGTTGACTGGCGGCGGTGGCATCAGGGGGAGGCAGGCCGCGTCGTGGCCGGGTGGCGGTGGAAGGGGTTTCCCCATGCTTGCGGCGCTTGGCCGGCGGCGGGAGAGAAGGGACGGGAGAGGGGCAAGACGGCGGGAGGGCAAAACGGGGGCAGGCGCCTCGCTCGGGAGAAGGGGCATTGCCGGGAAACGGCAGGGTGGCTGGTTGTTCCGAAGTGGTGGAAATAAAATGTATGTGCCCTTTAGGCGACCCTAATCACTCACTACGGTGCGAACAGCACACCTGCACATCTCGGCCTACCTGCCTCCTGGGTGAGGCCCCTGCTCACCGAGCGTGCCTAGGGATTTGCATACATACACATTGTAATTTACATACGTGCTGCACTTGTAATGTGGAGTGAGAATGGAAGCAGCCAACAGGAGCTGCTGTGACATCGTGAGCCGCCAGTGATAAGTATTGCGTGCCAGCTAGGGGATTTTTGTGATACTGCAGCTTACATTGTACAAGCCAAAGTGTGCCAGCTTCGTGGGCGATCCGCCTCGCACCCCTCTCTGTGCAGAAATCTGCTAACAAGGTTCTCACCTCCACGTGTGGCTCAGCTCTTTGCACAGCAGCAGGTGAAGAACCCGGATAAGCAACAGCACTGCTGTCTGGCACCACTCCCCCCAGTTCCTGCCCCGTGCTGGGTGGAAGAGGCCGTAAACGCGTTGTCTCTCACAGCCTTTGATTCACTGGCTTCCAGAAGATCCCCCTCCAGGCTCAAGGAGTCAGAGGAGGATCCATGCCAGGAGGGAGCTTGGAGAGGATGGCCTCTTCCAGCTTACCCCAGAGTCTGCGGAGGTTCCCCCAGCTTCAGTGGGAAGAGTGTTTAATTTGGGCTGCTGGGACTGTTTAGTTTAAGGAAGAGGAGACTGAGGGGAGACTTCGTTGCTCTCTACAACTACCTGAAAAGACATTGTAGAGAGGTTGGTGCTGGTCTATTCTCGTGGGTAGAACAAGAGGGAATGGTAGGTTTTGGCTGAACATTAGGATAAAATTCTTCACAGAAAGAGTGGTCAGTCACTGGAATGGGCTGACCAAGGCGGTGGTGGAGTCGCCATCCCTGACTGTTTAAGAGTAGATTAGCTGTGGTGTTGAGGGATTTGGTGTAGGGGAGAACTTTGTAGAGTAGGGCTGATGGTTGGACTTGATGATCCCAAGGGTCTCTTCCAACCTAAATGATTCTATGGTTCTAAGACAGGGTCACAGAGGGGGAAAATCAACTCCTGCCTTACTGAATGCAGTTTTACATGGCCTACCCCTGGCGTTTAAGCCGTTACTGTCACTGCAGGAATCATCATGAGAGTCAGATGCCCGACTCACCCAAGAGGTTTGTGCCTGAGTCATTGGGCGCTGCAGAAGGTCTTGTCCACTGCAAGGGCTGGTAACCTGCTGCTCTGAGGTGCAGCTGGTGGTGGGCCACAGGCATATGACAATCAAAGGATTCTTTTCTGTGCTTTTTACAATTCTTTACATTGAGCTGGCAATTGTAATATTCTCTGCTAAGGACTGTGAAAGCCTATGGACTTTGCTATCAAGATTATTTTCCTTTATCTGTTTAGGTACTTAGCCCAATAAAAATAGGCTTACAGTGGGATATTTCTAAGAATAAAATCACTTTTTATCTGGACAAAATCACAATATTTGCTCAACATTCTGATTAGCTGTTTATTTATACAACCATTAAGAAACCCCGCTGGAATCGTACTTGAAAAAACAACAAGACCTGCTGTACTTAAATCAAACACTCTGAATACAAGTTTCATATTCCAAATACACAGTTTTGAATAAATGCAATGCCTGAAAGGGCCCTGAAGCAGTGCACACTTACAGGTTTGTATTAAATGTGTGACTGACCCTCTTTACATAATAGGAAACAATTCTCTTTCATCCAGACCACTGAGCAGTGCTGTTATACAAGTTGACAGTATGGATCAGGTCTGGGATGACAACTGGCAAAGCTGATGGTCTCTAGAGGGCATAGAGAGGGGGTATGGAAGAAAATGACCGGGTACTTATATAGCAATTACAAAAAACTCCACACATCTGCAGTTGCCAGGAAGCTCAAAATCCCCATGAAGTTCAGTACCAGCTCTCACCTTTATTCTGGGAGGAGATGGATTTAAGAACACTGAGTTTAACTGAGGAGTTTGATTTGCTATCTCACCCTCCATTTCTACAAGTCTCCAGTGTCTAATAATGCAGCTAGTCTTGATTTCAGTGTTCTGTAGGAAAAAATGTCCTCAGGTGACAGCTCCATGCATCACTAGTGCTGCTGTGAACTCGGTTGTTCTAAATATGGATCAGGCTCTGACTTTGCGTGCTTTTCAATAAGCTCTTTATTAATCTGGCACCATTTCCTACCAAAGCATTAGGGTGGGAACTGTTCCATTGGCAAGATTATGTTGAAGTCTATGCTTAACTGCAAGCTACTTAAACTAAATAATGTTGCTGTCAGTTATAGTTATGTCAGCTGCATCACAACTAATTCAGTGGTTTTGACACACACTCATCTGTAACATCTTCTCTTTGGGCTAGCTCTGAGAAGAAAGAAATATATCATAGCATATATAACTTTTTTTCCAGCCTACCTAAGGGAATGCCTCCTTTGCTTTTGAGGAATCATTGGTTTCTGGGCTTTTCCTTCATTTAGTTTGATTTTGGCATAAGTGATGACGGGTCTTAGACTTTCCCCAGTGTCACTTCATTTTCAGACAGCGTAGGACAACTTCAGTCCTTCTCACAGATTCATGCATGCATAGCTAGCCTTCCCATGTTCTTCTCAGTAATTTAATTCAATACAGGAGAAAACACCTTTCTAGTCCTTCTAAACAAAATCCCAGGTAAGTCTTCTTTGTAATGGCAACAGGTGTTGGGAATATGCACCACCAGCCACCTTGTGCTAAAAACCAGACCTATGTTTCTGCTGACTTTTCTCCTAGGGTAAATGGAAAAAGATAAACATGTAGCACTGACCCTTTCCTTACTGGAGATATGTAGAATCATAGAATCATTTAGGTTGGAAGAGACCCCTGGGATCATCAAGTCCAACCATCAGCCCTACTCTACAAGTTCTCCCCTACAATGCCTAGCCAATTGTTGCAATGCATCAAATGTAGGGGGAGTAATAACTAACAAACTGGGAAGAGGGTAATTTTTCACTATGCCATGGAAAATATCCTGAGAGTTTTCTTAAGCTCTTTTTGTCCTTTACTTTTTCAATGATGAGGTTTTCCTGAGAAAGTCATAGAAGTGACGTACTTTTACCCAGTATACTTTTATCCTCCTCCTTTTTCTTTTCTGTTACAGTGAATCATTTAGATTCTTGTACTGCCTTGCTCTGTGCGTCTTTGTCCAATCTAAGAAATACATATGGCTTTTCTGTCTGGGGAACGCTTTTGTTGCCATCAGCTGCAATACCGTCTCCTGTTCTGCTGAAGATTTCACTTGAATTTCAGATTGTGCCTTCCCATGCATGCCCCACTGATGGCTCCATGCACATTTCCCCTGGGCTGGCACCTCCCCTGCTGCCTACTGCTTGCATCAGAGCAATCACTCCTGTGAAATTACCTTTGGACAAGGTGTTTTTTTTCCCTCATGACAAATTATAATTACTCACCAAAACCAAACCAAACAAAACCAAAAAAATTAATTCTTGTAGTGTTTCACTGAGATTTTTATTCCAATTCATGATCCCTAAGTCTTACCTGTGGCCCACCCCAAATGGCTCTGTAGCAACTCTTCACAAACTTTTGCAACATACTCTTTTGTCATTCCCCTCAGAAGGATACACAATCCAAGGAGAACAAGTTTGCCCTCCCAGTCAGTGCTCAGTCCCATATTATAAGGGAAGGCATCTGGCATGTGTTTGCATTTCACAGCACCTAGCGCCCTCCAACCCAGAACCCTGAGCTGAGAAACTAAAGAGGATCCATGACATGAGAGTAAAGAGTGAGCTTCCAGAACTGCAGCACAGGCATGGAGTTAATGGGCGGAGGTGATGGTGCCATCACCACACATGGTGAATCCATGACTGTCTTTTCTAATTCTTTCTTCTTGTAATGTCAGTGTGAAAAACTGTAGCCCATATCTTGGTCCCTCGATGGGGTGTGTAGTCTTCACAGTCTCTGTGTGGTTCATAATTAGCTGTCTTCACCTAAAGGAAAGGTGTTAAGATATAGAAAACTTCAGAGCCAGAAATAAAATGAGTTTGTCTTACTTTTACCTGCACTCTGTTGTAGTGAATCTGTATGTGTGCGTAGCTGCTCATTGCTCCACTCCTGAGACCGAATGCTTTCTTAATTGCCTTTTACTCTTGTAATCGTCTACTCCAATCCAGATAACAATGGTCTTTCCACACCTTGGTTTCACTGGGAGTAAGGTACCCGTTGCTGTTAGAAGACCTGTGACATGATGCTGAATGGTGTTTGCTGCAGCCCCGCTTTGTTCAGTGCCTGGTTCCCCATGGCAGTGGGTCACAGACTTGGGAAGGTTTGGCTCTGTGGCAGAGTGCCTGCACCCTGGGTGTGATGCTGGCACACAGAGTATCCTTCAGCTCTCATCACCCTTCTCCACACCTTTTCTGGCTCCTCCTCAGCCCAGAGCCTCGGTGTTGACACTAAAAGTTAAACAGTGTCTAGTTCTAGGTAACTGGTGTTAGCTTTTTAAGACTATTTTAGTTCTATGGGACTTGAGTGTTAGATGCTTCTGTAACTTGATAATAATAGAAAGCACTGATAGATGTGAGTGTTTGAATTTTAGAAATTATTTCAGAACAGTAGGACAGAAATGGTCCTCTTCCACCCCTTCCAGCTTATTGAAACTGGTTGTCTTTTCTTGCTTTTCTTGGTACACAATAACTGCTATTTACATCTAATTTATTATAAGCACATGCTGAGTAATAGACCATAAAGCTTTTGGAGCTTCTATTTTCAGTTACATTGTACCACTGCTGAATAAGAAATGCAGTTGCTGAAATTTGTTTTCAATGGTATGTTGATTAAAAGCTGCTTGGGTTTAAAATTTCCAGCCATCTAAAATGAAAACCCTTCACATGCTTCATATCCCCGGCCAGCCAGAGAGTTTATTTTCCTACAGTGTATAAATAATGGATTTTGCTGTTTATATGAATCCATCATCAAACTAGGTTGAATTCTCAATTGGCAGTGTGAATTGTCTTGCAGTG
This sequence comes from Jacana jacana, assembly GCA_013400555.1. Lineage (NCBI taxonomy): Eukaryota > Metazoa > Chordata > Aves > Charadriiformes > Jacanidae > Jacana > Jacana jacana. The sequence continues at coordinate 107,304 of VZTM01030713.1, read as the reverse complement.
AAGCTAACTAGCTGGAACTAATTTTGAAATTAGTATAGTGCATAATTATGGTAACCTAGTGTACAGGGACTGATCCACCTGAATCAGTCATATCTGATGTAGAAAAACGAATAAAAATGACACAGAAAACATAGCTGGCTGGTTATAACCAAATCCATTTTTGCTTAGTGATTTAAATCCCTCTACTTAGCGGAAAGCAAGTGTCAAAGTCAAATATATTTCACACTGTCTTTTTCAGCGAATGCTTTATGAATAACCATTGGCAAGAGTTTACTGATAATCTTGCCCCTGGAGATGGGGCAAAGATGTCTGCAGGAAAAGTAAAGCCATTCAAACAAACATCATGATTTTAAAATTTATTTTGCCTTTAAATGTTTTAGGTCTCTAGTAGCAGAGTAACTCAGAAACCATCTGGTTAAACCGTTTGCAGTCAGCCTGGTGGCGGCAGGGAATTCCTGAAAAGAGGTGTATTCCAAGTGGAGCAGCACACAGGCAGGTGACCAGCAAGGTTGAAAGACATAGCGGGAAGAAATAGAGTAGGAATGTTGATTCCCACAGTGGGAAGGTTTTTAGTAGAAGGGAAGTTGCCATCAGAAAGGTTCAGCAAGGGTGAACTGAGCAGGTGAAGTGTTGGAAGGAAATTGGTGGAAGACATGGAAGGAATTATGAAGGGGGAAATAATTTAAGGGGATTAAATCAAAGAAACTTGCCAGTTGTGCTGGAGTTTAAGGAGATCTGAATTAGAGAGGGACTGGGGGAAGGGATGGAGCCTTTGAACATAGAGAAATTTATGGACCTCTGAAAGCAGAGATAAAGATAAGGCCTTTCAGAGATGGCTGAAGATGAAAGACTCACAATTAATCTAACTTTGGGAGATATATCTAGCTAGGGAAGCTGCAAGATTTAAAACTTTTGTTGCTGCTGCATGACACGTGTTATGGCATTGTGTCTCCCTGTATAACACCCTGTGGCTGGGTGAAGGAGGAGGTCCATGCCTTGCCAGGCTCATATCACTTCTCCAGTGTTATTAGCCTGAACTTCCTGACATAACCAGAGGAGTCAGGCGTCAGGCTTTGCTATACAGTTATTTTTTCACCTTAAAAAGAGGGAAGATGCACTTGCACTTAGTATTTATCTTGAATGTAGCTCATCAAAACCCCAACTGAATCACTGAAAGGCTTGGTGGGTATCAGACTGCTGGTTTGTTATCTGCACACAGTGGTAAGACAGGTGCTGAGAATTTCACCACAACCCTCAAGTAATAAAAGTGCTTTTCTAAGAGCAGCTATTGTTTGTTTCAGTTTGATGAATGCCAGGGTGGCAAAAAGCACAGGGAGAAAGACAAATAAGAATGTAGCATCTTTACAAATGCAGTAATTTCTCCTGTGCCCAGTTCATCTCCTTGGAGAAAAGAGAGTTGTAGACTGCACCCAGCTCAGCTAAGCTGGGGTGGATCAGAGAGGTCATTGTATCCAGAGTTTTGCAGTTGTGGGTACATATGTCTCTTAAGGGGTTTTTCAAATCTACATTTAAAAGCTGCAAGTAAAAGCTCCCTCTCCCTTCCACTGGGGAAATTATTCCACAGATTATCATAATTCATGTTCAGGAAGCATTTTTTGGTACTCAAAACATGTTTTTGCTTCTCAGTCACTCTCTGGGTTCTTTGCTGTTCTCTGTGAATCCTGCTGAAAAGCGCCTTTCCCTCACTGGTGGTCTTCAAATATTTGTAGGCTGTTATCGTGTCCCCCATTAATCATTTCTTAGCCAAGCAATTTATATATTTAACTCTTCTAATCTCTCCTCATAAATCAATCCTCCTAGTCTTTGGATCATGTTTGGTGCTCTTCTCTGAACTCTCTAATTTGTCAATATCCAGAAATGCGTATAATATTCCAGGTGGAGCTGTACCAGCACCACACAGAAAGTGGCTATTTCTTCCATTCTTAGTGATGTAATACTGTTTACTCTCTCCAATATTATACTGGCCTTTTCATACCATATCACGTTGCCAATTCATGTCATTTAATGTGAGCTATCTCCCTTCGATCTCTTTCATCATTATTGCATCCCAGATTTCTCTTTCCTGTTATTCCTTCTCAGATGCTCACCCAGCCTGCATTTTTTCAAAGCTGAGTCTCATTTAGTTATTTTCTTTTCATGGTTCTATCTTCTCTGGGAAATTCTCTACTATTTTCTTTGTATACTGATCTTTCTGTCTTTTGTACTCGTATCTGTGAGTTTCATCAAAGTGCTGTGCACTCCCTTTTCCAGATCATTAATAAAGAAGTCCAGCAAAGACTGTTCCTAGCAGTCGTCCACATGATAGCCAGGAGACACATCCCACCACCTTGCTACATTGCAGCTTATTTCCTGTAATTTCATTACTTCAGCAACTTGAAAGCCATATGGAAATGGCCAAGCCAATGTGAATTACTTTTTCAGCTAAGATCCTGTGAGATACAACATCATACCTCTATGAAAGCTCATCTGCGCCTGTGATAGTTCCCAGTCCTTGCTAAAGGCTCTGTCCCAAGGCTCACTAAGTCAGAAGTGACTATTTGGAACAGCAAGTGGATTTATGAGAGGGTGTTTGGCTGCAGTACCCTTGCTCTTGTTAAAATCAGTGATGTTAATCTTTTCCTCTTCTCTGACTTTTCAGTTATTTGGCTTGTGCACGGTGAACATTGAGTTCAGCTAATTCTTTTATGTCCTGTAGGATGCAAGTTGTCCAGATTTTTTTATTTGATCACATTTCCCTAATGTGTTTCTTTATGTGTTCTTTATCAGTTGCAGTTTCTTTCACAGGATCCTCATCCCACCCTTCCTCAGTGCTCCAGGCATTTTTTCTTGTTTTTTCCCACTGAGGAAATACTTAAAAAGGAACTTGGTGTCAGAACCATTTCTGAGTCTTTCATTTATTCATCTCATGTGTGAAAGGATCTGTTCTCACTAGCATTTCTTTTCTTCAAAGAATATTTATAAAAGCCCTTGAAAGAGTTAAGGTCAATCTACTTGAACTCTTTGGCTAACATAAAATTTTGCAATATGTTTTTTTCTGTTGGTTCAGGAGGGTTGAAGGTTTTGGGGAGGGGTATCTTTTGGTTTGGGAATTGTTTTTCAGGTGTGTTTGCATTTAACTTGCAATTCTTGACTGACTGAATAGTCAAAAGAGAATAATTTCCTTTTAATACTGCTCCACCATCTGCACAAGGAAAATCAAATCTTTGCTGTGAACAAACTTGCACTATAACTTGATGCCAGTCTTAATGGCCTGAAGTACTGGTGAACTTACACTCTTTGAAATAAGCATAACTGACCTGGATTTCTTGTGCTGGACCCAGAAAGTGGATTAGAGTATATCTAGTTTTTCTTCATTTTATCATTTCCATGTATAATTACAGTTAGTGATCTCCAGAATAAGATGAAATTGAGTGATTTTACACTCTTTAAATTACACAACTGGAAAAATCATTAGGTACATAACCTTAGATGGCAATAACTTCTTCAAATAATTGATGAGAGAAGGAGCAGAACATGATAGCTATCAGAAATGAGTCTTGGCTCTCAATACAAAAAGGAACGAAGAAACACAGTGAAAGAGCAAATTATGTCTCATATTGCCTCTGTGACACTTCTTTCAGTTTGAAAGATTTTGGTAAGTGATAAGTAATCAGCATAACTGTCTCAGGGAATAGACAGATATTGCTATCTCTATTATTGAAGATGGGGAAGCAAAGGGGTGGCAGTGAGGAAAACCAGACCTAGAGTGAGGTTTTTTTCTTATTCTTTTTGGCTAAGTTACTTTATCACTGCAATTGGGTATATTTAAAAAACCATCAACAAGAAGCATGTAAAAGCACTAGGAAATAACGTTTCATTGTCGGGAGAAAGGCATGAGATCTGATCTAATAATTCTTTCACATTTTTAATACTTGCCATTCTGAGTTATGTTCCTGGATAGAGCAAATTTTTGAGATGCTGGCTGGTCCTATCAGCATCTAAGTTTATGCTATTAGGGATATTTTTACAGTGATTAATTTGATTGCAGGTAGGGCTCACTCTTTCAGAGAAGAAGTTCCTCTGGAATACGCTATACTGATTGCCTGCAGTCTCCTCAGACATGCCAGCAGTGCGCTGTAGACTGGTTAATTGACAGAACCATTGTTTCTCCCCACTGTATTGCTCTGGGATTGTTTTGTGCGCTGCCGGATGCAGTTGAAGTTCAATACCACCTATGCAAAGTCTGCTATTTATTTCGGTGTGCTATGAATCCATCATGCTTATGCTGAGTGGACTCAAAGCAATGTGTGTTTATTCTGAATGTGTCAGATGATGTTTTGCGATAGCTTGTGCCTTGCACATGGATCCTGTGAAAGAAATGGCTAAAGATTGCAATAAGTACTACATTAAGAAGGCCAGGCCTCTGGCTTTCATTTGATTCTATCTTAAAGAAAGGAATGTCTAATTTTATATGGAATGTAGTAAATATAAATGTTGAGCTAGAAACAGGACTGGAAAAAATAGGTATTCTTGGCTTACTCAGAGATGAGGAAAGAGATGTCAATTAATAGTATTGGCTGTTGAGAGCCTACATGTAATGAACGGCTAGTTACAGTTATGTTCTTAGAAAATAGATGACTTCCTTATAAAACTTTATCATAGTTGGCACTCATTCTCGTATTGAAAAGAAACAAAAGACTGATCTGGCATGAAGCCTACGCTACATTTTACCTTTAATGGAGACCTCTTCAGATCTATGTTTTAGGCAGACTCATGGGTTATATTGCAGCAAGCTTCCTTCTTTATTGCTTGTTATGAATGTGAGTTTTATGGAAAACAGGACCGTCAAGCTAACAGCTTTGTGCACTTATTAAAATTTAAAGTCTTTTTTTTTTTTTCCTTTTTTAACTTGAGACTAGCTGGGTATTGTTTCTGCACAGTGTGCAAGCTCAAAAAATGAAAGCACCTGAAAAATAGTGTGCATTTAGGTGACTAACAGCAAATGTGTGTGGTCGTGAAGATGGAGCAATGAACATTTAAGTGTTGGCTTTTTTGCCGGCTGCCTTCACTCATAGGTGTGGTGTGGGGCTCCTTCCCTCTTCCCTCGCACAGCTGCTCAGGAGATGCTGTTGGTGCATGTGGAGGCATAAAAGGTTTAATGCCTCCCAGTTGCGGACTGCTCAAACTGGGAGACTGGTCGGTGCCAGCAGCAATATTTCAGCCCGATCCTTGCTCTCTGCTGGGGTCAGTGGTGGCCATGGACACTGGGAGCAACCTGGGGGAGAGCGGAGAGGCGCTGGCTGGCAGTATGGCTCTCCTGTGCGAAGGTGTCACCAAGCTGCTTTCATAGAACTGCCGTGGCTTTCCTGGTCTTTGTACAGTTGAACCTGAGTTATCTGAATTTATTGTTAGAAACCTCCCTCTGTTACTTGAAACATGTTCTTTGAGCTTTCTGGTGTTTATTCCTCACACTGGAAAGGAATGCCGGTTACATTAACATTTGATTATCTCTTGTGTTTCGCCTCCGCTGTTGCATTTCTGTAGCTGATGTTTTCCTTTTTTGGGCTGAAACACTTTTCCCCACGTTGTGCGGGCCCCGGTCCCTCGCTGTGTGCGCCATCACCCCTGGCAACGCCTGGCACCTCAGCACAAACACGATGGATGGCAGCTCCCCACGTATGGGTGCACGTCTCTGGCGCCCACCCGGCTGTGGACACCACCCTGGGAGGCCGTGGTGGCCGGCACGCTCCCCAGCCTGCTGCCAGCTAGAGCTCTTAACCCCGACCAGGCTTTGTTTGTTAGCAGCAGTGCAGCTAATGAAGTTGCTGTGAACGTCTTTGTGGTTTACAGCATGTGAGATTTTCAGACTCGTCCATCACTTGGTTTATTTTGTTTCAGCAGGTTTTGGTGACATCAATAGCGACAGAATGAGGTCAGCACTGAATTCTTCTGAAAATCTCTCCTCCATGGAATGTGTTTTTCCACAGTTAACCAGTAAATAAATAAAACTGGTGCTCTATAGTGGTTTAGCTTCTTGAGAAATTTGGCAGAGGTCTATGACTACCAGAGAAGACCTGGTTTTACCGAGTTGGGTGGCTGGGTTGGCAGAGGAGCAGCAAGGTCAGGTCATCTGTCCAAGGGCTTCACCAGGAGAAGGATGGAATTGGGCTGGACCCAGATATGTCCTGGATCTGTGAAGCCACTTCAGCAAGAGGAGTTATTTTCCATTTTCTCTCATGCTTCTACATCCATAGTACACTGAATAACAATGCTAGTTTCAAATAATACTTCTGATAAAGTGAGGCAAGGGAAAATGTGGTGCTCATAAGGAAGGATGGGCAGCTATTTCTGTTCTTGTCAGTGGCTATGTGGAGACAACTCGAATTAATAGAGACCCCTGGGAGCATTTGAACACAAAAGTTGACCCACTGAGTATTTTGCCATCTGCTTTCTTTTGGAAGAAATATTCCAGAGAAAGTTGGGAAAAAGTCATGAGTGCTTTAGAGCTAGCATTGTGATATTATTTCCTGAAGATTTATTGCCTTTTGATGGCAGTCTTTCAGCAGAAATTCATGAGTAGTTATGTTGTGAAGGAATTAGGAACTTTTGTGGCTGGTCTTTAATTTACAAATCAGCAAGAATATATCTCTTTGAGGTGACATGCGATCTTGAGTAATTTATGTTATATGACACGGCAACTTTCTCCTATGTGCAAATTGCCCTCCAGGAATGTGACAAAATGGCAGTCACTCACATTTAAGTGTTGGCTTACACCACAAAATTTAGATCCAACTCAAAAGTTTTTTAGAGTTGTGAGTAGTCCCATTGGAAAAGAAGAGATCCAAAACCTGAATTCAAATCAAATTGGTGTGTCCTCTGTAATTTCAATTTGTTTAGGCATAGGTTTTCAACTGGCTCATCTTATCTTTCAATACAACTTCAATTTTGATAGGCCTTTTTGTGTTCAGTATTTCTTTGTTTTGAAACATCATTTTGCCTATTTAAATAATTCCATATGTCTATGCACTTTTAATTTTTGTTACATTTCTTATCTTTTTTTTGCTTCAGGATCTGGATAATACATTAAATATGCATATTTGTATTGGTTCTCTTCACTCTTATTCCCTGCAAAATTCTTAATTAGGAGAACATTTTCCTATTCATGTCTGGAAATAGCAGATTTCTAAAATAATTCCATAGGTCCAGACTTACTGTGAGGTTTTATTTTGGAAGGAGTTATTCTCCTGATGAAAATACAACCATCATATCAATTTAGTATTTGGTCTAACTCTCCGAATCCTATGTTTATGGCAAAGGATCAAGTCAATAAGGCTTTATGACTTTGTCACAGTAGAGTCCTTTACTCATTCAAAGAATAAATCCCAGGCCACACAGAAACCCATTATGTATTCTTGATATGTAAACCATTCCAGAATAAAATTTAATAACAGTAATGAAACTAAATCAACATGACAAATTTCAAATAATGCAGTGGAACACTTTTTTTCTTTTTATCCTCCAGCTGTTAAGATTAACTGAAATGGCAGAATCATGATGTGCAAATTCCTACAGAATAATGCTATGGATTTTGCTGCCACTGCTGCTGCTGCAACAAGAAACAACCTTTATCAAAAAAACATCTGCTGAGTTCCCTTTGCAGTCACTGGCAGCTGAGACCAGTGCACAGTAAATTACTCTCCCCGTTCCATCAGCCCTTTTCTTTATTCCTCTGGTACGGTATATAGTGCTCCACTGGTAGAATATTTGCGTTGCATGTGTGCTTGCTTTTGTATTTATAAATAAAGGAGTAAAAAACCAACATACATAAGGTTTCTCTTCAGGGCTCCTGCCCCTTGTATGTGTTTAAAAGGAGATGAAAACTAGATTTAAGGGGCCTCAGTCTCATTTTAATCCAAAAGGTAGCCTGCCTCACATTCTATGTCAGGGAACATCATCTGGATAATAAATATGATCAGCCAGATTTTTTATTTGATAGAATGCAGTGTATAGCTTTTGCTAAGCCCCTTCTTGTCTATTGTTGGAAGTTTTCTAAAAGCTGTTGATCTTCATCGGTCTGGGCCACTGGAGAGCTAGCTAGCAAAGGCTATGTTAACTAACAAGTCCTGTCCCCAGAGCTGTGGTGGTTGCTGACGTGATGGATGATGCTGCAACATCAGGTAGGGCCCTACTTAGAAGAAAATACACACAGCCTTCAGGGGCACATGAGACTTCAGAAGGCCTTGTGCGTTGGTTGCATGTCAGGACTTCCTATGGGGAAAGTCAATTCCAGTTTGCAAGGCCCACAAAAAAGAGCAAAAGAGAACCACAGCTTTCCAATGTGCTGCACAGCAGCTGCGTAGCATCAAGTCCGTCTGTATCCATTCCTCATTTGCTCTTTCCCATGTTCCCCAGTCCCATATCTGGTAATCTTTCCTCAATGAAGCAGCAGCATTTACTTTAGCCCTAAATAATGCAGGAGGGAGAGGTCTGTGATATAATCCGGGGGAAATAACTAAATATGGGGATTTTAATGTTGCTGGCAAAATCAGCAGTTAACACCATCATCCAAGAAGTAGGTTTCCAACCAAAAATTTAGTTGTGTTAAGGATGAAGATCTGGAATTATCACAGAGGGCTAGCACACATGATTGGGTTTGTACCACTTGTGGATACCAGGGGGAGTATGGAGAAACCAGACCCTGTGAAAATAAAGCAGTCATGGGGTAGCTAATTGTCTAATAAGTAAATAAATAAGTAAGAGGGTGGTGGTGAAGACTCCAGCTATATGTCCAGTTTATGCTCATCACTCTGACAGCTCTAGGGCCTCTGGAAACTATGGAAGACAAGAGTAGCATGGGGCCAGACTGCCAAGGCGAGTGGTGCTGGTCGATCTGCAACTGTACATTGGAGAGACATGGTTTACGTGCTCTTCAGAGGGGTGACAAAAGTCTGCTTCTTCTTCAAGGGGAAGTGGGGAAGGTGGACCTTCCCCAGGGGTTTTCTGCATGTGGAACAGACTGTTACCTCTTGTGCCTTTACCCTTCCTGTTTATGCATTACTCCCATCAGTATGAGACATAAAAACAACTCAGATCCTGATAGTATTTTTAATATATATTGTCTGCAACAGTAAAGGGCTATTCCCTATTTATATCATTCAGTATTTTTTAATTACTTGATGTGCTTTCGCCTCTGTGGAGCCTTCAGCTTGTTGTGCTTGCAGAACTATTTATATTCTGCCCTGCCTTGGGACTACTTTTAGAACAGTTGGTATTCAACCTCTCTGAAGAAAAGTCTTTAAGCTCTGGAAGCAGGCAATAAAAACCTAGAATGTATACCACACAACAAATAATACTAGTTGCACCAAATCCTATTAATTATTTTTAAATGTCCTTTAGCTCAATTACAGAGCAAACTATTGGCCTCTTGGCTTAGAATAAAAGCATAGAGGCTGCATGATGGGCTGTGGTTGTAAGCATTCCCCTGAGCTCTGATGGGAATGGAGAACAAGCTTGTGTTCGCTGCCCTCACTGTGTACATAAGGTCAATGTATCAGAAAATAGCCAGACAAGCAGCTAGTTTCAAGAGCTTTCATGCACTGATGTTGAATCTTATTTTATTGTTAGTGCTCCTTTTAAGCTTGATATTAAATCTCCTTATTGCATGATGCACACAAAGCAATGTATTTTTTTTGATGTATAAAGAGTCATTAAAAATACTCATGAACTGTCTACTCACTTCATGGAAAAGTTAAGCAATGGACCCAATGTGTGACAACACAGGAATCTTCTCAAGATTTCACAAAGGAATCACATGAAGACAGGTCCAGAGCTTTGCGTAAGAAAACAATGGTATGTTTTCTCATAAAACCAGTGTGTTATTGCAACTAAAATGATTTCAAGGAAGGGTCAGTTTCAAAATTGTTTGATTCAGAAGGTACTTGGAAAATTTTGACTTGTGTCAAATTTTGACTTGTGTCAAATTTTGACTTGTGACAACATTTTCTTAATGAAAAACAAAAATTGTTTGAAGTAATCTTTTTCTTTGAAACACAGGCTAACTCAATACCAACTTAAATGGTCAGAAGGAAAATAATTTGAAATCAGTATGTTAAATTAATAAGGACATATTTGATTCACCATCATCAATTTTGTATTCCATTTAATGAATTTTGATTTCTCATCTTTCTCTCACAAAAGGAAGCCTTTCTTGACTTGTTGTTCATGATTACATAGACTCCGAGACAAATATATTTGGAGTAAATACACAAAATCTTTTTAACCTGACTGTACTTTGAGTGAGATCTCCTATGACTGACCACAAAGTAACAGACATTCGTTACTCATATTGTCTGCCTCTTTCCTGTATTGGCTCTGAGATAGCCCATGTTTCATGGATGCATGTTACCCATCCCTGAATGACATTTTGGAAAAAAATGAGTTAAAAAGGGGTGCTTTTGGAGCGCTTAGAACGCCCAGGACTTGTCATACTCCTCGGTTAGGAGAAGCCTGAGAATCATAGAATCATATAATAGTTAGAGTTGGAAGGGACCTTAAAGACTGTCAAGTTCCAACCTCCCTGCCACTAGAGCAGGTTGCTCGAGGCCCCATCCAGCCTGGCCTTGAACACTCCCAGGGATGGGGCATCCACAACTTCCCTGGACAACCTGTTCCAGTGCCTCACCACCCTCACAGGATAGAATTCCTTTCTGTTATCTAATGATACAGAACATGCTGTCCTGCTCACCTGCTTTCACTAGATAAATATCTGTTTTGTGGGATGAAGGAGGTGGTAGTAGCTGGTATAATATATATTGGGTAGTTAGTAGTCTGAGCCTAAGAAAAGGTTCTTTCTAACTGTCTTGAAACACACACACACATCTTCAAAAATATATTTAAAATGAGAAAAAATTGTACTTATTGTGTGTCAGTGTTGTCACAGTCTAACTTGGTGATTTTTAAAGTTCTACTTTCCTGCTTGCTAGTCATGGTTTCACTCAAACTTGTATTGCAGTCACAGTGTACTGCAAAAAAGGGTATGTACAGGTACAGTGACCTAATCAGTAACTGGTATTCTGCCTAAAGTATAACACGTTCTTGTGAGCTGGGCTATATAAAATTTCACTGTGTATTTTGCAGTCCCTTTTATAGCCCATCACTTTGCTTTTATTAATCTTATTTCAATTTCCCTGCCATAAATACACAGGAAGGCAGGGCTGTGTTTTCAAGAGGTTGTCTGAGAGCTTTCCCATGCAATAGGAACAGCCAAACCCCTGACCCAGTTACAGCATATTTGTGGTGGGGGCTATCTGTGACTGTGGTTTGTGACCAGGACAAAACTTTCCCAAAGTCCCTCAGACAGCTTAGACCGCAGGGTATTTCATTTGATTTTGGCCAATCCTTATTTGAATCCAGATTTCCAAAGAGGGAGGAGAGAAAAGGTAGGGTGAAGGGAAGCGTGTTGTGGGGCAGAGAGTAGATGTTTCACTGATATGACATCCCTGCCCGGATGGGTTGCTCCATCACAAGAGGGACCAGGTCCAAAAATAAATGTTCTCAAGCATTTGTCTAGCTATGAACTGTGAGGCCAGCTCAGCCAGATGTTAGGATTCCTGAACTTGTCCATCCCAGTTCTGCAGAAGCTAGGTTGACTTTAAAATGATGTAAAATTAACTTTATCTCCAAGTGCTCTGCTGAAATAGGGCCTCCCAATTACTAAATAGTAAGAAACATTTTATAATTTGCAATAAAAGTTCTGACAGTTAGAACCTTCAGTTATTTCCCTCTTACATAAAATAGGCAATATGCATAATAAAAGTTAAAAAAATCCTCATTATCCGAATTAGTTGAATACCCTAGATCTATCAATTTCTCTACAAGTGCATCTGGGTAAGAGTCACCCTCTTGTGACAGCCATGACTAAGAGAACTGTATTGTTGCAACGTGTGAGCTATTTTGCAGGTATCATAACAAGTCAGAATAATTTAGCAGGCTCTGGTAATATTCAGCCTTTCCTGCAATGACCTCCTCTGAAAACATCAGGATCCCTGACTACAGGTTCTCATGTTTGAAAAATCCAGACTAATAGAGTTGTTAGTTACAGAAATCGCCAAATGTTGGTACTCTTGTTAAAATATTCATTAAAGAATGGCTTGAGTTTTTTTTTCTTAATTATACTGTTATTAATCGTTGAACTCTTTTTAATGGACTTGAGTTTATTGTACTCTAACAGACTGAGCTATACTTGTAGTTGGCCAGGCATTGCAGTGTGTACCACACTAACTTTTAATATTTTTAAAATTCTATTATTAACAGTCTAGTGATTTTTTTTTTTTTTTTAAATAAGGAGGAACCCTATACAACATGCTGTAGTCAATTCTGGAACTACAGAGGAGAATTAGCATATGGCAATAAAGATCTAACCTCTGGCAAAAGAGGAATGTGAAATCACGAGGCAAAGCTAGCATTCCTTTTAGTGAGACTTTTCTAAAACAAGGAGTTAAATAATTCTTAAAAACATCAAGGGAAGTGAATAATTTTGTCATTGCTGCTTGAAAACCATTGCATAAGAAATTAATATATGCAGTTTAATGTAATTATATTTATAACTAATTTTTCTATTATTTTGCAGTCAAATTCCCAGCAGTGATGGTACAGTTGGACATTTCAACATCAGTCTAAATGCATCTCTCTTCCTCTTCTGCTGTCTCTCTGATAACCTGTTTTTAGGTGCTCTTAAAATTGTGGGGTTCTGCAGTCACACAGAACCCCCTAGAGGCAGTTGAACAAACTATCACGGGTGGTGGTAGGTGCTTAAAAAAAAATCAGTTGCTTCCAATTGTCGTAAGAATTTGACATCCTGTTTTTGTCTTTCTACAACCTCGGCTCTCTCAGTAGTTCCAAAACTGCATTCCTGCATGTTTTTGACAGGATGCAACAGCCATTTCCTTATTTTGTATGGCTATTTTTATTAGATTACAATTACTTTACATTATGATTGATTGAGGGGTAAAACTCAACTATGCATTTGATGTTCATATAGCCAAAGATATTTCTTTGAAGTTAGAGTTCTTTTAAAAAAAATACTTTCCCTCAATTTTGTATGCAGTTTGGTAAATTAATGTACGAACGCTACACAGAAGTGCAGGTCATCTGTGTTCTGTGTATGCACAATCCTTATTGCTTTGCTTGAATTGAGCTCATGTTAGCAAAGGGTGAAATTATTTGAAACCGTGTAAAAAATTTGTTTTGTTAAAAAGACATGCTTGCTTTAAAGACTACATAATGCATTGTATGCACACCTCATTTATTACTCTCTGCTTTTCTGCTGCTGTAAAACTGCTGTCAAAATAGATCGCACTAGCAAAAATATTCTCAGTTTCTTGGTAAGGCTAAATGAAATAAAATATAAAGTTTGTGATACATTAAATCACAAATATAAATATATTCTTTACAGCCAGCTGTTATCTCTAAATGTGCACATTCTAAAATGGAAACATTTATCCAACATGCTGATTAGCAATTTCAGTTCTGAAAAGCCTGATTACATTTAAGATGCAAAAGATTAAAATGACTAAACAGATAAAGTTAATAGTTCATCTTCCTTGATGTTTTTATATGTTTAAAATCACAAAAGTTATACCAGAACTTCTTGCATAGTAAACTCACCAGAAATAGCATGGTTGTAATGCATCTTACCACAAGTTGTAATCTCTTATGGCCAGTGTTTGAAAGAAAGATTCTCTCTGGGAATGCCTGTCTGGGCTTCTTTTATGATATTTACACGCACACGTCTAATTTAAGCTACAAAACTACATAATAGATGGTTGTAGTAAAAATGCCCCAGAAGAATAATGAACAGTTATCTTAATTACTAGTAGAACTCCAACTTTTGTGAAAGTTCATATTTGTTGTCAGTAATTCATTTTTCATCTATTCTTATGCTCTGTGAATACAATTAACTGGAGAAAAAAAAAAAAAAAGTCTGGGCTTAAATTTTGTCTTAAATCCAGTCCTGTGCTACAGTGTAATTATTTCATCTTTGTTATCTATTTCCTATACATTGGAACATGCAAATGCAGATAAAAAATATTACTAGCTTCTTATTTTACTTTGGCAATCAGTGGTTCAAAAGTTCATGCAATACCATATGTCCTAATAATATTTATCTAGATCTAAAATAATATGGAACTGTCAAATAGGATCCCTCATGGTAACAAATGATGGAATGCAGGGGAACTCTTAGATTTAGCCTTTTCTTTTTTGTCCAACAAGCTAATGCAATAAGACCAATAATAAAAGGTTGTGTAGTAGGCCAAAAGTCTGTGACAGATAAAAAAGAAATGTTGGAAACCGATGAAGCTTTTGCACAATTAGATTTTTTGAGGCAGTGCTGTAAGGATTGTCCAGGGCCTGTTCAGTTCTGATTGATGGTAAAATCATAACTACATCATATTAGCTGTAGAGTTCACTGACAGGTTACTGCAGATTAATATTGCTACTGCTGTTCACTTACCATCAAACTGGTGGAAATATGAATTGAGCTGCTCCTACAACAAACCCTGCATATTAAGAGGTAGGATGTTTTACGGAACCATCTCCATTCTGTCATTAGGGAAGGAGATGCGAGCAACATTTATCTCCAAGCTATGTAGATATATAGTAACATACTAATTAGTTTTTCCAGGGGACCTTGATGATGCTGACCAGGTAGCAATCATGCACGCTTAGTGTTGCTTTGAGGTTTAGTTTATGACTAAAGCGCTATTTGCAAATGATAATGAACAATATTTTTTTCTGATTTAAATATTTAATCTCTTGCAAATAGAGGGAGCATGTAATGGATACTTGCTTGTCCTGGAAGATGAAATGAGAGATATTTTTAGGGCCCAGGGAGGTCTTGCACCCATTCTGTCCTGACTGGAGATGTGGTGCTGGGGTGGCGAGGGAGTCAGCCCAGGATGGCATCTATGGCCAGCACGTGCAGCTCTTTGTGGCGTGGGGAAGCCCAGGACTGTGGCTCAGCAATCGTAGTGGTAGAGGCAATATTGTGTATGTTTGAAGTCACAAAAAGCCCTGTGTTTTTTCATTCTTTCTTTGATGATATTGGGACTTTGTTCTGCCAGGATGTCCTTTCACCTGGCACCACTGTCATCCTCCAAGTACCAGCCGATATTTACCCTCTGCTCTGGAAGCCTTGAGAGATGAGCTCTCTTTTCCTTTGGAGGAAACCCCAGCTCTGGCCATCCCTCTGCACACCCTGTAGCACCCTGTCTGCACACCTTCTTCCCTTTCCCACTGCCTGTGACTGTGACAAGTACTGTTTCTCCCCATTCCCAGCCATGGCACAAGCATACTGACATCCCATGGTGGGCACCTCTCACCTTCCCCCAACCAGCTGCTCCATGTATTTTGCCAAAATCTGCCTTAATCCTCCTCTTTCTTTCATCACAAAACCATATGATATCAGTATGTATCTGTCTAGGGAAAAACATGTATTTCCATAACAAACTAAGAGCCTAGAAAGCCCATTTTATCTGAAAAAGGGCAGCTAGAGAAGAGGTGTTGCTGGTGGGCAGCTGGAGTGGAAGCAGGGTCCCCACTGATGGAGGTGGCAACCATGGGAAACAGGCACAAGTTGTCCAAAGCCACATTTATTCCTGCCTCCTGCTTTGATCTTCACTTCTTTCGTATTCACCTTAGTGAGCTCCTCTGCCTCAGTTTTTCCGTCTGTAAAATGAGAATAATCCCTCCAGGAGCAGGGTGAGAAGTAATTAATTAGTGCTTTCTAGGACTTGCAACAGGAAATGTACTCCTGAAGTGCACAGGTTTACAAAAACAGCTCCCCAAGTGTAACATAATAACATTTGTGATTTTAAAAATGTAGGCATGATTCTTTACTGCAAATCTCAGCTCAGTTAAATGTATTTTTTTGTCAAGGAGACGTTGTTTTTTTTATGATAGCTACTCTGTGATTCATGAGTCAACATGCTATACAAATACTAGAAGGCATAAGTGAGTTACAGACATTTCTCAGGAGTGGCACAGCAGTTCTCCATTACCCAGTTCAGGCAGAATATCCTATTTATCATGCTGCTTTTTTTTTTTTAAATGGATGAATCCTGCAATTTTCAGTTAAGTGAAAAATCCATGTGAGGGAACATGGTTTTTGACTGGAAATGAGTATGGATAAGAATTACAACATACATTATGAAAACAATGTAAGAAAATTATATATAATAGTCTCACTGCAAATGCGGCATTTAATAGCCTTTCTATCAGTTGTTCATTTATTTTACAAGACACCTAGATTCTTGTATCTAGGTGGTTTTGAATATTATTTCCTTTTGACACAAATAACATCTAAATGAAACTGTGTGAATGTGTTTCTCTGAGGATACAGGAGGTCAGCAAATGTGTGGTGATACACACTGTTTATTGAAAAATACCTATCTGGCAACACAAAAAATGCTTTGTGGATATGCAAAATCTTTCAATGAGAAAAGCCAGTTTCAGAGCAGAATTGCCACTTCAGTCCCAAAAGAAGCCCCTGTGCGGCTGGGAGCTGGTGTGTCTACCTGTGACATGTAGAAGACCCAGGTTCAAGTGCCTCCAGGAATTTGAACCTGGGCTGTCTGCATTCAGGTGGAACACCCTGGCAATGGGGCACGGTTAGACCACGCCTCAGTGGGTTTTGAAAAAAGACAGAATATTTTGCTTTTTGTTCCAGGACAAGAAGAGAATTCTCTGGGGACTTCTGAAATTTTCCAGAACAGATAAAGCTGTTTCTTTGACATCACTTCTCTGCAGCCCATGGTTTCGGAAATTTTTAGGAGACTGGATAAGCTTAGAGTGGCTCAGAAGTTAAATGGATCACAGGGACAAATTTAGCCATGACATAAAGTTGTTGACTTCCAAGTTGCTCTTATTGCCATCAGGATTGAATTTGGCCAGTAGACAGTATTTATGCAAAAAAGCAACATATTTAGTAAAAAGGATCAAATGCTCATGGGGGGCAAGGGGGAGGAGGACATATGGGGGTGAGCTGGAGAGAAGGGAGGGGAAGGCAGAAAGGAAAAGGTCATAGCGTGAAAGGGTGCTGTGAATTCCAAAAGTGTCTAATTAGGTTTCTGGCTGTGGAATTTGCCTTTGCCCCAAGCCAAGAAGCCCAGCTGTTTTACAACAGGGCTTTTGCCTCCTAGCAATGACTGCAGACAATGTGTGACCTAAACTGCAAGTGTATTTATAAGGACAACTTCCTTTACTCTTCACAACAGATTCTATAAAATATGTTCAAGTGTTATTTAGAAAGTCACATAACTGTTTCAATTTTTTAATGCACTTTTCTTGCTTTCATTGGGCATCTAAATGCAATTTTGAAAAGTTCTAAAAAGAGGGGCATGCATTTCATTAAAGGCGCTCCTCTGAACTTGTATTCCACTGGATTATTTTTAAAAAGTGTCAGTCTTCAAAATGAAATGTTTGATGGAATATTAAATTTGATGAATCATTGCCAGTTTCCATGTTTGTTAGCTTTTATATACCACATTAAAGCATTCATTAATAAAGTGTCACACAACACTGCTTTGATTGAGTCCTAAAAGGTTAATGACTTGATACAGGCTGGTATTCTGAGCTTTACTGTTTGCAGGCGGTTTGTGGTGAATGAGAAGTGCTTTGAAACTGTTACAAAGAGAAATTTTTCATTTTCCTCTATTTCAAGTCCAGAAAGTGTTCTCAACCAATCTGGAGGTGCAAGACAAACTAGAGTTATCACCATTATAGTACAGTAATTAGGCAACAGGAGAAACAGTCANTTGCTTTTTTTTTTTTTTTTCCTTACGGGATTTGCTCAAATTTAACAGTAAAAAGCTTCATGTTCATACAACTCCTCAGAGAAGGGGGGAGTAAGGTACATACAACCCTCATGTTTGCTGCCCCACCTAATCCTGTTTGTATCTTTAAGCTGCCTTACCAGCTGATTTAGGGGCTGCAGCTATGTTTTCCCCAGTTTGAAAGTGATTAGCTAGACCCTATTCCCTATTATTCCCTATTTCTAGATGTGCCAAATGTTTTTCAAATTGTCAGAAGCTTTCAAAATGTGCCTGTTAAGTGCAACTGCTGTGGCCACGTCCATGAGGTTAGGTTCTGAGAGTCAGAAGGCAGGTCAGAGGCATGACCATTATTTTGCCCGGTGTCCTCTTGGTAATGGCTGAGCTGGGTAGCCTGGTCAAGTACAATTATTTTTGTACACTTAGGAAAGTGTTGCATTTATGTGGCCCGAAAAATCCACAGGTGAATGGGCAGTATGGGCAGCAAAATGCGAGGAAGTAACATTTCCAGTCTGTCCTCTTAACTGCTCTGTGTCCAGATTTTATGAAATTCAAACTCTCCTGAGGTGGAAATCAGCTTCTTGACAAAGTCATGTGTGAAGTTAATTTTGTTTTAAGGTAGTATTGAGGTTCTGCTCTGAGGGGAGTTGTTAGTAAAACAAATGACTCTAAC
Source organism: Jacana jacana (assembly GCA_013400555.1). Lineage (NCBI taxonomy): Eukaryota > Metazoa > Chordata > Aves > Charadriiformes > Jacanidae > Jacana > Jacana jacana. Next base: position 88,803 of record VZTM01030713.1, on the reverse strand, counting down.
TGTTTTAGTATGGAAGACAAATCAAAGCATTTCCATGAAGTAACAGGGGTGACCTGCTGTAACTTAACCATTTCCTGAGCAAATACAAGCTGCTCTATTGGATGGGGGATAGTTCCCATGTTAGCCATTGTACAGAGAAAAATAAAAGTTCATATAAAAGAGCCCACCAAGGGTTATATGGCTGCAATTGTTTCCAAACTGAAACAACTTAGTATCTGTTTATGATTGTCAGTATCATGTTATATTGTTCTTGTAGAATCCATAAAACCTAAAAGTCTGCAGTATTGCCTCTAAACATCCAGCGGCTGCAGCCGGGAGTTTTCAGAGCCAACGCATTTAAACAGAGGGGATGTAAACCCCAAAAGTTAATAAAAAGTTGACCTTGATTTTATTTACCATCTTAATCTGATTTTGATGAGGTGCTTCATTTGAACACAGAAGAACAAAAGGCAAGTCCAAAATGATAAGATTAAGGTATTTAAACTTGCTTTCTATAAATGTTTCTTTCTTTAATTCAAGGATTGGAGATGAGAAGGGTGAAGTGGTAAATCCGAATTCCAACTTTCTCACCACAGCTCATGTTTCCACGGTTCAGAATAGTGCCCATTAATTTTCTGAGCCATTCAGATGTACAGCATGCTATCATATGAGCAGTACTTAGATGAGGATATTCATTTGCATTTTCATAGTCACTTCCTTTGCATTGTGTATGACAAGTGATGCAGAAAACAAGTGGGTAAGAATGTGGTTCTCCACTCAAACAAAACTATCCTTTGGAAGAAGCTACAAAACTATTCAGTGTCTTAAAAGACAGAGATGTTGTCACTCAATACAAATATAAACTATTCTCTTTTTCAGACAATACCAAAGTGTTCTTGCTAATGAAATCATGTTTCAAAAGCTAATAATTGAAAAGCAATGCATACTTGGACTTGAAAGCAAGCCGATGGAAAGATAGAACAGTCATTTGCTTGTAAATCAGATGTATTGTCAAGTACTCATACTGACTAACTGCAGTTAGTCTGCATTTTTATCATCATTTATCATCATATCATGCATCAGACATTTTTACTGTCTGATTTTAGCANTCAGATGTATTGTCAAGTACTCATACCGACTAACTGCAGTGGCTTTTTACTGTCTGATTTTAGCCGTTTCAGGTTTCTCTATGTTATTTCTAGCAGTTCAAACGTTAACATGTTTAGGGGAAGATGCAGACAATCTGCACACAAGGTGTACATATATCACATGGGCATCTGCAGTCCGCATAACTTTCTGTAGGAGCAGGACCGTGATGACGACATCAACAGCAACGTTGATGAGAAAGAAGGGAAAGAGGGAGAGAAAAAAACCCAGAAAGTGCATCATCTGGTTAGTCCTATCTCAAAGATACTTCAAAGCAAATTATGCAGAGTAGCTCTTATCAACTGCAGCTGCTTAGTAGGAATGTCATGTGAGCAACTCAGTTTGGAAGATAATGGATTTATGTCTAGCAGGAAGTCAAATGTGTGATGACTTCATGCAGATTTTGTTAGGAATCATGTTGCTAACATTTTTTCCTGTCCCAACGATGTCATAAAAACAATGAAAATTTTATATTTGAAGCCCATATCAGATGACACAGGGAATGCAGATGAGAGGGAGTTTTATTTCAAGGACAGATTGCATTAGGAATGATTTCTTTTAGAATTGTCCTTGCCAGAAGCAAAGCTCTTAGCTTTCCTGATGCAAAAATAAGGGGCACATCCTTACATGGGGTAAGTGTCATTGTTTTCTTAAAGCCAGCACTGAGATGGTAATTTATGATTTGGCCCATGTAGTGATGAGTCTGATAGATGAGTTTATATTGCTTGCTCATAAAAAACCCCAGTTTGTTCCCATTCTTAAATTAGGACTCTATATGCTCACAGGCGCTCAGAAAATGAAAGAGAAAAATAATCATACTTGCTGAACTTGAAAAACTCAGCACTTCCTATTTTAAACCAGTTGTTATGTCTCTCATAATAATTTGATATTTTATTATCCTTGCCTACAGTGGTCTTCTTTCACCATGTCTATATAAACCTCATTTCTAGTGGTCTCAGAGGACACACTTGGTACTTCCAGAACAAAACAAAATTAAAACATACACCCAGAAATCACACACATGCAGACCCAGTTCCAAAGTACTATAGCGCTTAAGGCTTGATTCAAAGCCTATGGAGGTTTGAGTGTGGGACCAGAGCTGTGAGGACCGACAGATTGGGCCAACAGTGCTGCTACATGCTCAACAGCAGCTGAGCCTCTCGCCTTCTCCCTGGCTCCTCTCGCCTTCTCCCTGGCTCCTCTAGTCAGCAGCACTTGTGAGGCAATTCAGAGAGGTGTTCAGCCTCTGTGGAGATTGTACTTTGTGTCATCCTGGAACAGCCTCATCTGGCTACCATCACTGGTGAAACACAGTCCCTGGGGAGCAAAAACACTGCTCAGCCCAACAGCTGGCTTTAGAAAAATGGCTTGTGTGGGGAGAAAAGCCCTAGAAATGTTCTTAACTAATTGTTTGTTTTTATAAGCTTATGGAAAGAGGAGAAGTGATCCAACAATGTAAATGGCAAAATATGTGGAATGGCAAATGAATTTAAGGACTTGGCTGTAGGAATTCTACTGAACCGTCATGACCAATTCTTTGTGCCCTAGCAGGTTTACCAGGAATAGTACAGGCATAAAATATTTACTCCACAGAGCTCCCAATTTCAATGGGAAATCTGTCATATTCTGGTGGAGGAGATGGTGCACACATGTGGCATGCCCGTGCACAGCCCCCCCCCACCCCCAGAGCATGGACACACATGCAGCATGTGCACACAGGCGGCCTGCACGTGCAGCTGTGCTGCCACGGTCATTGGCATGCAGATAACAAATTAGCAGGCAGCAGGTATATCGCTCTGCATTTTCATTTCCTCATACGCTATCTCGAGCCATGCTACATGTATTACATATGCTTAGGTCATGGAAGGGTTAGGGACATAACTACTGGATCCCAAGGGACACATGGAGCAAAGCCAGCATAATCTCTGAATCCAGCTCTTTACTGTTACTCTCTGATCATGAAAAGCCCAGTGAACTTGGAACAGACACTTTCATCCAGCAGCTGTTTGCGTATCAGAGGCTAAAACTATATATAAAATCTGTGAGAAAGATTTTTCATGCAGGCTCAAAGCAGGTAGAGAACCAGACTCCCTTTTCTGTCAGTGGAAGCAGAAAGACCAAGTTTTCTGTGTGGGCTGCTAGAGGTTTTGGACTACAGCACCCTTCCAGGGCATGGATTGCCCTTTCCCTCCTTTAATTTTTGTGTTTGTACAGCTTCCAGCACGAAGAAGATCCTATCAAAGCAGAGAGCTAGAATTATATAAATGTTTAGTGCTATTACTATAAAAAGAAGCAAATATTCTCATACTCCTGCCTCTCCCCAGGGGAGTTCTGGCCAGAAACTTAGGCGGTCTGAACTCCAAAGTGTAGCTGTGGAATTGCACCCTACGCGTTTGCTCTTTTTGACATAAGAGCTGTATTCTCTCCCACAGGCTGGTGTCTTCCTTTTTTCTCTGTAGGACATGCAGAGTACTTCTGTTTTACAGATCTCTTTCAGGCATGATTAAATTGGCCTCAAAGGAATGGGATTTAACTAAAAGAAGACCAACTGGTATTTTTTAACCATGCCCAATAATCCCTGCTTCATAAATAACAACTGGTGAGCCCATCACCATGCGCAGTCAGAACTCCACCAGATGAACTTCAAGCATAAACTGTTATCACACTGTGTTTAAAGGACAGAAGACATATATTTTAGAAAGAATACCTTTTTCTTTTCCTCTCTCTGCTTCTTTCCTATAAGTTTGCTTTTGTAAATAGCTGTGTGAGTTTTAGTGACCAAGCCACACATATCTGTTATCTGCCCTATAAGACTTATTTGTCTTTATTTTTTCCTCTGAGCTGCACTTTTTTTTTTTTTTTTTCTTTTTAACTTAATAGATTTTAAGGACTTTCCCCTCAGTCCGTAAGCAATTCAGGGTGCAAAGCCCAAACAGCAGTTTCTGCATCAGATGCAGATTTTCTGTTTGAGAGAGGGAATTTCTTTTGTAAAGATGCAGTCTTGATTTAAAGACTTCAAATGATCTACCACATCCTGCGGTAGGTTGTTCCGATGATTAATGGCCCATGCTAGAGAAAGTACTGCAGCCTCCAACCATTGGATCTTATTGTGCCTTTTTCTGTTAGACTAAATAGCTATTTGTTATCAGAAATCTCTTCCTTATGTAGATACCTGCAGACTTTGGTTAAGTCACTTTTTAACTCCTTCTTGGATAACCTTAACAGATTAAGACATGTTTTCTCGAGTCTTTTTTTCTTTGAGCTTTTTTTTTAAAAAAACAACTTTTTTCTAGTTTCATAATATAGTTCAAGAACTAACCCAATATTCCCATGAGCATTTGTGCTAATGCTAAATGCAGGTATAATAGCACCTTCTGAAATCTAGCTAGTGCTGTGTATCTTCTTGTTTTCACATCCTCCTCTGTATATTGTACTGGAAGTCTGAGTTCCTGTATTTAGCTACCCTTGCCACAGCTTTGGCTGCCTGCACTCCGGGGCTGCTTTAAAGCAGTGCAGTTGTGTAACCATGGATTGAGCTCCCATGAAAGCAGCTAAACTGTGAGAAAGAGCTGCATGAGAAAAGAGTTGGAGGAAACCTCATGTGAGGCTTCTGTCCACTGGCTTTGAAGCTGCATTTAAACTCAAGCTTTTGTCCTTGGTCTTTGCCCAAGTAACGCTTTAGGTGTGCCTGTCCCAGCCTTGAACTGTGCTGAGCCTGATCTGGCCTTGCTGACCTGACTTCCCAGCTTGACATCAAACCTGTCTTGTCCCTCTGGACTTGTCTGAGAAAAGTGGACTTTTGGCCGACCACAATTACTGTTGCTGGACCTGCTCTGCTCTTGTCTGGGTGGTGTGTCCCTGCTCCTGCCTCCCTGTCACCTTCAGCTGTGAAAAAGGAATGGAATAAAGGCTAGTGTCTGTGGGGCCTCAACAGAAGACAGTGGCTTTCAATTCCCAGTTTCTCAATATCATCTATTTGCTTGGTTTAGTCCAATTGATTGAGTATTTTTCTTTGATGGATTTTTTAACTTTATCAATAGGACTTGCTATTTCCTCAAAAAAAAGACAAGATCACACTTGTCAGACAAGACTTACTTTCCCTAAAAATATGCCGAGATGAATGTTCTGCTGCCATCCTTTAATTATTTACTGATTGTTTCCAATGTTAAGCTTCCAAGACCAGGACGATGGCTCTTTTCAACTTAATAGGTTGAATGTCTGTTACTCATGACGTTTACCATTTTAAAACATTTGCATGACCTTAGCTTCTTTTACAGTTCTCTCAGACTCTTCCAGCTTTTTTAGAAGTCAGAGTTTGTAGATCAGAGTGTTCCCTGGCAAGATGCTTTCATACCCCTGAGTAAAAGTTGGCCAGCACCATTTATTTGCTGCTGGGTAATATTTCCCTGCTGGCTGATGGGACAAGAAGAGGCTCCTCAGCCACTTCAGGAGAAATGAGCACTCCCCCACCCAGCAGTGCTGGCAGGAGTAGGAAGTAAATGCTATCATTAGAAAAAATTTTAAAAGGAGTTAAAATATTTGCAGAAAGATTAAAAGATCAAATTTTCCATTATTATGCTTTGCAACGGAGACATAAGAGTAGCCCTGGCTGTAAGCCCTCCCTGTATTATGTATATTAAATGCTGCCTGTCTTGAACTTGTATAATTTATGCCTTGCTTCACCATCCCAGCCCAAGCCTCATCTAGAATTACCATCCAGGCCATACTCCCCAGACCCCTTCTTGGAGAAGCTGGAAGCTTCTGCCCAGCTCTGGTCCAAGCAGGAGTCTGTCCATACCAGCTACTGGCCGCCAGGAGCTGCCTTCCCACTGCTGGGACAGGCACAAAGCAGCCTCAGTGCTCCTCACACAGCTCCACACTGTTTCGAAAAACACTTCAGTTCTCAACGACTGGGCAGGAAGTGCCCCAAAGCTGCAGTGTTTGGTTCTTGCAGATACATTTGCACTCATATTCTAGTGCAAAAGCTGAAGAACAAACCCAACTTTTTTTTTTTTTAAATAACAAAAGAAAGCACAGTAAAACTAACCCCAGAGTGAGCAATTACTGGTGAAAGAGCATTTGTTTTAGGAGGTAAAAGACATGAGTAAGCAGTCAAAATGATGATTTTAAAAATGAATAAGCCTGAGAAATAATTGAATTCACCAATAATCATGCATGGGTAAAATATTTTAAGTTTTTTCCTTTTACGTTCTTTTACTTGGAAAACTTTCTAAGTGGAACTTTATATTGAGAAATTTCATAGTTAAGTTAGATAAAAGCCACCTGCCATTATTTAGGTACGGTATTGCAAGGTGAAGGTATCCTTTCCAATCTGTAACCAAATTTCACATCTCTGTAATTCTTGAGCTTCACTTATCATTTTCCCAAAGTGGAATTTAATATATGCATTAGTTTATTGGACTATGTCTCTGAGAAAAGCAAAGGCAAGGAGAAACAAAATAATGTTCCTAATAACTCATTTCTTAGAACATGATCCTCCCAGCCTGCTGTAGTAAAGACGCTCATATGGTAGGGGTTTGTGCTTCTTCTAGGATACAGCACTTGCTGTGTCTGGGTTAGATCAGGGCCTCATTGAAGTCAATGGGAGTTTTGTGCTAAACTGTATCTTGTATGCTGTCGCTTGGGCAAATGTCCACCTCAGGCCACAGCAGAAGCAAAATCACCACATTTGTTTTCACTTCTGACCTGCTGAAAGTAGGATTATATTACTTGTATGTTTCATTCATTTTTTTCTCCCTGATTTAAACAAAGATACCACTGTGGTATAATCTGATACCAAGTACTGTGTGAGAGGCTGGAGAAGTCAATTACAACTGAAATTGCAGACTTTCAGCGCGTACTTTCCTGTCTCACAACACGAGCAGTGGCACTGCTTACTTTGAATTCCCAGATTTCTCCCACGTTGTGCCTCTTCCTTCATATTATTTAACTCCATCTTTCTCCTGCATAGGTGTATTACAGGGGAAAAATGAACGTGACTTGTAACAAATTGTCAAATGAGCGTGGCAAAACTGAGCCACGTTGAGACAGTATGACTGACCCAATTTTTCACTATGCAAAATGTATTTATTTTTATTTTGCACAGGTAATCCAAGGGTCCAGAAACACTCTTCCAGTGACTGGCTAAATCTGATATTTGTCTGCAACCAGCATGAAAGCTGACCTTTGCCTTCTTGACTGATCTTTGCATCTCCTAGAAAGTTCATTGGAAGGTCAGAGAGCGGCACCGACTTCCTTCGTGTGCCTGCGTGGGCCCGCGTATGTGTGGGGACACCTTGCTGCCACTGAGCCCATGGAAGGGCTGGCCTTGCTCACTGACAGCTTTGGTTTCACGTTTGTGGAAATCTGGACCATTTTATACCAATGGCAACAAGGTCAAACCAGGCAAAATGCCGCATAATTTTTTATTTACCTTTGTTCGCCTTACTTTTCACTGGCAATACTTCCCTGTTCAGCTTCAGAGTTTTGTCTCAGTTCTGATACATCCTCCACTTAAGGAAAGGATACTGGGCTTTATAAAATGAAGACTACAATGTGACTAGAAACAACTACAGGAGAAACTGCTAACATGGCTTTTTCTTAAATACATGTCTTAAAGAGAATGAGTTCTTCCCTTAGATTGCTTTGGCATAGGTGCATGAGGGAAATAAAAATGATTTCTTGTATATTCTTTAGCCGATTCCTTTCACAGATAAGTTCAGCGCTGCTTGTCACTGCAAAAGAGGGCTATGAATCTCACGAAAGCTGCTCTGCTGACACCATCAGCTGTACAGCACCCGCTTCCAAACTAGATCTCGGAAAGCAGCACCCTTAGAGGGTTTTAAATCTCTGCTCAGAAACTGTGTCTATTTACAAACAGCTAGAATAGCTCTGAAATTGTGAAAAATGCACTCCAGTCATGTTTAGAATGATTGTGTGTGTGTGATATAACAATACTTTTCAAGACTGTAACCACTGCGTATATTCATATCTCATGCTATTTATCTTGCAGATATACAGCACTGGAAGTTGCTGGATGCAAGCTGGTAAGCTTGTAGCAGTGAGAAGGAAAGATCTCTCCGTTTGTCACTGGCCGTATATCACCACAGCTGTGCCCTTTGATTACACAGAGGGCTCCTCCAGCCATTAATAATAGGAAACACTTTTTGTCTGGTGAATGCATCTCAACGCTGTCCTCCAACACCTAGGCTTTGCAGTGAGGTGTAAGAGGTAAATTAAGGATGGAACGTGTTCATTTTACATTTACACTAGATGTGTAAACAAGGATAACCTTTGTTTTCCTCGGAAAAGCAAATATGCCATTCTTTTTCCTACCACCATGGGGCTGTTTTTTCACAGGAACGGTATAGCACTGCCAATTACAACTTGCTGAGGAAGTGACACTAATGAATCACAGTAATGCTGCCACAGCATCATGGAAAGTACTGTGACGCCAGCCTTCCAGATTAATCGCATCACATATAATAGCTGAGCCACATCTGCTAGCCAGGTGTATCAGCGTAAAAGATTTTCCCAGAAAAGCAGAGCTTAGAGAAAATCAATACGTAGGCTGAATGAAGCCCTAGGTATGAATACCGCATTGCCAAAATTAGATAGCTATCTGGAATTGTCACAAATAATTGATGCTAAGATTGGAAAATTCTAAACTGGTGTAAATCGTTTAGCGCCAGAGAGCACTACAAAAGGCATTTCATGCTTGATCTGCAAAATGAATCAAAATTAATGCTAAGCTCACATGGCATGCTGTTGTACTTACCTCTTGCAGCACAGTGTATCTGAGCTGCTCCAAGAGAGGTGTTTGCAGTCAGTGATGCGTGGAATCTCTCTGGGTCTGGCCTACATTGATCATCTCCCACAGCATCCTTGATACAATAGGAAAAAGCTAAAGACCATTCGTCTTAACACTGCTTTTAGTCATGTGTCAAAACCTTGCTTTAACTCATCCCAATTTTTATGTGAAATGAGGGCTTGCAAGTAGCAAAAAATCCAAACAAAAAGGCATGAGTGTCTTCAAAACAAAGCCTGATCTTGCTAGCTGTTATTTTGTATCCTCTGCTCTTCGATTGCTAGAGGTAGCCATCTCATCATTCAGGCCACAACTAGATTTGCGCTGGAGGAAAGGATTCTGCAAAAAACAAGTTTTTTGGAGGTATTCCAAATATCACACAGAAAGGTATCATTTCTGTCTCTGCATTTATCCCCAGATGGTGCCCTCTATTTATATTTTGATAGAACCCACAGTTCCTTCATTGATGGTCCTGTGACTATGATATGTTCCTCTTAAATCTGTGCTGACAACTTATTTAGGTCATGGAGTCAGAGTTTAATTTCCTCAAGTTAGATTTATTCCCTCAAGCTGTGAAGAACTAAGAAAGCGCATGCTTGTTGCTGAGTCAAACACGGAGCTGAAAATCTCCAAGGTGGAGGCTTCAGCCCATGCGCTGCTCTGCTTTTTTCAGCCTCAGTTACTCCATTCGTGATTTGAGAATTTGGAAGCTGACGCGATTGCAGGATGCTCCCCGGACTCAGCAGCAGGGACACGTGGGCACTGCTGCCCACCTCGCTCCATGGATACCTTGCTTTATTAAGGCCTGTCTGTGGGCAGTGAGGTAGGGTATCTTTCTAGTAACCGTAGTAAATCCCTGGCAGGAGAACCCATCCTGAGTTACATGAATAACACAACATGTATGCGATAATAAAGTATTTTATTTTTCCACAGACATGTAAGTTGGCTGAAAAATACCATCGATCTGTATGAATACCCAAATAAGAATTAATTAGATGTGATTGGCTAAATCTCACCAAAAGAACATGTCCGTCAGTTTAATATATTTTTTCTAGACACCCAGCAAACTATACAAAGCTTACTTTTTGCTGTTTTTATAATGTGCTTGCCCCAAACGCAGTTATTGGTCACTGAATTTAAATGATGAATTTCCCTGCTTTTAAACCAAAGAGGAAAAGATCACTGAATTTCTTATCAGGAGATAGTGATAGACTTTTCAAAAATGCACTGTGTCTTGGAAGTTTGGTTTCATATCACCATTTATATTCCTGAGAAATAGACATGTCTCACATTCTGTAGCAGTGTTTTGTGACATTTGGATTTACAATGCTCAAGTTTAAGTCTCTAGCCCTTTGCAGTCTGTCAAAAACAGCTTCTCTGTCCATTTATTTTTGTCTTCTGCGCTCAGTCTGAATATCTTTTGTAAATTTATACTTGACAACCCTCGTATTTCAGCAGCTGGCTTTGTTTCACAATCTACCTTGCTTGCTCTGTTGCATTAGCTGAAACAACAAATTTAATCCATGATGTCAATAGTAAATTATAGTGGAGATGTAATATATGCCTGACATCACTAAGGTCAAGGCTGTGGTGAAAATATTGCAAATAATAGATCCAAAGGGTCTCCTCATAGTGGTAGTGTCTTGCTGCACGTTTAATGTTACGAGAAACAGATTAGTGCTGCACGCTGCATTATGTTAGGCTTTTAGTTACAGCCAGCATAAAACTCCTGCTAATGTAAGAGTGGTCCCTCAACATGAAAAGAGGTTCCAGAGAAGTTTGCTAAGTCATTATATTTCATATTTTCTAACTGATAAATAATTAAAACAAGAATTACTTTGCTGAAAAGATTCATTTAGAGCGCACATTTTCCATTACTCTAACTGTTTGGAGGGGTTGGGGGAAACATTTATTGCATGCCTTACCTAAACTACCTTGCCATTAAAGTATCTAAATTACCTCAGTGAATTCTGAGCACAGAAGTGGTTGATGAATTGCTTTTTGCATAAACGCACTTTCCCTTTGCTAGAGCCTAATTTTGTGTATAAACACACACACACACACACAGAGGGAGAATAAGGCAACTACTGAACTCTCTCAAGAAGAAAAATTGAAGCCTGGAATTTTCTCTGTGTAATGAAGTTTTTCTAAACGTTGCTTGTATTATAAGCATCCTTGGACTCTCTGAGGACAAGCCAAAAATGGGCTCTTCTACAATGGCAAAAGAGCAACTAATGAATCACTTTCTCCTGTGTGAAAGTGCTCATTCCCGTTAATTTGTCCATTTTTGCAGCCAGAGCTTTTTTAATATCGAAATTCACTTTCAGTTTAAAAGTCCATTTAGTGCCAAAGGGGAAAAAAATCGTGCCAAGTGAACCATAAACAAATTCAACGTATGGCAAAATATAGACATTTCCATTCCATCAAGCTCTATTATTTGTTTTATCTGGCATAAAGAGCATCAACAACCCAAGAACTTTCAATCTGCAATTCATCCCTTTAAACTTGGCTTTCACGTATTTTCATTCCTTAACGAGAAAGGATGGGCCAAACTTACAAAGCTGCAGAATATATCAGAGTACAGTGACTGCACTTGGCTTTCCACATGCCCTGTCTGGATGTATGTAATTTAATAGGTTTGCTTCTCAGAAGAGTGAGTTACGTTTCGTTCCTGGTGTTCCTACCAGGAGGAAGGCTTGTGTGGGTGGTACCTTTTGGCCTCCATTTCAGCTTAGTTTTAAGAATATGAGTAACCCCAATGGGTGCAGGAACACACAGGGGAAAAAACTTGGACCACGGTCTTTGTGAAATATGAGCATTAACCACCTTTGCAGGATCTTTGATCACCATGTGCCTTTGCCAATCTTCTTTACTCTTTCATTCAAATCCATGCCAGACTAGAGTGACCAAAAGTAATTGTCATTTATCTCATCACTATGCTCAGTGCTCTACAAGCAATGAGTTGACAGGTTTAGTTCAGTTCCTGTGGGCCACGATTTGACACTGCTTTTTGCCTGTTGTAATACATTTTATTGATGCCTCCATCAAAGCAGTAAAGAAATGGGGTGACAGACCACATGATAATCCCTTCTTGAGGGTGTGTGGCAAGCTTGAGTGAGGCAGGATGCCAGAAGGGAATTACCAAATCTTGTGTTTTTGACCTCTGGGCTGGTCAAAAGGGCAGTTTGGAAGGGCAGTTTTCATTATTGATAATCTGGTGGTCAACTGCTTTAAGGATGTAAATGTTAATGAGAACCCCAAACACTGATGTTCCTGTGACAGCCTCTTATATGCAAACAAAAAAGTAGAAAAGGGAATCAGAGGCCTTTGGATGCAATCAGCAGTCTCAGTATGGGCTGCTTTGATGACTATTTAATCTTGCCTATAAAAGAAGTTTAAATAATGCTGTTACGTGCTTATGCTCTTAGCTCTTGCTTTGGTGCATGATGTATAGCCAGTGTCTGCTCCAAGAATCAACAAATGTGCATTATTCCATTAGCAGTTTTCTGTTTTCTACAAAGCTTTACAATTTACTAGAGTTATTTATGTTAATGTACTAGTGCCTTATTTTACATATTTATAATATCTTCTTTCCTCTGCCATGAAAAGCAATGAAAAGTTTAGGTATTGCAGATCAATTCAGTTTACCTCACATTTACAAATGTTCTTTATAAAAACAGTGTCACAGAGAGTCCTTTCTATGCTTGGAACTGCTTTTTAAACTTATGTGATACTCTTACTGACATCAAAACAAGACTGAGGATTTTCTAACCCTCTGCTCCTTCTTTCCTGCTGTTTTTCATAAAGGGGAGCGGAGGGTGGGAGGGTGGGAGTGGGAATTCCAGCTGTATGAGCAGAGATGACACTTATTTTTCCCCCCAGTAAAATCTGGGAGAAGTGTGGGAAGAGGCAAAACATCAACACAAGGTTGAAAATGTGGATAAAAAGGTTTCAGTAGAAAGAACAACTCATACACGGTGGTGTGGTGGAGTCCCAGAAGGTTTCTAAATACATATTTATTCAACAAAAATGCAGCTGATATCACTGGTTATCCAGCAACTTATTCCTGTACTTGCATTATGCAGCAGGGGATACAACAACTTAGACACAAATAGTTACTTCTGACAGACTGTCTTTCCTTGATTTCTATGGCAGGTGGTCTTCATGGTGCTTACAAATCCTGAACATTGTCAGCATCGTGGCTGCAGACTAGTCTTCCTAAAGATGTCTCCATTTTTTTAAGGTATCTCCAGCACCTTAGCTCTGCTTGGACAAGTAATTTAACACAATGATGTCACTCTGGGTTAAGTGCAAGCAGTGTCACCAAGTTAGTGTGATGCTTTTACTTTTGGGTGCTGATTGTATTGGGTCCATGTTGGAGCACGAGTAGCTCCATCTCTGTCCAGCTTTGCAACTTAAAAGTGTGCATGGGGTGATAAAAAGAGAGTTTCGTATTTCATTATGCAAATTATTTGTTGGGTCCCTATAGGTAACCTCGGTTTATCTTTTTAACAATGCTTATGGTCTCTGTGTTTTTGAGTGGAGTCTATCCATTCATCTCAGTGACCTACTCTACTCCATTGCCTCAGCAAAGGCTGAAGTTCATTAACATCTGCCTAGGTGGCCTGTGTGAAGTGAGTTGTCAGTGTTGATGCAATTTTTAGATATTTTATTGCTGATTTTTCAGACATTTGTAGTTGCACACCTCTTGCAAATGGACATGTCCCTGAACACAGTGATAGTGTAGGATATTTTAGTAAAAATTTTGATACACTGTTTTGTTTTTTATTTGTTTACACAAATCTACTTTATCTGTTTGAGTTTCAAATGCCTTTTGATTAGCTGCAGACCATATCTGACTTCCCTTTTTCTGTCCCGACAGTGTGACTCAGTCTAAACCACAAGCTCCTAAATTCTTGTGTAAAACAATGAAGGATGCCATACATATGGCAAGCCCTTATTAACTGAAAACTTTGTCCATGCTGACAACTCCCTTTGCACAGGCCACCTATCAGACACGAGACTTTAACAAGTTTCAGCCTCTGTTGAGGTGGCATTGATTCATCTCAGCGAGAGGGAGCTGTGCTGTTTCCAATACCGTGAACACTCCCAGTTCCAGAAAGCACCTGTGGACTCACAATCAATGGCTTCCAACAAAGTTTCACTTATTTGTCTTTTCCACAGTTTTACATATTATTCTTGCCATTTCTGAAAGCATTCCTCAGATACAGAGAAACCGTTCTCATCCAAAGATATTTTCAAGGCTCTGGATTATTTAGTGTTCAATTGACCATTAGTATTATTTATTGAAAAGTAAATTTAAGAGGACTAGAGCTTGTAAATGACCCCATAGCTTCTGTTAACATCAGCGTGTCAGTTTGCCTTTTATTTTTTCTGAATGGTCAGAAAGGGAGAAGTTCCACCTGAAGACCAATAGTTTAAAATGACCAGTCTTATACTGCCTAACAATGAAAAAACCACTATTATCATATAACACCCATAATGTTCATGATTCTCCTTTGAATGTCAGAAGCTTCTTAAGAGTCCTGATGGAATATCATGCCTAGTTAGGATCTGTTGATGGGCTGACAAGGTTTCATTGGTCAGATATATTCTCATCTACAGTGCAAAGCAAAATGCTCACCTTCACGGAAAGAAAAGAATGTTTACACTGCTGCAATAATGCTGCTTCTACTATTTTAACTAAACAAAATCTGTAGTGATTTCAGATCTCATTTATAATGTCAGGATTAATTTGATCATCCTATTAGAACAAAATGCTTGCTTTCATAAACTGGTTTAACAATCATGCTAACAGTCTCCAAACAAAAGTAGTGGCTGGGTGTGCAATTAATTTTCAGAAAAATGACTAGAAAATGAAATTTTCTAAGCTGTGACTGTTGTTGGTAAAAAACAAATTAACAATATTAATCAGAAGCTACTGGTCCAATGGACTTGTGGTTTCCATTAGAGTCTATCTGCAAGCAAGCTCACCCCACCAGCAATACTTCTTTTCTGAGAAATACTTTCTGGGAGGAAGGCTTTCCTGGTGAGAAATGTTCACCATGTAGGGACGTGATAAGACAGACCTGTTGAGACCTTCACCTCCTTCCTGACAAAGGAGGAGTGTGCAGATCAAAGTTGTTCAGATGAGATGGATTATCTAAAATGAGTAGAGGAAAACATAATTTACCACAGGAGGTCAGATTCTTCTGAGAGTTCAGCTCCATCCTCCTCCACTTCCCTTCCTGGTGCAGCCATCCCACCTTTGTCTCTCCTGCTGAAGCACCTTGTTCCTTTGTCAGCAGCACCAGCTCCAGCAAGAACTTTCCCTGCCTGACATGAAGTCTCTCACTACCATTTGTCCCTCTCCCAAGTAATGAGGGCCACGGAGCTGAATTCCTCCTTCATGTCACTTCACTGGCCAGTGGACTCACTCCAAAGGTACTTTTCAGCAAGAGCAGGCACAGAAGCAGAGAGTGGATTTTTGACTGGGAAAGCATTATGCACAAGGATAATGATTTTGGGGCGAACTTGTATCAGGACCCAGAATGTCAATGGTTCCTCTATGCAGAAGCAGGTCAATCCCCATACTTCTGGTGCCTGTCCCAAAGCTAGAATATACACAATTACCACAATCACAGACACTGCAACCTTGCTTCTAGAACTTGAATCTCTCCAAATGGCAACCTTCCTGATTTAAAATATAAATATGCCCTTCTATAAAAGGGAGAGAAAAGGAGAGTTCTGTTTTCTGCAGAAAACCCAGCTGATTTGAAAATAAATATAAGGGAAATATATAGCAAGCAAAAGTAAAAGTTGTTTCTCTTCAAACCTGTTAAAGTCCAAAAAACAAATAGTCTCAAAATGTGCTCTCTGTCTCTGGTCTTCCAGCAGCAAGCTCACTCAGAGTTCACAGCACTGGCAGAAATAAATTACAAGTCAGTTCATAGGAAAAAAAAATTGGAGCAATTTTGGTCTTGTTTGCAGAATTGCATATCTTGCTAGTGCTTGAAAAACACTGCTTTGGATTTCTTCTATAGCAGGTAACTTCTTTGGGGAAATCATGGAACAAATTAAAGTGCTCTTTATGATCACTGAAAGACTCTGAAAGCCTCTATTAATTATGT
This sequence comes from Jacana jacana, assembly GCA_013400555.1. Lineage (NCBI taxonomy): Eukaryota > Metazoa > Chordata > Aves > Charadriiformes > Jacanidae > Jacana > Jacana jacana. The sequence goes on along the minus strand of VZTM01030713.1, from coordinate 72,741 downwards.
ACATGTTATTCTTATATATGTAAACATGTGCTGCTGTCATAAATTATTATTTGCACTGAAGCAGCCCCTAGGCCATATCTGAAAGAGGTGACCCAGGATTATACCTGGAATGTGCACCCAGTGGTGGGACTGCCTGCTCCAGTGGTCTCCAAGGCTCCTTTAGGTAAGACCCAGATGTGCTCAGGTTTTCTTCTCCAATTTATCCTTTACCCTCATCACAAACAAGGGAAACTGAAGGGCACAGCCCTGACAGGAGTACTCCAAAGCTGTCTCCTCAGGGTTCCTGGGTGCCAGCGCCAGCTGCTCCAGCTCTGAATGCAGCAGCCATGACCCAGGCCCCCTTGTACTAGGAGAACACAAACCCACAGCAGTTTTCATAGTGCCTGTATCGAAGCTTTACAGTCTTATGTACTAGATGCTTCACAGATGACAACTAGAGATCTGCCCTCAAAAGAGTACAAAAGTATTTAACTGAAGAGGTAAATACAATGAACCTGAGAAAAAATTCTCTTCCTTCTGTGAGTTTAAAATTACTTGATACTTGGAAAAGTAGCAAAACCAGGTGAAGAGGCTCAGACACTTTCCTATGGCAAACTTGTTGAAGTAGGAGAGAGCTAACACGCTTTATTCTGACAAAAAAGTAGTCAAAATGCTATTTTGTACAATTATTTGTCTAGGCAAAGTGAAGTTTAAATTGTAAAACGCGTAACTAAATGCTGAAATGTTTGATCTTGCTCAGGAATAAATGGGTTGCTTGTTTCCGATGGCTGGAAACTCTCTGATTAGATAATTTGTTCGTGCTTATTTGTCAAAATGAGACATTTTCAAGGGAAAGTTTCAATGACTCTTTTGTCAGGAAAGGTTTCTTAGCTTAATTTTGTGGTTAAAAACGGATAAAAGAGAATAGGCAGACTCGGCCCCAGCCTAGCAGAAGGGTCGCAGACAGGCGAGACCTGTCTGGAAGCATCTGTTGTCCCCAGTGCACTCAAATGGTTCCCAGCATGACCTGCAGAACCCCTGATCACATCTATGATCTGTTTATCCATTTCTTTGTTTCCTTTACTTTTTTTGCTATGGTTTGTCTTTCCCCCCCTCACATTTTACCAAGGTTTTATTGTATTTTTTTTTAAGTGACTTGGTCTTATCCTAGCACAAAGCAGCAAAATGTTACAAATTTTGAAAAATCTTATGGGCCCAGGACAAGGTTTCTTCCCCAGCTGCAGGTCATCCCCTTGGCCTCTGAAAGCAGGGAACTTGTGCGTGGTTGGTTCTGGGGCATCAGGTCAACTCTTGTACATTCAAACCCATATATTGTGAGTTGTCTCTAGCACAGCTCCCAAAGGCAAGGCAACCCCGCACCCTATTTAAAGTTGCAACATATTTTTGTGGTGGTTAGAAACAGGTCTTTGCCCTCCCTCCCCTGCCCTGGGCACAGGTATTTAGAGCTGCTTAAGATTCACATGCAGAAGACTAGAAAAATTCAGGACCCTACTTACAGCATGTAGAAAATTGAGAAAAAGCCCCAAACCCCGTAAAGAGATCTTACATTTTGTTCATTGTGGCATTTGCGTCCGCTCTGCTGGCAGAGAGCTCTAATTGTCAGGGACACAATAGGCTGTGCTCTTATCTGTGATTAATAGACATGATCTTTCCAGAATGATAAATGCAGGTAGGTAAAGTCTCTGTGACTGTATCTACACTGCATCATAGATTATCAAAAACTCTACAATGTGGACATGATAATAAGCATCCATAGTGTCTAAAAGTGCTGGCTAAGAGTTCCTAATGTCTAGAATTTGATTTTTGTGATTTTAATGAGGCTTTGTGTGGGAACGGCCTCTGTATCATTGAAATTCAGTATTCAGTTTCTCAGCTGTAGCTCAGCTCTCCATTCTGGGGATTTCCCCCATATTCCTCTTTGAGATTCACTTTAAGCAGAAAGAGGGATCAGTGCCCTGACAGGGCGGGACAGCCTGGGGCTGCAGGAGAAGCATGCACTGTCCCCAGTCTGGGGCTTCTTGGGGGTGAAAAAGGATGAATTGGTATTCCTCATAGCAACTAGCAACTGTCTCTTTTCCCCCCTTTGCCATGATGGTCCCAAACCCCTCATGCACATTGTCCGCACTCTGCCAGCTATGATCGTCATTGCTGAGACAAGGGCTGTGGCAGGGCCCTGGCTGTTCCTTGGTCCAGCTCTGGGTGAGAAGAAAGCTCCCTCTATGGCATCCTCTCTCTTCCCTGTGCATCCTGGGACTTCATTCCCTAGACAGCCTCCTGCAGTGTACATCCATCGTTCAAAAGGGGGAGGTGCCACCACAGAGGTGTCCAAAGGTTCTTCTGAATCGTTAACTATGGGATTATCTCTGCAGGAAGATGGGGTGCCTGCAAGACTTCCCTCCTGACTTGCTGTCATTCCCAGGATAGAGTTTAATATTTATCATCAAAATGATAAAATACACTAAGTAGAAAAACTATATGATACATTTGGGTCATTCATTGCAACATGAAACCAATGTTTGAATATGAAGTAAGAGTTTTGTTGTTCTAGACCTGGCCTGTGACACAGTACAAAGTTTGGTGCTGAGGGCCAGACAGCTTGGAGGTGCTCAGCATGATGATTTTATTTAAGTCACATTGCTAGTACAATGAATTTATTCACAGCCTGCTTTGCAAATCTCATTTCTTGTTGAAAGTAGGAAGCTTTAGATAAGCCCAGGAGTGAAAGCGGGGTACGGACACAGGGAGTGGGGACATGCGGGCTTCATTTCACGGGTGATCACACAGATCCACACCAGACACTCAATGGGAAGGTCATCAAAACTCCAAAATGTTTTATCTTTCTCACTCATCTTTACTTTTTTGTGTACTTTTAGTGACTTCAAAGGAAAATATTCCCTGGTTTGTAGGCAACACTATATTTTTATAGGTGATGTGGCAATTGCCAAAGTATCTATTGCATTATGTAGATCAACAGAAGGAAATCAGACCTGTGGAAATGTCTTAAGGCAAGGAAAGTTAGCTCTGAGTCCTTGCCTCTCTTTAAAGCCACAGCTAGTACAGCGTTTGCATTTGAAAGGCTTTTCAATGAGATATTGGTACCACAAACTGAGTCTTTTAGGGAACTTGCACAGTTACAGCCCCTCAAGGGAAACATTTGGAACAGTGTTTTTTTCTGATTGCAATGTTTCAGAAGTCTGATCTGATGTCCTCTGAAAGTTGCTGCAGCAATGAACTACCAACATTAATATATCTTTTGCCACCCAGTCATGAGGGGGAAAATGGTGGTTGCAAATGACAACCAGCATGATTAAAACCATCCATTAAAGAGATTAAGAATCTGCAAATGCTGTGATACATAAGATGCAGAGCACCACACTACTATGCAGATGGAAACATCTGTAGTAGAGATGTGACACTCAGAAATGCGCAACAGGTTTTTCAGCACTCTTACCGCCTGAGACACAGGCCACACACTGCGAGCAGATGGCTCCATGGTGGTTCATCAGACACAGAAACATTGATCCGTTGTCATGCCATGGTGTAGATTGTTGTTGATAGCAGGTTAATGGCATTTGGCAGTAACCATTGTGGAGCCTTTTTTCCTTTTTTGGTGACATGGGTTATTTTTCCACAGAGGCACACAGTGTGGTGCTGAAATGTCCCCTCTGGTATTTCCTCAGACCACCATGGTAGGTTTGGGGAGATTATGATGAGGGGAATGGAGCAATGCAGCTCTTCTCTACTTGCATGAGAGGCAACGATCAAGCAGGAGGTTTTGGCTCACATACAGCTGTCTGAGGCAACCTTTGTGATGAGAAGATTTTTGGTACTCAGATCCTGAGAAGTGTTATTTTCAATGTGTATATATTCCATACCAGGCAACGTAAAAATTAAACATGGTGGAGAAAATTGTACAAAACTGACATAACAGTTATATCTGCTTTTTTACCTCAAGTTTCTGTTAAACTTCCAGGCAGAGCAGTAACGGCCAGAAAAGCTTTGTAGTAAAGACTGGTCAGGCTCTTACATATCTTCCTTTTAGAGAATTCCACCTCTAAAACTACTGATGGTTTTGCTTGCCTCTGCATTAGACAAAAGCAGACTATCCAGGGTTGTACTATCTGAAAGCTCCAGCAGAGTTAGTGTGAACCTGCCCATGTTGCAGGCAGACTCGATTGGCCCATCAGTGCACCCAGAGGTGCATCAAACCTCTGCTCTGGTGTCTCTGACAAGTGACACCCTTTTGGGGGGAGCTGACATTTATGTTCTGTGCTCTTGAAGCTTTACCCACTTGACCCACCAAAGCCTTTCTCTTCCACTCTGCTTTTCCTGGCAGATCCAAATTGGGAATTTGGAAGAACAGGGAGCAAAAAAGGTCTGACAAGGGTTCTCCCTCAGAAAAATGTTTGAGTCTATGACTGGCTGTGTCTACTTCCTAAGCCATGTCTCTTAAGACCTTTTATTACATCAGGATTTATAATCTGTTTAATCACTAGGTTACCTCCAAGATTAATTAGTTCATAGAGATATCCACTCCCATTTCTGTATATCAACTCTTAATCTTGTAATGCATACCAAGAAAATATGGGAAAGCCCATCTCCTAAATATTGATGATAATGCCCAAGGTGATAATATTTAAACACATTTATTAAGCAAGTTTGTTCCCATAAAGCACACAAGCCCTAGCATATTTGGTACAAAAATAAGATATATGAACAGTTTTATAAATATGAATGTAGAGTCTTATATTTTTAAATAAAAAAAGATATGAAGAGTGAGAAGATAAATTATCAACAAATTGAGAATTTGACAGTTAGAAGTACTGTCAAAGAATCAACAGGAGAGAGGAATCAAAAATATGAAAGAAATTCTGGGACAGATGCAGAAAAACACACACTCTGAAGCAATGTGGGCATTATTGGATGACACATTAATGGAAAACCAAAAGAATTACATTTTCATCAGCTTGAGGAGATTTTTATAGGTTGGACAACTGTAGAAGGCATTTCAGGAGATGCTCTAGACTAGACCTGATTAAACAAAGTTAAGCACATGTTTAAGGGACTTGCCGCCTTGGGATCTTAATTATTATGGACAATTTCCATGCGTGTGTTTGCTTTAACATTGTCTCCTGCTGGAGAACAGCTGGCTGCAAATAGGCTGGCAAGGTAAACAGAAACAGGCCTGCAATGCTCAGCAACTCAGACAAGTCTCATCACCAGCACAAATCTGTTGCCAACCTGACATGCATAAAATGTCTTGGAAGGATCCACATTTCATAGGTGTTGTTCCTCATGGACTGTGTCATAGTCTATCAACAAGGTTTTCATGGCATAGTGATACAGCCATTGTTGTGTGTCAAATACTGAGGAAAGAACATAGGTCTTTACCAAATAATTTTTGTTGTGAAATATGTAGATTAATTTGACATTTGTGAGTAAGCCAACACACTGTTCGTCTACAGTGTAATGCTGGCAAAACTGGTGTAAACGTCGTCAGATTATTACTGTTGAGTTAATTGCTATTTATTCAACTCCAAGAGAGATCCAGGTGATTCATAGGCTGATATAGAAAGAAAAAACTTGCCCTGAATAACTTAAATAAAGCAGTTGGAAAACAGAAAGGGGAGGTAATAATGAGTACATGACGGTAGAGCTGGGTTAGAACTAAGAGCTCAGTGTGTTGGGCTTTCAGTACAGTCAGTCAAACCGCCAGGGATGTTGGTCATTCTGTTGCCAGAAACTAATGTTGTCGTGCTGGGAAAAGAGAGAAACTTAAATTGAAATAGTGATTATGTTTCTGTAGTTTCCTCCCCAAAGCCTTGTGTTTGCTATTTTTTTGGTCCTGGATTCCCCTGCATTGTTAACTGTGCTAGCATAAGGACCTACCTGCGCTGTGTACCTGTGGGACACTTCTCCAGTGATGAGTAGCTGATAAAAAGCACTCCAAACAGCAGCCATTTTTCCTGTTAAACCAGAGCGCAGGTCAAAACCTCAGCTGGAATCCTGGCCCAGATTTTGCATAAAATCTCATTGCTCCTCACAAAGCTTAAGTGTTTGCAGCTACCACTGTCCAAAATAAGACCATATTCTTCTGCTGTGGTGTTCTGCTTTGGGAGCACAGGTTGATCTGCTAGGCAGACATACTGGTCTATCTGCTTATGTGCCTAACATTTAAATGAGTACAGACAGAGCTATGTGAAGAAAAGGCTGCCTGCATAGAGTTGAGCAGCTCCATATTTTGGACAAAGAGGAACTCTACAGAAAGAGCTGGAAACAGATGTACTAAGGAGAGGTTATCTATAGTACTAAGCAGTGGAATAGGTACTGGCAAAAGAAATAGCTACCTGATGATGGTGCCACGGTTTTGAGCCTGACAAGATAAGAGAGTTGAGGTGACTGAGAAAACAGATGGGATGTGATGGAGAAAATTAAGAGAAAAAAAATCATGCTTTTGTTTTGGAGAATGACAGTCTAACATAGTCATCCAGAGCAGATGGCAAAGAAAGCAGCAGGGGCAAGGGTGCTGGATAAAAGAGCCAAAAAGCAAGTTTTGACAGGCAGTTGGAGAAGACAAAGTTGAAAACGGAGAGAAGAGTGGAAATAGAAGACATAAACAAGCAGAAAAACAAGAACCACAGTGGGTCAAAGAATCAACAGGAAATCATAGAATCGCCTGCGTTGGAAGTCTCTTCTCCCTGCATTAGACCATCTAGTCCAACCATCAATTGAACATTGACAAACCCCATCACTAAAGCATATTTCTAAGCACTATGTGAACCATCTTTTAAATACTGCCAGGGATGGTGACTCAACCACTTCCTTGGGCAGCCTGCTCCAATGCTTAATAGCCCTTTCAGTGTAAAAAGTTTTCCTAATATTCGGTCTAAACCTCCCTTGGTGCAACTTGAGTCCATTTCCTCTTGTCCTATTGCCTGTTATTTGGNGCAAACTTACTGAGGGTGCACTCAATCCCCTCATCCAGATCATTGATAAAGATGTTAAAGAGAACCAGCCCAAATACCAAGCCCTGGGCGACACCACTCATGACTGGTCACCAACTGGATCTAACTCAGTTCACCACCACTCTCTGGTTCTGCCCCTCCAGCCAGTTTTTTACCCAGTGAAGACTACTCTGCCCAAGCTGTGGGCAGCCAGTTTCTCCAGGAGGCAGCTGTGGGAAACTGTGTCAAAGGCCTTATTACAGTCCAGGTAAACAACATCGACAGCCTTTCCCTCATCCACCAAGTGAGTTACTTTGTCATAGAAGGAGATCAGCTTTGTGAAGCAGGACCTGCCTTTCAAGAACCCATGATGACTGGGCCTGATCACCTGCTGTCCTTCATGTGTTGCATAATGGCAGTCAGGATGATCTATTCCATGACCTTCCCAGGTACTGAAGTCAGACTGACATGCCTGTAGTTCCCTGGGTCATCCTTCTGGCCCTTCTTGTGGATGGGTGTCACATTTGCTAGATGCCAGTCAACTGGGACCTCCCCAGACAGCAAGTACCTTACACTTCCCTTACCTGCCTACTCAGGAACTGATTGAAGCGTGCATTTAAAGTGCACAAATAAGGAGCTTCTCCCCATGTCCTCACTGATAATGAGCTAAGTAGAAGTAAGGGAAGCCTGTTACAAATGATCTAGAACAGGTACTGAGCAGACAAAAATGCAATGAAATTAAAAATTAAAATATCAGCCTTTGAGGAGTGGCCCAACTTATCAATGGTGTGGGCTGCCTGATGGTCCTGTCCTTGCTCCCCCATGGAGGTTGTACCTGGGAAGCATTACCCTTGTAGCCTCCCTTTTGACAGGCAGCAGGAAACCTCTGTCTACGTGATTCTGGTCTCCATCGTCACAAACTTGCAATGTACTGGCCTCTTCTGCTGGCAGGGCTGAAGTAGGAAGTGGAAAAATCTGAAATGATGTTCAAAAAGCAGAAACAGTGTTTTGGACCACCAGGGTTCACAGCAACTATGTAGTAGCAATGACACATCACAAATACGATTACATTTTTTACTCTCATATTCCACAGAGATTTAATACTTCCAAGCATATTGTCCTACCAATGAAGAAATAAACAACATTTTCCTTATTTCATTAGTTTTTTGATTCTTGCTAGAGTTCCAGGTTCCCTAAATATTAATCACTAGCTTAATATTAATCACTAGCATTTTTTAAATTTATCAGACTCACGTACAATGGATTAAAATTAAGAACTTTTGCGTTTCACTGCTGATTGCCTTGGTTTGTCATTTTCTGGACTGGCTTCACCTAACATGGTGGAGAGAACGAATTTTTGCAAAGCATTCTCGAAATCACAGGGACAAAAAGCATCCTGAAAATATTAGTTTACAATTTTTTTTTTTTTTTGAGCAGTGCCTGACGCTGCAGCAATCCTAGTGTATTCATGCACTCACAGACCTCTTGGTGACTGGAGGAGTGCTGTGTAACGACCAATTATGTTGCCACAGCTCCTGAATGGCACCATTTTGTTGTTAGAATGAACAAAGGATGCCTACAAGGGAATGAAATGTAAGGTGTTGAGAGAGGAAAGTTTTCTGTGGCGTGCAGCAGGAATGTGGGCAGCATGGCTAACATGACAAGTCATGATGAATGATGTTACATGAGGAGAGGCTGGGCCAGCAGTGTGCATGCAGTGACTGTCTGTCCTCGTTGAGCTGGGCAACTCAATGGGAAGGAGCAAAGAAAAGCTCCTTTCTATGATAGGATTTCATCTCCCTCTCTTTGTTAGGACCTTTCCTTTAAAAATGTTACTTTGTAGCAAGGATGGCCATGGGCTGCACTGCATTAACCCCATTCTGACTCTAGGGTAACGCAGTGGAACATCTTCATCAGCAGCGGGAGTGACACAGGCTCCCTCCAAACCAAGCACTCACAAACCACGTTTGCTATTGCTGAAACAACCACCACCTCAGTTCTTGACAATTAGCCCAAGCAAATGTGACTCTAGCAATACACTGCAAACTCGCTAAAATCAGTATTAGGCGTTCAGAAATGTTGAACAACTAGAAGCTTCTTGACTGGTCTTTTGGGATTGAATCTAAAGACAGGAAAGGAAAGAAGTTTCATCTAAACACAAAAAAGTTTTATTTCATTTGGGAAATTTAATATCTTTGTTTATGTGAAATTTTGATAAATAAAATACTTGACTGAAGCATTTTCCCCACCTCTGGCTATCAATGCCATATCACCGAAATCTTTTATAAGCAGATAACATTTACTTCCAGAACATGACTAATATCCTACTCTGGTGACTATTTGTATATGTATATTATTGACATGAATATGTGGAGAGGAGTAAATTTAAAGTGGTAATCAGGTAGAATTTAGCCCAGTAATCACACCACTTCTAATACCAGTCATCCTGAAAAGAAGTTAAGGAAACTACCAGTCTCCTCTGAGTAGATAGTTTCCCCTCTTTGCTAATGAAACATACGTAAACATGTGCCTATACTAAAGACTTTTTTTGTGTGGTTTTGCACTGAAATCTCCTGTGTTGACTTCTTCACACACTGAGAAAGTCTTTCTATGTTACATGCCATCTCCAGCACTGTTGGGAGAAAATACATCGTGAAGGGAGGAGGTGTTAGGGATGAATGGATTCAGCACCAGAGTAACGTGACACTGCAGCCCACAGTGGTGAAATATAAGTGTTAGAGGTAGCAATGTAAAATATAGACAGTCTGTGTGGCACTAGACTAAAGAAAAGTGTGTGTAAAACTTGTAAAAGCATTCTGCAGCTTGCTGGTGATCAGCCCTCTGGAAGAACAGCACGTTTGTGCAGCTAAACACTATATAAAGTGGGTGATTGTTTGTCTTTCTGTTTTTTCTGTTTGTTGGTTGGTTTTTTTCCTTTTGGCTGTAAAAATTTCAAGCAGCTTAACAATAAAATCAATTAATGTAAACTTTATGTGACTCTTCTTTGGTTGTCAAGGACAACTAGGACCCACCAGATAAAAAAGCATGTTCCCCTCCTGAACCCATTTTTTTATCTCAGTGTATTACAGTGATTTGTCCTTTCAGTGGGTGTTTGAATCATGTTTTCCCAAGCCCTTTTTAAGAAGACAAAAATGAACTGGTGCCATTTTACCAACCCACATCAAGCAATTTATCTAAACATAGTAATGTAGTCATATATAAAAGTTACAGCACCTCCTTCACTGCTCAAACCACATAGCAATTAACTTTATTCATGTATTTATTTCAACATGCTAGAAATGTCAATCATGGGGCTATACTTAAAAGTGTATCAACAGTTCCCCTTTTCAGGCAGTCATATTTTTGAAAGCTTTAATTTTGTTGTACCTAGATGTAATCGCAAGAGGAAATATGTCTTTAACAATGAATGAATATGGTTTGGATACATTAAAGCCACATTTAAGTACAGAATTAAATCAAAAACTACTATCAGGACAGGATTTTATAATGAAAAATGTGTAAGCAGCTTTGTATTTTAGTATTTTTATGTGGGCATGCGATTGCCAGCAGTTTTCTTTTTATTTTCTTTCTCTTCTCTGGAATACTTGGCAGACTAACAAGTGAGATTTGTAGTTCTTTTCCACCTACTATGCTGTTAAATGTTCTTCCAGATATGACCTTGATTTCCAATGTATTCACTGACATGGAGTGTTATAAACTAGCACTGGTATAACACAAGAAATGCTAAATGTGGGACAGTACCAGAAAAAATCCATGAAGTACTTTCAGTGCTTTGAACCAGTAAAATAGTAAAAATAGTAAAAGAGTAGGTAAGTCTTACTATTTCAGCTACTACACACACCAAGGCATGTACCAATATCTACCCCAGCCCTTTGATGGGAACCAGTGGCCATGCAGAGCCACACTGTGTTCACTGGAGCTTGCAGAACTAAGTGCAGGATCAGGGCTTCATGTTCTCCTGGTTCTGTTCATGCTGAGGAGTAAATTTCCTACTGCATTTAACTGAAGAGCCTGCTTATTTAAGTCAAGGAATCAGAATCAGGCCTTTGGCAGACAGTCTTACCATTTCCCATGGAGTAAGTCATGATCCAAAACGCACAATAAAACACACATTAAATAATAGGCATGAAGTGAATGTCATGATTGCTGGAAGGTCCAGATGAAATACATCACAGAGGAGTGCAGTGCTATGTGTTCACAGTCCATATCACTTACTGTAGAGGTATCTTGTGTTAGCACTTGTTGGTGTTACTTCAGGAGGAGCTTGTGTGTAATGGTCAGAGCAATCAGCTCCTGGTTCACATATCACACCTCACAGCTGAGAAAGCTGAAACTCATTCAAGTTGATATTTTCTTTGGCTGGCTGGTGTAACTGCCCAAGCAGATCACCAAGGACTCTACTGGCTTTCCTAAAAGGGGCATGGCAACCTGCAGTCCCCAACGTACCAGCAAGGTTTGCGGAGCGAGTTCATTAAGGCTGAGTCCACAGTCTTTCTGGCCCCATCTTGTATGGGGATAACAATGATCTGATTGTAATGGGAATAAATTAAGATAAGCAAATTTTTGTTAGATTTCAAAGTGACTGTGTCACTGATGGATGGATGATGATGAAATAAAATGGTGGTGGCACTTTAGAGGCCCTCAGTGATCCAAGTCACAGTCAGGCGCACCATTCAGATTCAAAAACAACTAGGTAGAAACGCACTTTTTGAAATATCTAAATATGTTCATCTTTGGCCTTTGGCAATTTTAATGTAGGGATATTTTTGATCTCAGAAGTAAATAATGCATGTCTTATAACCATCATGAAAATTCTCTGCTTTCTCCTCCTCACTGCAGATCATCTTAAGAAGAAAAGAAATGACACAGACAAGTACTGTCCAATTAAATAGACTGACTGATGCTTTTAACATTGGCATTCTTTTTTTTTTTTTAATCTTTAGCATTTGGAAATCATAGAGAAGAAATAGCAGCTATACAACTTCAAAGCACTTTCTAGCACTGGATGTCATTAGAGATATTTCAGCTGTTCTTCCCACTCTGATGGCTCTGGTTTTCACATGCAGCATGCTCTAAACAACAGTAAGCAGAGAATGGACGACAGTTTACTCACACAAAGTTTTGGTGTAAAGTATATACCAGGAGGGCTGTGCCTTCTAATTTGATTTCAAAATTCTGCTGACTTTGCTCACACCTCAGTCACGGGAGCTTTGAGGCAACCAAGAGACTTCACTGGTTAAGGCACTGAACATGTTAGCCATGAAGCAGGGGTGGGTGTGTGCTTTGGTGGGTGCTGCTGAAGAGCCCTGAGAAAGGCAGAATTGCAGGGTGGCAAAGGGGCTCCAGCCTGTGTGGCTGGATACATCCGGAGCCCATGCTACCAGGGTCCAAAAATGGCAGTATTTCTGGAGGAGCTCTTTAGCTCATCTGTTACAGAAACAGTGACACAAGAAGAGGAGCCCAGAATGATTAGGACATCATACATTCAGCTTCATTTCTGTCTTAGATTGCCAGGTGTCCTGATGTAACTGGCTGTATGGTTTGTGTAAGAAAATTTCCTTTTCAGACAAAACTCTCCACTGACAAAGTATTTCAACTGCTGTTAGGACAAAACAGAGATTAATGGTCTCATCATTACTCATACTAGGGTAAGGCCAAAGCAGGTATCTGTCACTCAGTATCTTATTTTGTATCTCTCTGGCTAATCATAAAATTTTAACCCTCCTAAACATATCAGTCTTCTTCTCCCCAGAGCATTCCACTTTATCCTGTATTGCTTTATTCTGATGTGGGTATAAGCCAGATTATTCAGTGAAATGCAGAAGTATTAGATCCACCTGTATTCCTTCTGCTTATTCCCTGTCTCGCCGCCCTCATGGGCCACACCAAGTACGTGCTGATTCAGCAAAGAACGCTGTGCTACTCAAGGGAGGAGAGTGACAGGAATGAGATGTCGTGGCACCGAACTGGGACATTCCCTTTCCCCAGGAATGCATGAGGCCTGCTAAGTTTGCATTTCCGCTCCATATGGATGGGCTCTGCCAGCAGGATAAGCAGCTCTGCCAACTATTTGTGTTGACAAGGCTTGCCTCCTAACAGTTAATGTTGTCTTGCACCGAATGCATTGTTAGCAGGCCTCTAAGGTATCGCATTTGATGGGCACAATTCACACTTCTCAGAACCATTATTCCAAGCTTCCTGCCAGCTCCTTAGTTTACTCAGGCTTTGTGTGTGCAAGGTTATTTGTGCAGCCACAAAGGCTGGAAATGTAAGGCCCAATTCTCTGCCAGAAAGAACTGGCGCAGGCTCGCTGCCTGTGCCCTGGCTGCCTGCCTGCCTGCTGGGGCACTGCTGGGGCAGTGGATGGGCTCAGGGACAACGATGGCTGCCCCACCTCAGGGACTCTCTCCAGCTCTGCTCACATGCCAAGAATCGGCCAGTCCCACTGACCTGTCTTTCCTTTAGGTCTACGGTAAAACGATTCCACCAGCTCAAAAGCCATGAATTTTCTTACCCAGCTTTTCATTATGAAAATCTCCAATATATTTTTTTTTTCCTTTTTTTCATTGTAGCCAGGTGGGTGCCGGGCTCCCTCTTTACTTACGGTCCGTGACCTAGGCTTTACTGTACTAGCAGACCTACAAGCAGACCTTCACAGGCAAGCGACTTGCAAATGAGAATCACACAGGAGCTGATAATATTTGATTGAAGGCAGGTGAATGCAGGGCCCAAGACACAAAGTACCATGAGCCACAAACTGAAGGTAAGGCGGGGAAGGTAAACAGGAGACAAAACCACCTCTCTGTACTTCAAAGTCAGGAAATAAGGACATTCTCTCAAAGCAGCGGATTATGAGTATGGAAAATTACCTACCACCAGGAAAATGTGAAGCTAGTATTTTCAGGATTATATTTGTTCCAGTTTAATGGACTGTATCTGGTATATATTAAAACAGTCCTAAGCAATGCTGCTGTAGTTAAAGATAGGTCGGCTTTTTTCATTGTGAACACAAATCTCAGGGCATATAGTTCAGCTGTGTAAATCCACACCAGCATGAGGCTTGTGATATAACTGCTGTGCCTGGGTATGGTGCTTCCTCCCCTGCACAAGACTATGCAAACCACCTACGTTGTTTGTATCTGAAGAATATTGAGCAAAAATAAATTTATGTGGACTCAGTTAAAATACTGCCCATTTTCCATTTGACGAGAAAGAGAAGGACTTAAAATAGAGATGGGGGTTTCAAAACAAGTTCTTTTGCTATGGAAGTTCCACTGCTTGCTATAGATGTGGATCAACTCGTTTTCGTAACTATTTCCAACATGGGGTTCTGTCAGCATCTGGCACTGTCAGTGGGATATTATGAGAATACACACAGCGATGAGTTTGGTCCAATGAGGATATTAGGCCCCAAAGATGCTAGTGTGGCTTTCCACTTTAAGATACGCACGGTGCTGCTGCTAAACAGTAGCAACAGATCTGTCTACACGTGGAGTTATTCCCCCAAAATCATGTCTGGATCCTCCCTATTCCAGAAAAAAAAAGTGTGTTTGATGCTGTGCTTAAGTCATTTTCACTGTAAATTAAAATAACTGAAAGAAAGTTTTGTTTTATAGTAAGTGAGTCCATACACTGAGTTCTTTAAATATCTTTTGCATTATAAAGTTGCATCCTACCATAATCTAGCTCTAAATTGTAGATAATACTGTATTTATAAAGTATACCTTCTCAGGGGATGAGAAATATTGCTTAAAACACCATCCAAATGTTGAAAATGTAATATTTACACTGGATAGGTGCCATCCTCATCTGGCAGGCTAATGGATCAGAAAAAAAACTCTGTGAAAAGATGGCTGTGGGAGTGGCTGGGAGTCCAACAGTTTCTTCTCTTCTTCCACCCCCTCCCTTTTCCATTTTTGACAAAATTGTACTTCCTGGTGTTATGGTTTAAATCAGATTTTAAGAAGTCCATTATGATGCATCTGTTTAAAATATCAAGGGGGAGCACAATTCAATAACAATAAATGTGCAATAGTGCAGGCTGTGAATTAATACTGTCTCTCCTGTTTAACTAACTGCCTCTTGTGTTAAAAGCATTGTCGACTCACAATTTCACATCTCCATGGTCCTAGAGAGTGTCATGAACTGTAAACAGCCTGTTGTGCCTGGGAATGTCTTCCCAAGCCATTGGATGATCCTCCAGATCAGACATGGTGGTCTTACATACAGTAATCTGACCTTGTTGATTTTAAGTTAATATTTTAGTCGAGTTATGCTATAGTTACAGGAAATCAAAATGTTATACAGCTATTTGCCTCTTTGGCAGTTTACACTTAGTGTTGCCATTTATATTACCTGGAGAAAAAAATGCAGATAACAACCTATGCAAATTATTTGTAGCAGAGCTAATTTCTATTTCTTCTAAAGCCAATTTTAAATCTCCTCCATATGGCTGGTAGAAGATATTAGGATAGAGTTGATGAAAACAGGGCTCCAATGAAGTCAATGAGTTTTGTGACTGACTTCAGGGGAGCCAAGATTTCAGCCGTTATCTGTTTCTGTAGCACAGGGCCCAGCTGTATTACAGTAAAAAAAAAATTATAAAAAATCCAACAACAAAAGCCTGAAGTCATTAATCAACTCAGAAAGATCTGGTTAATGTAATGCAAGATAGGTCTCTGTTGGCTGGTGCGTGCCTTTAAATTCTGCAACCACTTAAAGAAGCCCCGCAAAAGAAGTGACACATGTGCATCCCCGGTCCCTGAGCCCAGACAATATCCATCCTGCCCGCTGCAAGCATCGTGGCCTGCTGTAGCTGTGCTTTTCTTCCTCGTCCTTTGAGGCTCTTCTGACAGGCAGACACTGCAAACTTGCCCCGGGCAGGACTCCTGCCTTTGCCTGTCGCAGCCAGAGGTGCAAGGCACAGGGTGGGATGCTGAAAGCAGCGGGGCTGAAGCTGGGTGTAAGTAGCGTGAGTTTCAGCCTTGCCCAACGCAGGGGCAGACATTTGACCACTGGGCCCTTGTTGTGTTCGTTTAAACAGAACCTATAGCCGCCTATCGGATATTTTGGGGGGAATTTTAGGTCAGGTTTCGCCTGATACAAAAATGCTGGTGTCAAAGTAACGTCGTGTACTCAAACCCATAGATCAGAACACTAAATTTAGGAAAAGGAAAAAAAGCTCCTCCCGGCACTGAAACCCGGGTCCTGGCACACATAAGCACGTCCCCTCATTCACACCCGAAAACCCCATGGAGCAACGGGGATTGTTCACACACTGATATTGTACACGTACTTGCTCAGGCAGAGCGCAGCACACAAAATAGCAAACAGCTGATCAACCAGATGACAGAGTTCGGTTTTTAAGGAATGTGTTTTAAAATACAGGCCACGCAGCTCTGCACACCATAGCCTAAAGGGGGATTTCCTGGGAGTGTTCCCAAAACCCAACAAATATTAGAATTGATCCCGAGGAGCCTTTCAGCAACGCAAACTAACTCTCCCAAACCTCCATTTCATTTAAAAACTCTTCAAAGTTATGTAGGCATGCACACACCTTAGCCACATGTATGTGGAATTCTGTAACACTTCACTGACTTTTTAATTCATGTAAGTTCAAAGCTTTGATCACGCTGCTGCTACACTTTCTGTTTGCATTTTTGCAGTCTTTACATTATATCTGGTGACAGAAGACCGAAAATTTAATTAGAGGGCAAAGAAAATCATTATTTAGCATTCATTGAAAACTTGTGTATTTCCACAGATGGTTTAGAGCTCAGATTTTTTTCAAATGCCGTAGACAATGCGATGTGGTCATTTGCTTTGACTTAAAAAGTACAACTTCTTTCTATGAGCATTACTAATTGCAGTCATTACTGTATAATTACTGAAGATTTATATAAAAGTCTGAGATGGAAGAAAAGCAAAGCTTTTTGCTATTTATTCAAATGTATTTTATTTCTGTAATTTGTCAGTAAATATAGATATATGAATTACACAGTAATATCCTAATTCTTTTAAACAGAGGTGATGAACATAAGGGCATATAAAACATTACAAGTTTTGAATCAGTGAGATAAATATACATTTTATGGGTGTATGGTCTGCATATGCACACAGGTCTCGCCAACTTTATGTACAAACAGAAATACCTATTTTTAGAAACCAGTCTTAATTTAAGACAGTCGAGCTGAAGCAAGCACTGCTCTACAGTATACCATACCTACAACTTTCCCATTAATCCAGATGGCTCAAAATAAAGTACAATCCTGTTTATGTTTTTCTTTGTAACCCTACCTTAACACTCACAGCTCCAAAACTGACTACAGTGCAGCATTACAGAGTTCTTAGGATTTCCACTAAAAATAACTTCATGGTTATTTTTCTTCCCCTTAGTGAGAACAAAGCTCTTTGTTCCCGCTCATATACTGTCCATCTTTAGGGCACTTTTCCCCTGCAGGTCTCCCACTGCCTGCTCCCCGGCGGGGCTGCTCCGGCCGCACTTCTGCCCCACTTTTACAGCGGGCGCCAGCCCAGGCTCAAAGACAAGCCAGGCTTGGGCAGCAACTCACTATTTTTCGTGCGGTAGTTGGCCTTGAACATCAGCCTTGCCACATGAGAACCACTTCTCCTCTTCACCTGAATAAAACGAAACTTGAAATATTTTCTACCCGGAAATCTGATGTAAATTTCCTCGTTTTATTACTTTTACCCTCCCCGCTCCCCCCTCGCCTTTAAGTTTCGGCCGGCTTTGCCAAGCGGCTCCCAGTGACGGGAGGGCGGTCGCTTTCTTCCTGGCTGACCGCAGGTAAATCCCGGGTGCAGCCCCACAGGACGAACATCCCGGGGGAGGCAGCGATCCCACCAGAACCTGGCATCTCCGCCTCACCCGCTTCCTCAGTGCGCGGAACCCACCACGGGGCACCGCCGGCGACAAAACCAGCCCAGACAGAAGCGGTGTGCCCTCCTCGGAGCACCGACAGCCGGCAAGGAGCGGCACAGCACGGCACGGGGGAGCGCGGCGAGCGGCGGCAGCCCGTCCCGCCTT
>VZTM01030713.1:17904-54378 GCA_013400555.1 Jacana jacana | reverse complement strand
TTTTTTCTTCTTCTTTTTTTTTCTTCTCCTGGATCCTCTTTTAAACCCACTCCACACTGCCGCGCTGTCTATTACATGCTAATTTAATTTTACTATGGACGATATTTTCAGCATTTGCTGAGGACAGTAAATTTTGTAGTTTATGTTATTTCACTTTTTATGACTTTTTAACACTTAATAAAATTTTATTAGAGCACTTTTGTGTTTACAAGGCCACAAAACTCTTGGCAGGTTGTCAGAAGTCCTTTTTATTATGATCCTACTGATATACTGCGAGTAATGAAATAATCATGTCCAGAAATGTATCAAAGGCCAGAGGGATTATCCAATTTAATGGCTCTACAGATGCGCTGTGAGGGATACGGACAGGCAATGCGTCGACAGGCTAGAAAGTGTGTGCGAGGAGGAGGGAGACCTGCTTAATTTCTTTCCCATCGCAGGCTGGTTCCGCGCTGTCCTAAAGGCTCCGGGCTTGGTCATGTGATGCCGGGCGGCTTCAGGAAAAATGGGTTTATTCTGTAGCAAAAAAAGCTCTTTTCTTTTTACTCTTCTTAGGTGCACATCTAGAGCTGATGGGCTTGCTCTGGCGCTTCCACTGCTTGCGACATCCCTTAAAATACGACTTACTGGAACACACCCAATGTCATCGTGCCATTGTGCGGCAAACAGTGGCTTTGGGCGTTAGGATTTGGTCTGGCAGCCAAAAAATTAAATAAGTAGAAAAAAAGACAGAGCAAAATAAACAAACATAAATAAAACATCAGAGGCAGAACAAGCTGGTGAGATCAAATATGAGTGAGATATTTTACAGCGCTCTGTGAAATGACCGCTTTTTTGCTTTTGTCTTTGCAAGGGTAGGGTTGCGGGAGGGCTCTCGGCTCTGCGCCTGCCTTGGTTTCACAATGGGCTGTTTTTCTGCACTGCTGTCGGTGCCATAGCCTGAGATACTGCAGCTGTTTTTAAGGTCATTTCCTTTTATTTTAAATAATTGTTCATTTAACATATGTTGTTAAACTCATTCTTGCGTCAAAAGGAGGCGATTATACTTCCTGACCCTGAAAGCAAGGTGGGTGGCTTTGTTTTATAATTAAATTTGCTGTGTTCAATTTCATATTTTTCTTTCGCTGCTGTTTCCGAAAGGGCATGCCAAAAAAGATAAAAGGCAGCAATATCAGGAACACTTCAGTGCCAGTCTTGTCTCTTTAACATACGTTGTTCCAAACTTTTAAGTTTCACGGGGATACCAGAAAGGAATTATTTCATCATTTTACAATTAATTATTTAATTCACTGTGGTTTGAAATCTGCCCTATTGAAGTCTGCAACAAGAAGGTACCTCACAATTTCCAAAGTAGAAGGAAGACTTTCTTCTTCCAGCACAAACATGTGTAACATATTCCAAGGTATCTCGTGATACTGCCAATAGGAATTTATTTTAAAGAAAACAGGTACTATCTGTGCATTTTTAAAATCTATTTCAATAATTTGCAAAGACTTTACAAAGAGACCTGAAAACAAGGTTAAAAGTGATCAAAGAATTTCTCTTCAGAATCATGACAATGTATTAGTGGACCACGTGTTGGTATATTTATTCATATTGTGATTCTGTCTCACCTTGGAAGAGTGCCTCCAAAATCAATGGGGCTTCTGGAGGAGTTAAAATAACGTACAACGTTAATAAATACACCAGAACCTGGCCCAGGAGAAGTAATATAAATCATTAAATGCTGTTTAGCTCCAGGACAGAAGTTTTGTTTTTTCCAGAACAATATCATCTACTGTAAATCTTATGTTTGCAGGTCAAGGTCAATTTAAACTTCTTAAACCTTTAACAGCCATCAAACTGGAAACCTGCAGGATGAAATGATGTGATGAAAGAGGTGATGGACTGGAAACTGTTAACCTTGGAAGAGGAACATTTGCTATTGTTCTTTGGAGAGAAAGAGCAAACTTAGAAATGCCTTTAGTATAAATATGTAAACACAACGCAGATTGTTTAATCAATGCAGAACCTAACTAATTTAACCCTTTCTTGGGGGCTTAACTTTTTTTCCCGGAACATCAGAGAATGCCTGAGGAACCAAATTTGCCCTTCCCACTCTCATGGAAACAGAAACAGGGAGGCAGGATTCAGTAACTGGACCTGGGTTGGTGTCTAGGTGAGTTGTGCAAGGCTGGCAAGAATGTGCTGGCTGAAAGAGGACAACCTCTGTGAAATAATTCAAGGGAGCAGCCTGACTAGGGAAGTCCCTGTCTCCAGTGGGCACAACTGCCAGCCCCAGGAGAGGTCCCTCTGACCCCAGTGGGCACCGTCAGGTCAGTTATGCTGGGAGGGACATTCCCCTCCAACCAGGGATGGCCAGAAGATGCTATTAGAGGCATGGAGATCTTGGTTCCAGGATGAAATCTGTGGACACTGTCATTGTATTTCCACACAATGCCTGTTTGTGGCCTGGTTATTCTCTTTAATAGGCCATCAAGCAGGTGCACTGGCGAAATGCATTGTCCTCCCGGCACACCATTGACAAATCTACTGATGCTCTGGTGAAAATGAGAAAATATATATTAATCATTTTCATGGGCTAAATCGTACACCTATTCAAGCCAGTGGAACCTGGTCCATTGTCCACAACGAAACTAAAAGTCCAGTCATGATTAGCTAGTTATTAAGAGGCATTTACCTATGAGTTTAGCAATGACTTTGTACTATCAAAAGCATAACTACGGTATGCTATAGACGGATGGATTGAATAATTATAGTTTAACAATTTATCATTCACATATTTACATACAACAGACCAACAGCCTTTTTTATAAAACTACAAAAACAATAAATTATGAAAACCAATCCAGAAATCTATAATTAAAGAAGACGAGATGTTCTGTGGGAGCCATTCAGGTTTTAGTCACAGAACTCCAATGGGTTAGGATGGGATTTGTGCAGGCAAACCCCATTCAAATGTCTGAAAACAAAGTTAAGGTTGATTATGAATCCGCAAAGGCAAGTACACCCCCTTCTGAAATCTGTTAAAGGGACTCCAGTCAGGTCTTTAATTTTCATTTTGCAAAGCAAGTGATAGGTATTTTACCAAGGCTGCTTGTTACAGTTAGTTTTTGGTTGGCAAATAATTTCCTCGTTGAAATCTGCCATTTCACAGGAGGAAATGTAATAAAAAGTATGGGTCCCTTCAAAGAAAATATTTCCAGGGGCTTGATTACTATTACTTGAGAAGGAAGGCCTGGCTCCTACAGATTAGATAATAACATACTCTCCTGATGTTCAGGAGACCGTAAACCAGTTTCTCTAAATTCAAGCATGGATTGGAGCCCACATCTGCCACCTCCCAAATAAGAGCCTACTGCCTAGGTGATGGGGTCTTCCAAGATAGGTCTTCCAGTGAGGGCACTCCTGGGAGCTCAAGGGAAGAGAGAAAATAACAGCAAAGTTTAATTAACCTGTCTTGTGAATTTTTATTAAAATTCCTGAAGTTTGTGGCTTGGGAGTGAGGCTGGTGCTCCCAACTAGGTCCTCAAATTGAGAAAAAAACCCATTCTTATCAAAATTCTAGCCTTTTCTTTGCCATGTAATCATCTGTTACAATGATGAGTATACTGCAGATGTATAGATGGATGAAAGTACACAAAGATAACGATATAAACTTAAAGTATATAAAAATAAGAGAGTTGAAATGCTACCTGCATTGTAGCTTTATTTTAGTTTAATGAACATACGCCAATGAGCATTGCGTCTCTGTGTCCAAACTGATAGATGTACCCCATAAAAGCTTTCCTCAGAAGAAAGTCAGATAAGTGGAACTCAGTAGAAAAATAGCTGTACTTTCTGCAGCTATAGATTATTCAATCAATGAAACTCCTATCTAACGCAATACTACCCACATCCTTGGATTTTCTTTCTGAACTCTAATCTGAAGTACAAACTGGGTCCCAAATTTCTCCGATGAGTATAGTAATTTTGAAAGCCCAGAAACCCTTTCTGGCGAGTAAGACAGTAGCTCCAGACTATGGGCTTTATGACTGAGACCAGAAAGGGATAGAATTTACAGTTCTCGAGACAGGGCTTGGGATTTGCTGTCTAGCTTAGGAACATAGTTGCCATTTATAATGCAATGCTGTTTAGGTTCTTAAGATGAGTGGTAGTTATGGAATCATTTCACGTTCTTTATTTTTTTTGGCTTAGTCACATTTTTCTTTTCCTTTATTTGCACTCTCTCTATATTAAATATATGTATCTCATTACTAGTTCTCAAGAAAATATTAACGTTTCTTTACTGTCTGTTTTCTGGTAACTTCTGGAGACAGCTTTATTGACGGTAAGCACACTTATACAGAAACAGAGTCTAACATGGCTGCCTTGAAACAACCAAGTCAGAGTAACCACAAAGAACTGGACGTGCAATTTTTAGCTGGAGGAATTGTACACAGCAAACTCTCCTGGAGAACTTCCCACCTTATACTGGAAAGTCCTACCAAACTGCTCTACTCAGCCTGCTGAGCATTTAGGGATTAGGGGCTGTTTTGCTCTTTAACAGCCCTATAGCTGCCCTATGCCTTCTGTGTATGAGGCATCAGCAAGAGCAACAAACACGGCAAAGGTGCTCCTAGAGCTGGGAAGCCTCTGGCTGCCCAAGTGCTTCTTGGTTACTACCATAGGACAGCACTTTCCAACTTCCAATTCCTACAGAATTATCTTTATAACCATTTTCCAGAGGAGAAACTGAGGCCCTTGGCCACTTGTTCTCATAGCCTCTGCATGGTGTCCGTTTTCATCTTTACCTGCCTAAAATAGCCTTGTAAGTTTAAGTGATGTCTCCAAGGCTTCACAGATTTGAATGGCAAAAGAGGAAGATGACTTCATACCCCTCAGGTTGCCAGCCTAACCCTTAAGTACAGGAGGTGAAGCGGCATGAAACCTTCTACAGCAAATTGCCCACACCTTTCTGTGCATAATGCAACACAGCAGGGAATGAGCCTCTGCAGGGAGGGTACATGACACACAGGTCTCACAGGCAAGTGGGTGTCAGGAGCAGCTACAGCAGAGGGATTAAGCTGGGATGTCATGCATGGCCCAGTGTGGTGCAGGTGTCAGGAAGCTAAGGAGATTTCAGGAGCAGCACTTGCCCAGCAGCAGGCGCATGAGAAAGCCTGGGGAACTGTCTCTTCTCTCCCTTGTGCTCTGTTATCCTTTGGGTTAGCTGGGGACAGCGGAAGTTTTAGGCATCATCTTTTTGACTCAAATCCTGCATTTAGGCAGGATTATGGTGACTGTCTGCAGCCCATCCTGGCCTCTCAGACCATGCTGTTTCTCTCTACCTCCTTGCAAAGTCCCAGCCACACTGCTGGGATGGTTGGCAGGGGAGAGGGAAGGCTCATACTACTTGCAGGCATTTTTCTCCCCCTTGATCTGTGTGCATTGCTTTCCTGATGCACTCTGAGGCTAGCGTGAGGAGATATTTATACCTCCCATATCAATGAGAATTACCAGGGTCTTAAAATACCATTTAGAAGTGCTGTAACAATGAATATGTTGCACGGGCAGTAGCTCTTTAAAAATTTCTCATGTAAATAAAGATTGTCTCCAAGAAAAGTAACACACATAATATCACACCGTAATCATAAGCTTTAAAAACTATTACAAACAAAATAAAATTCAACACATCAAAACGGATTTGGGCTATGTGACCATTCAAAGCTTATTAAAATCACAAACTTGAAGAAGAGGGTGGAATGCTTAAAACTCATCACTCGGTCGTGTGCTAGTTTGATTTAAAGAAGACTCCAGAGGATTTCTTAAGCCTCTCATGAATTATTCCACAGACTTCAATGCTGGCCAAAATGTGGCCACCACTAGTCCCTAGGTCTCTCCCTCTATGTGATCTGGCTTTTCACAGAAGATTCAAACCTGACAGCCTTTCCTCTCTGGCAACTCTATATTTTCCTTGGAGAATTCTAGGGCCTTCTTCTTCTCTCACACTTAAAAAAGATGTGGTTTGCAATGCTTTAACACTTCTACTAATGCATTGGTTTCTCACTGAGGAGCATAAGCTTGGGGCTTTTCCTTTTGGTGTGAAGGTGTGCTAGGGCATGTCTGCCCATAGCCTGTGGTGAGCTGCAGCAGTGCCTGAGCTGGTCCTCCACTGTCCAGCCTTTCTGTCTTGGCAGGGCAAATTGTCACTTTATCTGGGTGAACATGGATATGTTGTATCTCGACCTTTTACAGAAGCTTCAGCGAAAAACTGTGTTTCTAGCTTCCCAGGCTGTGCATGTCTTAGCTCAAGTCTCTCATGCCCTAGTGGTAAGAGCAATACTTTTTTTTGCAAAATTATGTCCTATAAAATTAAAAGCTTACATCAGTACACATTGAACGGGTCAACTGCAGTAGAGCCCCAAATGATGATGTCTAAACAAGCAGTGCCCATTGTAGGAATGGGAGTCAAGCAGGAGGGACAAAGAGCCAATGAGGACATGGAGGTTTTGGCCATCCTTCACCAGAAAGTCCAAAAAATAAGTTTGGCTCATGGAATGGGCAAAGGTCTGGTCAGTTTTTAGACTTGCTGAAATGAGTCTTCTGTGAATAAAAGTTTTGGCAATTCATCTGGCAGGACAACTTTGCACATGAGGTTGCTGTGATTTAAGTGACATCCTTTTTATCACAATGACATTGAACCAACCTGAAAAATGTTTCAAGATACTAAATCCTTCAAGCTTGATATTTGGAATGGGGTCCTCTTTCAAAATTGGAATTTTCCCATCACTGATGACATCTTTGTATTATGGAGTCCCTTATCTTTCATTCTAATGATATTGCATAGACCTGTCTTTGTGACACACTGAAGACCTGTGATAAAGTGATGCAGTGAATTTTCTCACTGGGATGTAAGAAAAAGATGTCTCCTGGACAGCTTCCGTTCTGTTCATTTTTTTTTAATATAAGGTCAACAAAATCCCATTACAAAACACAAGGTAATTCAAAGCAGATAAAATTTTTATCAGTAAGATATTTTTGAAAGACAGTAACAATGCCACAGGAAGAAAGGGATCATAAAGGCAAATAAAATACAATATGTTTTTGTAAAGTGTCTGAAAAATTAGCTTATGTTTTGACCACATTATTTGCATGTCTTCGCTGCTTCAAATTGTTACTGTCTAAACACTCTTCAGTCATTTCCCAGTAGGCTAACATTGTGATATGGCAAATATATATCAGTTTAATGACACTCTCTTTTAAAAATATCATCAGAGCCCAGTAGGGCCTGATCCACTGCCCATGGAAAATCAGTGAAAGCTTTTCAGGTGCTTCTAAAGTCTGTGAGTTGGTTGGTCTTATAATAAACGTAGATAAGTGATTTCTGCTGACCACTCAAAAGCTTTGTACAATTTTCAATGTATTCCCATGTAAGCCTGTGCTCATTAAGTCATTAGGTCTGTGTACATGCTTCTAAAAAGATACATAAAATAGGATGCTGTGTAAGGAGAGGAAAATTCCTACAAGTACTGTAAGAAACATACTTTGACATCAAAGCAGTGCCTCATATGCATAATAATTAATTCAGACTGTGGAGAGAAAGAGGCTCCATTTTTAGTGCTAGTCCATTTAAAAATGTTTTCAGTAAGTAAAACACCTGGGGACAACACCCTGTGTTACAGAACTTGCTGCAATTGTTGCAGAAATATAATTTAATCAAACTATCAAGTATCTTTCACTATGGTCCAGTTAACCTTTGTAAACTAAACCGTTACTTACAGGACTTTCCTCACGAGATGAACTTCTGGCAGTGGATATATAAACACACTTTGTGGGTTATAAGCCCACTTTGTGGGCTGAGTCCTTTTCCACTAACGTGCTTTGGTTTTGGCACAGTAAAAAATAAGAGAGGGGAGGGTGGAAGGGTCAGCTGCTTCCCGACATCTAAAATCTTTATCAGTACCAGCAACCCCTCAGCTGGTGTCAGTGATTTGTGGTATTGTTGTTTATCTGTGTATCACTCACCCGGACGCACTGTTTAGATCCAAAGGTCTCAAGACCATTTGCAATCTCTTCTAGGCGTGCTGTACCAGACAGGGCAGACATCTGGCTGTCAGTTATAATTGCATCCTGCACTAGAAGTTGTTTTTTAAATACTCCTGGTTCCCTTTGAACGCGGAACTGTGATGCACAACAGTTCCAAGCCATTACTGCAAGAGGCAAAGTCAATCCATGGCTTTAGCCCAGTTTGAAACAAGATTTATGAGAGACGGTGGGGAGGGGGGCCGTTTTACAAAAGGGTGGCTGTTTGAGCCTGCTTGGATTTTAATGATACAGCAGTTTCCTTTCCAGCCCGTACAACTTATTCTTTGAATGCTGACAGAAATAGTGCATCAGAAAAGTGTATTTGTGGTGTTGCCATGTTTACTGTTTCCTGTTGTCTTTCTTTGGAAGTATTTTAACAGAAATTAGGACTTCACATAAAAACCCTACAGGGTCTGGGATGAAAGGATTTACTATTAAGTTTCCTTCTCACTCTAACATGGTGGACTGTGATTTAAATCCTACAGACCCATGACAGGATATGATGCCAATTAAAAGCATGAAACCTAATTTTTTGACAGAATAATCACATAATCCCCTTTCTATTATCTGGCTAAAGGGTTATTGACAGCATCTTTATTTCTCAGCCCAAATCTTGGATTTATTAGGCTAACAAACTGCTCTTGTTTAAGTTATATAGGCCGATGAATATTGTTGAATGTCCAGGCACAGGACTGCATTCAATATTGCAAAGGGATGGTTTGACCCTGGTAATTGTCACACTGGGTCAAGAATGTGCAGAATTATAAGTGGCCAGCTGGTTTTGGTTGAAAGTAGAGTTCTGATTTGCTGTTTAATACCAAATCAATCGTAATTTAATAACAATTCATATAAAGCAAGACATCACAGCGAAAAATTCAGCTGGAGTCTCTTCTGAGCTCTGAATTCAGTTTGCATGGAACATGTAGGAAGTTTGATGGAAAAATATTATGGGATTAGAGACAAGAAAAAGGGTACGTTCTGCCTCTCTAAGTTGCTGGTCTTGCCAATGCCTGCACCCAATATGTGATGTATGGTATGTTGCCAAGGCAAGACCTTTGGTAAGAGAGATCATGCTGATGCACCGTTGGAAGTGAGCTGTGCCTCTCCCTGGCTTTGACACCTGGTCTGACACCAGTGAAGTGTACAGAGGCTAGTATTTGCCATTTCGGTTCAGCCCCTAGTGGACTGGTATCTATATTACATATGGGTTTTCCACAGAAATGTTTCACATTTACACAGATTTTGTGCAGCAGTGTCTGAAGTGGGGAGGAATCTCTCTCTCCCCCACTCTCTCTCTGTGTCACACACACGCTCACATAAATTGGAGCCTGCAATTTCCCTAATCACTAAAATCCCTTCTCTCCACGTGTAAGTTGTTAACCTTCATTACATCCCCAAGGGGAGATACACTAAGCAGAGGCCTGTTAAAATGAAAATAACCATCCCTCCAAATTGCCAAATCATCGTATTAAAAAGTCCCCTTCTTATAAAGCAAGGTTCGTTCGTTGCAGTGCCAGGCTAATTCCTGCTCAGAGTTGGATGTAATTATTTCTGCTCTATGGGTTTGTTTTTTAAAATACTTCTGCAGCATCACAACATCAAATATTGTGCTAAATCTTCCTAAAGTTACAAGTTTTAAGATGAAGATACACCTTATAGTTATTAGAAAATTCATAGGGAGACTGCTTTCACGTGTATACATATGTTGTTTTCTTTGAGCTTCAAGGTTAATTTTTACCCTGTGTGTTTTCCAGATGCACACAGGATTTTCCCCTCATTTCCTGTCTCATTCCTAATCTAAAATCTATTGCCATTTCATAATAATTAAAAAAAGAGCTGGGCTGTTGAGTGAGCAGAGGAGCTCTGGTGCTGAGTCGAGTGTGCTAGCCCTTCTGAACCACCATTTCACTGCTCTTGTGTAGGAACTGCAAAATGGTGGTTCCTAGGATTTTCACGAACAGGGACCTGCAATCCACTCGTTGTGTGGTCATGAAAAATGCCCTTGCCCTGGCTAAAAAAAAGGCTGGCCTCTCTCAGTGGTGCTTGCCTTTGTGCCTGTCTCTCTGTGCTTTCACAGCCCTCGGTCGCCTCAGGACTGCCCGTAATTCCTCTGTGAGATCTACAAAGCCACTAAACGCTGATTTCTAATTTAAAGTTCCTCAGGAGTAGCTGCAGTGCTGTGTGCATGACATACAACCCCAAATGGTAAGAGGACAAAATCACAGTAATTTTGTGTCTGCGTGTTTATTAATAGAGGACCAAATGTCACACAGGCAGTAGTCCCACAACCAGTTTGCATGGAGAATGAATGTTTTGCTCACGAATAAATGGTCCCTCCAGATCAAGGTTGAGGTCATTGGCAAGATCTAGGCGTTAGCTCATTCTACAACTATGCGCATATGCGAATAAAGGAGTTAATACTTGGACTGTCGGTATCTCTCTTTCGTAAGAGATGTGTTCAGCCTAATTTTCCTTTAATGGTTGGATACAAACAGTTCACCCCACACTTCAATGTACGTATGTTGCTGGCAAAACAGCCAAATCAGGCAGTGACCTTGGGCTACCACTAGCAAGGTATCAAAGAGCATCACAAAAGAGGGTTAGGAAAATGCTAACGAAATGGAAATTGCCTGTGATTACCCGCAGCAGGATGAGCATCCTCTTTTGCCTGTGAAGAAATAATTTCCTTTCACCCAGGTACGAAGCTACTGTTGTGTGTTTAGAGAAAGCAGCTTCCCAGCGTGCCGGTAACCACGGATGAGAGACAAATACACTAGCATTTGAGAATCTGTGTGTAGTTTCTCCCTGGATAAAATAGGTCCTCAGCAACAGTATTTATGGTCTACACAACAATATTGTTTTTCTCTCTTTGGTTTGCAAGGGTTGTAAACAGAAAGAAAAAAAAAAAGGGGGGGCTAAGCTATTAAATCTAGGAATAACAAGGCTCTTAAAGCCAGGTTTATTGTACTGGGGTAGGTAAAAACTTGACGTTTTTTGATCTGCGGGTGCTAAATATCCTGTCTCCGCCAGGATTCCTGCTCGGATGTTATTTATCTCTCTGAATCTTGGAGGAGGAGGGGGAGAAAGGAGCGGACAGATGTCCTTAAACTGCGGGCACCACCTGGCGGCTGGCGCCGGGCGGGTATTTTGACGAAAATGAAATTAAACGGTCCCTAGTGCTTTGGCTTTACTGACTTTTAAGCGCTCAAGCCAAGTGTTATCCAATTTTTCCCGTACAATCTGTTTGGAGAGCTAGCAGTGCATTTCAAAATGGCTTATTTTGATGACATGGTCATAATTCTAAATAATTTGATTTCCAAATATATACATCATATTGTGGCCTTGCCAGAAAATCGTTCTATTGAAAGACTTCTGTCTTAAGATTTAGACTAAATAAAGGAGAAGTGTTTACATGATCTAAGCAGCTTTCTGGGGGAAGCCGGTGGGGAGGTGGGGAGCGGTGGCATTTGCTGCTGTTTGTTTGTTTGCTAGAAAAAGGCTAAACAAAGAAAATATTTTCCAAACCCAAAAGCTTCTTTCTGGGGGTCATGAACTGGAGACATTGCAGGTACTGTCAAAAATCTATGGAGGAAATGAAAAATAGCACTTGCACCTTTTGAATGCGTGCGTGTGTTTTCTCTTCTTGATGGCTGGAGAAGACCGCGTTCTAACAAGGTTTCTCAGTGCATTAGAAAATGCAGAAAGATGTCATAATTCCTTGGGTCCTTCAAACTGAAAAATCAGAGAGAACGTTTAACATACAGGAACTCTATGTGTATTAGCTTCTAGCTGCAAAGCAGAACTTTCATGCATATATGTATGTATGGTGGAATTTAAATCTTCAGCTTCCAATAAAATTGTATTCTGTAATAAAACTGCTGCACCTTGACTCCAGACTACACTGAATCCCAAATTAAACACCCCATTTACTCTACAGTAACAAGCAGGAAGGTTTGCTACAGTGAACACTATTACAGACAGGAAAGGCATATTATCATTCTCTTTACCTTCTGTACATATGACAGCAACACCTAAACAGCCCCTGTGAGTCATATTTTTCTCTAGTTCTTGCTCGTCTTACAAGAAACAATTGATGAAGGGAAAAGGTGAATTGAAATGTGATATTTAATTTCACATCGCTTCCTTAATTATTTAGGTAGCTGGACAGACAGCTCCAGCAGTTTAAAAGCAAGCAGGTAGTGTATTTTACTACAAAATGTCTTCCTGGATTTCATGAATAACTCAGTGTCATAAACAGAAACAGCTGGCATGCTGAAGGCTGTGTAGATTTCTTTATGCATTATATATAATGTAGATGCTTCCCACATAATGCTCATGAACTATCGGCTTCATATCAATGTTTCTAGCCCACAAATACCATAAATAATATACCAGGGATATAAAATTACAGGACTTTAACTTGTTAATTCAGGTTACATATTAAAATGCCATTGTTTAGTGGCTATTTGTCTATTGTTTAAAGACCTAACTCTTTTTAGATGCATACTGTTCTTGGGTGCTAATTTTCCTATCTTTCTCTAGGAGAGTCATTACATAATTTTGATGTTTTTGTTGTGGTTATTAAACTAGAAATTGGAGCTCACCGAGGGTAGCAGGGGGCAAGAAAGACAGTTAATGCCGCTTTGTCACGCCAGGCGAAGCACAGGCAAGCCCAGCACACTGTGTCTGGGGCTGGGCTGAAGGCTTTCAGCTGTGATCTAAGGGGAGCCACCCTCTAGTGGACCGATGGTGAATTTTATTCCCCTTTTCATCCCCCATCCTGGTCGACATTTATTAAATACAAGGTACCTTCTCTAAGAATATTCTTGGCTATTAACCTTCGTGCATGAGACAGGAGCTGAAAGTTAATAAAGAAAGTATTTCTAATCAACTGTGGTGATGTGAGGCATGGAGAAGTCATACTTCTAAGCCAAGAATGTGAATCCCCAGGCCTCTCACAGCTGAGGTTAATCTGAAAGGAGTCACAAGTTTGAAGTTGTTTTAGATCAAATGTCTAAGGCAAAAAAGGAGGGCTCCATTCCCAGACATCTGATCTAAACCCTTTGAGCCTTGGGAGTTTTGACTCCAGATGCAGGTTCCAGCTCTGCAGATGATCCTTATCTTTAATGCGACCAACTCAAACAGCCACACATAGATTTGTTGCCATTGCAAAGGACCCAAAGAAAGAAATTGGCTCTCAGCCTGTAGCTTTGGGGCAATTCAATCCTTAAGCACGTGTAGTCTGAGTTTGGCTCACCTCTGTTTAAAAGTGGCGTAATCTAGGGAAAAAAAAACAGGCCAGAGAGTTGGAAGGATGAAGAATAAAGGATGTGATTGAATTAGAAGTTTTTCTGGGCCCATGCAGGGTGTTGTGTGTAGCATTGCTGGGCTAGAGACTCTATTAGCATCTACTGTAAGTTTTGTTCCAAGGGATCAGATTTCTGGAGCCTGAGACCAGTTACGATACATCAGAGGAAGCCTCGTAATAGGAAGCTTTATTGCCTTCTGCTAAGTGAGCCAAAAGTCAGGGGCTTTCCCTTGCAAGCATAAGGCTGGGAAGGGGGGAAGGGGAGGTGGGAGGGTTGTTTTTTTCTTTTTGCCTGATGTGTTTCATCCTTCCCCACCTCCAACATCAAAGTGTTTGCTAGGGCAAGTCAGCCCTGTGATTCTGGAGCTGTGTATTTCCCCTCTCCCAGTAGTTTCCATGCCCATTTCCTATGCCCCAGCTGCCAGAGCACTAACCCTCTGCTGCTTTAATCACTCCATTAATCAAGCCTTTGCAGTGATCAGCACACTAGCTCTCACTGCCACAAGGAAGCCTGTTACTTCTTCGGGACACATAATCTCCCACTAGCCCTCCAAGGGTTTTTATGCAACTGAGCCATATTGCTCCACCAGCTAAAAATGTATTTCACTCCATTTTGAATTAGCTGTGTTTTTAACATAATATAGCTCACATAAGGCACAACCCAAGAATAGTTCTTATGTTTTGGGCGCTATGAAGGTGAAAAGACATATTTAGCCATTTTGTATCTAAGCTTCACAGGCACTGTGATTTTATTAAACAGACCAACACTGTCATCAAATCAAAGATCAGCAGATACAAACAGGTCATTTCTGCTGGCTCCTAGAGGGCCGTGATTGACTCCCCATGGGCACGGGGGGGCCTGTCACATACAAAGGCATGTGTATAGACAGTCTCCAGTCCAGTCCCAGCAGTTTATTAACTACTATTTTGTACTGGGTAGTGCCAAAAGATGGCAGATCCTATTATGCTAGGAGACTTTGAAAAATTTAAAATGCAGCCATAAAACAAAAGATCACAGTAAAAGCCACAGACAGAGCAAAAATAAATGAAAGGAAAGCTTGGTAACCTTCAGTGCCCTCTCACACTTCTGGCTTTTGCGAGGGCAACAGTGTAGTGCTTTCAAATTATTTTGCAGTGCCTTTTGACTGGGCACTGTGCTGACTTGCAGGATAGGGATGTCATTTCCGAAGGTTAAGGGGAAGCGGGGAGACTCCTGTGTGCTCAGGGAAGGTGCAGCTCCTGCCTGGCGTGAGGTGGGGCAAGGCTTGTCCCTCGGTAGCTATGTCTGCCTTTGCTAGGAAACCTCTCTTCCCATGCATCTGTCCACCAGCACGCCCTGCCTTTTCCTGAGACATCCATTTCTGAAGCCAGGAAAATCAGGGAAAGGAAAGGAGGAAAAAAAACCCCAGAGCTGCACTAGAAAATACTCACATCACTACCACCATCATTCCAGCAATATGTGAGAGCAAAGGCACAAGGGTGGGATGTGAAAATAACAGCAGAGAGGAAATGAGCTCGGAGTTTGAGAATCCCAGCCTGCTGGGAAGGACAAAGTCCTTCCAGTTGTGGCAAAAGGTTCGACAAAGAGCAGTGTCTGAAGGAGTGGAGACTGAAAGAAGTGAGACCAGTCTGTTTGCTGATGACAGTGGGGGCCGCAAAAAAGCAAGCATATTGCCATTCATCAGCTTTGAGTCTTTAAGTATAAGCATGCTCTAAAATTTTCAGTGTCCAGTTTATATAGCTGTTCATTCCCTTCCCAGATCCAGGTTTGAATTCTGCAGCTTGGGCAATTTGTGGCTGCTGTGAGCAAAGCAGATCTCTCACATGAACGCACACACGCACATGCGCGCACAAACCCCTCCACACTCCCTGGGGGGACGTCGGCAAAAATATCAGCAGCAAATAGAAATGATAACACCTAGAACAGTTTCCGAATACAAACACAGCACAATACTTTTGCAGAATCATTTCACTGAAGTATTTATTTTTCTATCTGCTGTGACTGCATGCTTAAGCTTTTCTTCCTGTATATTACTGCTTGTTTTCCCATTTAAGTTTTCTAGCTCCCGCTTTGTAAACGTGCATCAAATCCAAATGGCATGTTTGCATGTGTATACTCAATGAACAACAACACAAATTATTTATCCCTTGGGATAAAGGACTTGAAAATACAGATGGTCTTGATACAGTCTGATAAGAATGTAAACAGGAAAATATCTTTGTTGACTTATTTCTTAGTAATCACTAATAATTAGCTATTGTCTAGAGATGAATTATATTATTTAATAAACCTTGCAACAAACAATAGCTAAATGAAGTCAACTTTGATTTTCTTTGGATTACCAAAGATAACATCAGATAACTTCCTTAGCAAACTAACAAAAGCCCCTGCTACATTTTTCATTGGTTTTTTGGTCTACATCAAACTGAAAAACAAATATCAAGATCATGGAGAGTCCCTGAATTTACCTTGCCTCTTGCTTCTATGGTTTTGCAACTAAGCTATTTTATTTTATTTTATTTTATATTTTTTAAATTGTGCTTTTGCATTCTTCAAATTACCGCCCTTATCAATCTTAAATCTGTAGAGTGGTTTTAGGTCTTTTGAAATAATTTCTCTTTCTCATGACTTCAACCAAGTATTTCCACCCCAGGAACTATGCTTGATGTCTTCTGCATATTATGGTCTGCATCCCCTTTTCAACTGAGCATACACAAACAAAATGTTTGTCTCTCCTTGTGGTTGTTCCATACGCTGATTAGATTCCAGACAGTCATATCTATCTCTTGTAATGACTTAGCAATTTTTCAAGAACGTTTCAATGTGTGGATTAATATTGGCAAGAAACTGACAGCTGAGCTGTGTCTGGCTTTGGTAACACTCTGTCATATAATGATAAACCTTTCCCTGACTTCTAGTGTGAGGGAATCATAAAGATACTATAAAGGTCTGCACATACAATTCTCTTCATGTCAGGAGAAATCAAACGCAAAAATGATTACATGGAGAAAATGCAGAAGGTTGGGAGCATGGCTGAATTAAAAAAAATGTTCAACAAATGTTCCTCTTTCTTCCCTTTTTGCAGAGCTGTGAACTTGCACTGCCACAGACACTGCTGTTACTTCTCCTGGCCCTGCCAAGCCTCTCCCCTCTTTCTCCCTTGCTCGCTCTTCTGCATGACTTCTGCCTAGATCTGTTCCCAGATCACTTGCTGGTCATCATTCAGTGCTCCTCCACCAGCCTAAAGCAGTCCTCAGATGCATTCAGTGTCCTGTTCTTTTTGTGTTTCATACATTGGTAAGACACATTAAGCGAGAATGGCTTAACCAAGTGCTCAAGTGCAATGATGGCTATCTATTTTCAGGTTGTCGTCGTCATTATTTATTTATTTAAGTATAATTTAATAAATACAAGGTATGTGTTTTTATTTTTCCAGGTGCAAGACAATTAGATCTTAGGTTATATTTTCTAATGCCTTTGTTAGTGTGCATTAAAATAAAATAGAAGGTAAATACTATTTCCCCTGGATAGTCAACCATGTAATGCAGACTACTGTGTTTCTGAGTGGTTACCTGACTGCAGAGCTTGCCTGAACCTGTATGCATTTGCATATTTTCTTTGCAGTGAGGTGACTCTATGGTATAATTGATCTCAAGCCATCAGCTGATGAAAATATTTCTTAATAATTATCTGTGATTGGTCAAAGTATCTGAACATCTGTGTTGGTAATATCTGACTCTGAGCCAGGGCAGGTGGGGTGTACTGAGGCTGTTATACAGGCCTGATTGGAAAATAGATATTTGCTATTGCATATAAGGTGTCTGAGGATGACTTAGATGTTATGGAGACCCCTATGTTGCTGCTCTACAGCATGACTACCAATGGCCAGAAACTATGCAGTTTGTGTTACAGCTTTGCTAAACACAAGTTGAAATAATCTCTGCAGTGATCCTTCTTAGTATAGGAATTATCAAATTAGCACCTTACTGTAAAAGCTTAAATAATACAGAAAAATATCAAGTGAAAATACTGAAAATAAGAGATTCTGCATGCTGACATGTGCATTGGTATTGATATATGAAACTGTAATGCTAATATACAAGAACTGCTTGTCTTGCAAAGCTGTGCTATATAACTTAGTAGTGTTTGACCTCTTGATAGATGGACTCAGCACAACCACGTAGACTGGTGGTTTGGAGGAGCCAGAGTTTGCCTCTGTCACGGATAGCAGTTTGGGAATTCTAAAAAAGGAGAGAAGTCTCTCTCAGGTCTACCAACCAAAACGTCACACAGGATGAAGAATCTTTACCTAAGAATTGGCCTGATATAGGTAAATGTACTCTACAGTACATTTACATGGTAAAAATCACCATGAGATTGCCCTTTTCTGACAGCTTTCAGAGGAGATTGACCACATCCTGGGGATAAATCATGGGACTCACACAGCATGATGTAGCAGCCCCCATTGGACTTTCCATCAGTCCACAGCAAATTGCCCGCTTCCATCAAGCTGCCTGATTCCTACCTGGTTCTTCCCAGGCTAGGATCCAGGAGTACAAGTTCACTCAGGGCCAAATTACATTTACCTGAATACAATACTGCCTAGTAATTAAAATTACTGCCACTCTGGGCTGTAGTTAATCACTGACCAACTAGAAGCTCTGAGCTCAGCACCTGAGGGATAGTTGTTGGGTTGCATTATCTATAAAACCAAAAAAATTACTTGGGTGAATAAGGCACACACTTATTCTCCTTTTGCATAAAATTGATTAAAAAAATATTTTACTAAGGAAGAAAAGATAGCATGCCCATATTCTAGGTATTTCTTCTTAATCTTCTCAACATTCCTTCAGAATTCAGGTAGCAGGAATGAGGAAACAAATCTATTCCCTGGATCTGAAAAAAACCTGCATCTTCAATCTCCAGCTGTCTGCCACGGATTCTGTCTAATACACTTGTCTGCCTTAGTCTCTTAGCTTTCTAAGTGGGGGTAATATTAACTCGCCTTTGTAAAGTGCTATGAATTCTTTAGGTGGAAAAAGTGCTGTATGTGTACTGAACTCAGTTTTGGCAGGTAGGTGAAGGAATTGATTTTGAGCCTATATTTATTCACAGTTTTAAATTGCACTAACTTCCTTAGGTTTACTCCAAATGCACAAACCTGTTATTGATAGCAGAATTCATCCCTGACCTTCTTATAGACCACTCTTCTATCCACTGTGCTACAGCAGGCTAGTAGACAGCAGAATCTGGTTCCTTGTATGTCAAGTTGTTTTATCAAACTGATAAAATCAGCTTCACTTCTATAGACTTTTTAATTATTATTTTTTTAATTTTTTTTTACAAACTGATAAAATTTAGTGTTTTTTTTTAATATGCAGTGCAGAAATTTAACCATGCTGCAACAAAGTACAGTAAGGGCCAAAATCCACTCTCCATTACTTGAGGAGGTAGATAAAATAAATCCATTGGTATCAAAAGTGCTTCTTTAGGATTATCATTTTGATCTGTTGCCGTACAGGCGTGAAATATATTTATTTCATTTTGCAACAGCGGACTTTTTTGTAATGGCTGCTACAAGAAATATTGAGTTTTTATCTTTTAATAAATAATATTTATAGATTTAAAAAAAATCATTACACATGAATTATAGCTACTGTAATCATTATAAATGCATTAACAACAAATGGTCAAGCCAAATTAGAAAAGCTCTATTAAAAATTAAATAAAAAGATCTATTGAGTAAACAGATGTCTCTTCACAGCAGACATATCCCCACAGTTATTGACTGAAGCACTTCTAAGTATTAGGAAATGACCAACCATGACAAAACATTTACTAAAATAATGCTCCATAAAATACAACTTGCAATGTTGCCTTGATAGGGGACAATCAGGAAGCTAATTAACAGATTTGTGTGTAATATTCTCAGAAATCCAATGGCTCCTATAAGGAGATCTAAACGACATGCTTAAAAATAATTAAAGAGTTCAGGCAGCAAATTTTTAAAAGAATAGCTATCATCCAAGATGACTGCGCTTTAAAGGTGACCATCTGTCTGTTGAGGTCCTTTTTTTACCTTCTGCAGATAAAAGGTTCAATAGAACAGTAGAGAAGAAAATTGCAGCAAATGGACCCTGAAACTTAGCAAGGTAGAGCCCTCAATTCCGATTTGAATCAATTCAAATAGAGCAGGGATTGTGTAAAATCTGGTAGGATCAGGCCCTCAGTTGCTATTAGCATGGTATTAGAACTTATTCAGCAAAGTATATGACATAAAAGGTATAATCCTACAGTTTCGATGGCCATGTTTAAAAAGTACATAAACAAGATTACACTTCAATTATTATGCTACTTTGCTTTTACAGAGGACTAAATCTGATGCTGTAGATTTAAAAGCAGTGCTAACTTCCAGGCTAAAACAAAGCTAGTTTAAGGAATTGAAACGGCTCCAGTTCTTGATTTAAAACAGGTTTTTACTCTCAGTAATCTCTGGCAGTAAACACACATATTTTTCTTTTCAAGATGGTTTATGATCAGTGATTCCAGTCCACCCCACATTACCCTACCACATGTCCTGAACTGCTTGGGACAATCCTAGATTAGTCAACACATTCATAGGTCTCAGACAAAGCCTACTTCATACAGAAATAGCAAAATATCCTAACATCTGTTCACAGCCAATTGAGTAATAAGCTCATACACCTTGACACTTTCAGAGGTCTTCCTAGAAGTTACTATTATCTCTGGGAGACAAGGGAGCCAGGTAGGGTTTGCACAAACATTTTCTTTTAAACTAAATCTTATTATCACTGATGTTATTAGAGAAGCCATTAGATTTTGTCCTTGCTTCCAAGGTGGAGGACCTTAGTTCAAGCTGAATGGCTCAGTTGTGTTGCAGATATGAAATACACAAGGACAGAGGTGAACATTCACTGCCTACTATGAAGTTACAGTTAGAAAAAAACATCATATCCTGTCACATGGGGAAGGAAGAGCCCTGATCCAGGGAAAGAGAAATCCATGGAGCCATCTCTACGCTGCGGTCTCTACACTGGTGGTCTCTTGAGAGACCATGAGTCATCCAAGAAAGAAGCAATGTGGGGGTGGTATGAGCTTTTGCTCTTTGACATCTGCAGTTTCTATTTCAGTCCAGAAACGCACTAAAAGTTTGAGTGTCTTTTTTTCTCAATGATGGCCATGAGTCTAATAAAATGCCAGTTCTTCCTATAAACTTGCTGCTCTGACTCCTTCATATATTCATAACAGCAAATCTCCATCAGCATGATGCCCATTGAGCACTCGGATGATGACCATTCAGGATTTGGTCTATCTGGACAGCAACAAACTCTTCCCTAATCTTAGTCCTTGCTTTTTTAATATTAGAATGATAAAGTTTATTGCAGTTTTAGTGCCCATTAGGAAGTAGCCTTCCCACAGATACCCTGATTTAATATGAGACAGTTGATTTATTATGAGTCACAATGTGAATACTTGTTTTCACCTCCTTCCCCTCTCCACCCCTGATTCCCATGTGTTCTGGTTGAAAAGTTCTGCATCATATAAGTGCCATCATCGTCATCACCATATACACTACTCAATCTTCTTTGTAGGGTTACTTTACACTGAGTGCCGAAGCCTGCAAGCTTAACAGTCTGAGCAACCTAAATTTGTCAGATTAATGCTATTTAGGTGTATGTGCATAACCCAAAGTGATATTTTTCATTGCAGTAGAGGAGCACTGTTATAAACAAGAGACACAGAGATCAAGTAGTTTTTGGAGTGCTTAACACTCAGAATAGTTTCTAATTTTCCTGCTTGAGGAAAAAGGGGATATTACAAGTAAAAGTAATAAAAGCCTTCTGCAAAATAATTCACTAAACCAATAATTGAAATGTACATATTAAATGACACAATTGACATGCATTTAGGTAATTTAAATCTATTAATATTCTAGTGGGAAAATTGCTCACTGCTGCTTCCTGGCCTGATGCATATCAAAATAACAATGCTGCGTCACTTAATGTTGTGTGGTAACTTTTATGCTCCATCTGAAAACCTGTTAGAGATATATAAGAAATAATAACAGGAAAGAGAAATTACAGGGTATAATGCACAGGAGAAGAGAGATGTTTTCAGCTGTGATTTGAAGTCAGATTGAGAGTCAATGAGGTAGAGAGATAAAGAAAGGCTGTTCCAGATGGTGGGAGCTGCAGAGCAGAAGGCTGTCTTACCACCAATTAATTTAATGAAACCCACCCACCAGTTTCGCATCCTGACTTTTTTCCTGAACCATGATAGACTCATACCTCGTGGTGTGAAACCACAAGAACCTGATGGGAAAAATTCCATGGTCTCAGCTTGCTGTGGTCAGAAACTCCCATGTGCAGATGCATCTGCAGGAAGGCCATGCCTTTAGACAAATGCCTTTCTCTTCCAAATGCCACTGTTAAGTCCAATAGGGGATCCTACGGGAGCCTGTGCCTGCACAGTGATGAGCACCTCCATCCCCAGATTGCTCTGCACATCTTGGAAGTTGCTGCTTATCACAAGTGAGCACTCTAGTACAGCAGGATAGGTGCTTCTCTTTAGGCAGAGAACATAGTACAATGAAAGGCTTTTGTGAGTTTGCTGGGAGGTAGAATTGTAGAATCATAGAATGGTTAGACTTGGAAGGAACCTTAAATATCATCTATTTCCAGCCTCACTGCCATGGACAGGGACATCTCCCACTAGACCAGGTTGATCAAAACATCACCCAGCCTGGCTTTGAACACTTCCAGGGATTGGGCATCCTCAACTTCCCTGGGCAACCTGTTCCAGTGTCTCACTGCCCTCAGATAAAGAATTTCTTCCTAACAGCTAATCTAAATCAACTGTCTCTCAGTTTAAAACCATTTTCCCTCATCCCATCACTCCACTCCCTGATAAAGAATATGCCTCCATCTCTCCTCTAGGCCCTGTTTAAGTATTGAAAGACTGCAATAAGGTCTCCCTGGAGCCGTCTCTTCTGCAGGCTGAACACCCTCAACTCTCTCAGCCTGTCTTCACAGCAGAGGTGCTCAAGCCCTCTAGTCATCTTTGTGGCCTTCCTCTGGACTCTCTCCAACAGGTCCATGTCTTTTTTATGCTGGGGGCTCCAGAGCAATTAAATGTATAATATCTTTCCCTGGTGTGAGGCCCCAACAGCTTACATGGGACATCATGGCATGGCTGGTTCAGCCTTCTACATAAGCAGAGGCACCCAAGAGATGCAAAGGGCTGATACCACCATAAAGCAGTCCAGCTCTGGCTGAGCCCAAAGAGAATTCCTCCCATCCTGGGCCGGGCACACACATATCATACTAATATGATAAGAGTCCTTCAGAGGACTCATACATCTGAAGTTTAATGAAATACAAAAATGACCACTGTGATAATTACCTTTGCACAGTGGAATTCACTGAAGTGAATGTAAATATTAATCATATGACCTACATACTGTAAAAAGAGAAAGAGTGCATCAAACAACATTTCTAAGCACAGGTTGCTGAAGTAGGATAATTCCTGTCAACTAGACTAACAGTTCATCTAGCAACATCAACAGCTCATCCTGAAGTAAAGAGCTTTTCCCTGTCTTTTGAAGCCCATCAGAATGAAACTATTTCAGACAAAACACAGAAGTGAAGGTTCAGAAGTCATGCCCAGCTCAGCCTGAGGCTTTTTCTCCTTCATACAGAGGAGATTACACTGATCTCACCAGCACAAAGGTAGGAGAAAAAGTCTTTCAGACATTTGGATCTTAGGCAGCACAGAGCTTTCTAGGCTAAAATCAAAGCCTACATTTTCACATAGAAACCTACAGGTACCCCTTATAGTGACCATTCTCCAGGACAAAGCATCTGTGAACCATTGGGATTCAGTGCCCACCTTCAGCTTTAATTTCTAGATTATTTTCCCTTCACACCTGGAAGATCTGATTTTGCGTTATCTGATTTTGTGTTATCTGATTTTGAAGCAAGTATAACCAAAAAGCCTATGTGTGTGGTAGCAATCACAAACATTTGACTGCATGAAAGTGAAATATATAAGCTGAATTAGTTACAGCTGCTTCCTCAATTGATATCAGAGAAACTTTTGGGATATATGTCCACTGAACAACAAAGATCCAGTACATGCTACCAGTTAAATCCATGACCTTCAAGTAATTTTGGGGTAAAACTGGAATATTGTATGAGTCTTCTCCCAAACACTGCAAATGTAGATTCATAATATTATTAGATTTTATTCTTTTGCATAATTCTACTTAGCACAACTCTAAGAAAAAAAGCCTAGATAGAAATTATTAAAGAAGTGATGACAAAAATGCCATGTTAGATTTCCATTTATTTTATCATTAAAAAGATTTACAGCCGGTACTGATATCAGATTATAAAAATTAGGGTCCTCCATAAATTAAAAGGGCTTACTCTTGTTGAGCTATAATAAGGGAGCCAATATGTCAGATTTGAAAGGTCTAAGAAGCAGAAAAACAAGCAGCAATGAAAAGGGCTATCTTAAAAGTATGTAGAGATTTAAAAAGTAGATTCTTATAGAATGCAATGCAATACTAGTTGAAAAAGGTAACATCAAAATAACTGCACTAAT
The DNA here is from genome assembly GCA_013400555.1 of Jacana jacana. NCBI lineage: Eukaryota > Metazoa > Chordata > Aves > Charadriiformes > Jacanidae > Jacana > Jacana jacana. Next base: position 30,376 of record VZTM01030713.1, on the reverse strand, counting down.
CCTCCTCTTATAATAGCCTTCATGGCAGAATTAGTAATACCCTTCTTTTTTTTTTTTTTTCATTAAGCAGGCTCTGATATAATGACATTGAATTCCATGCAAATATTCTACTTCTTTAGGAATAATTTATTGTGGCTTTACTGGAAAATTTTAGCTGGATCTTAAAAGGTTTTATGGCCTCAATTATAGCACTTTTACTCCTAATAATCAATATTGATTTTACCTTACCATCCTTTTTAAAGTTTCACTTGGTTTACACAGAATCCAAATCTTGAGTGAGTTTATAAAGTGATAGTATTCTCATTCTAAAATCATATTCTTTTAGGTAATTCTTTCAGGTCCTCAATAGCTAGTTCTACTATGCCACTAAAAAGGCAAGTCAAATCTTTCATTGTTAGCAGGAAGCAAGCGTAGTGTAAGGCAGTAGGAGAAAGACAGCTAATTAGCAGGATTGTGCAATGACCTGCAGTTGCGCTCATCCCTTTACATGTTTTCATTGTGTTTTGGAGCTTCATTCCCTGTATCACAGAGTCTGTGTCTCATCTGCAGTTGCAGCCTACATTCCTGCTGCAATGCCCCAGAGACAAACCTTAGGAAACAGCACACTGACCTTCATGGATCTTTTGCTATGCACTCTCCCTAGGAAACAGAGCCCTCTGAATCAGCTCCATGCACCATGAGCACACTGTCCCTCCTGCCTGCTCCTCTGCACAACCAGGCTTTTCCAGCTGTACAGTTCTCTCAGGAGCTGTGACACTGCTGCCTCAGAATTGTGACCTCTCAAGCCAACACACATCCAGTTGTCATCTCCTGCAGAAGCTGTGACACTTTCCTTAGCATGAACACTTTGGTGTGTGGAGTCTGAGCCACAGAGAGTGTCTGCTCTTCAGCTCTGCTGTCTCTGCCCGAGCTTCTCCCAGTGGCAGACAGTGATGAGGTCCCATCACACAGGGGATCCCAGCGCTCGCTAGAGCCAGGAGCTGTGGAGAAGCTGTGATTCTGGTAGTCAGATGCTTCTTTGCAGTCCCGCAGGGCATAGCTTCCTTGTTCTCTCCATTGAGCAAAACAACGAGGCAGAGATGCACTTTGATCGCTCAGCCCCATCTTTTATTCAGCTTTAGAGAGATAAAGTTTGACTCACTTTCCCTGGAGAAGGGCAGTGGTCAAGTGAGATCCTTGAAGGATTTGTCTGTAGTAGGCATATTTATTTATATTTGCCAGGAGGATCTGCATGTTCCATTCAAAGTGTAAGCCTCCTTATTTTGCCCTTGCCTTTTCTAATAAAATTGAATGGTGACAAACGTATATACACATAAATACTCAATTTCTTTTTTAACTAGGAAGAATAAGGAACAAATGTATGACAAAGGAAAGAAATAGTATATAGAAAATGTCTGTGACTTTCTATTGACTTTTACACCTGCTTTGTCGGTTCTTTTGCTCTGTTCTTCTTCTCTCTTACACCAGGCTTATTTCAGTATCTTTGGAAATGAAAAGATCTCCTTTTGTTTCGAAATTAGTATTTGACTGATGAAAAGAATGAACCCCAGGGGCTGTCTTTTCCAATCAGGCACTGTACAAGCACTTGAGCTGACTATGTTCTGCAGAACATTGAAAACATGGCATGCCCAGGAAATGTTTGCCATCACATTAGTGATGCTGTAATGGGCACCACAAATCACCTGGACATTAATAGAATGAAATCACTTACTGCCTCTGAAAAGCAGCTTTATTCTCAGTTGGTGTCCTGAAGGCACCATGTGTGCAGTCTAGAGTTTCTATCACAAAGGAGAAATTTTCAAATATCATAAAAGTCCTGTTTTACTTGCTGCTTTTGGAGTTTGTTTAAGTCTCTGCTGATTGTTTCTGATAGCAATCCCTTAAACATAACTAGCGTTGGAAAAAAAACTCATTAAAAAAAAATTAGTTGTCTTACAAATTTAAGTGATCTCTGTTTTTTCTGAAAGCTGTAACAGGACAGGATACACATGACTTCTAATGACTGCCCTTGCTCTCACTTGACTGCAATAACGCATCAAATGTGTTTCTTTATCCTGTTATTGCTGGTTTGTAATTTGATCATCAGACAGATCTGAATTCTCTCCAAGCTGTTCCAACGTGTCTGTAACAGAAGCAGAGGTCCCTACGTGCACTTCCCATTTTGCTCAGAAAATAGAACAGCTTCAATGATCACAGCCCATGTGAAGCAGACAGCAGTGGTTAAATTAACTGTTGTGATCAAAGAAATGGACTGTTAAAAATACCTGATTTCCTATTAGAGAAGACTTTTTAATTGTGCTTCTGGTGCCTAGAACACGCTGAATGTTTTATGAGATAATTCAGGTAACAGTCCATTAGAAAGTGTATCTGATGTGGCTTGAGGAAGTTGGGGAAAGGAGAGTGCGTTCCTGTGTGAGCAGTGGCTGTCCCCCACCCCCTGCCCCTGCCAGGGCTGCTGGTCCTGGGCAGCAGACCGAGTGGCGTGCCCACTCCTTTGCCCCCACAGTGCCCAGCCAGCTGCATGGGGGCACACCAAAATCAACTGCAGGTTACATTAATATATGGAGGTGTGAGCTATAGCAACTGAAAACCCGCTCTGCCTTCCTTGTTACAGGAGCAGTATTCTCTTCAGCTAAATTCAAGAGATCTCAGGAGTCAAATCCTTTACTGTCCATAAAATAAAATATAATATTTGGCATCTCAGGCTTCTCTCTCTGTCTTAAACTTATTTTCACTTTGTATTAATAGAATGTTTGCTATACCATGCTCAAGAAAGCATCTAGTTTCTCCAGTGCTACTCTAGCAATCAAACTGATAGCTGTAAAACAGATAAATAGGAGCTGTACAGCACTGTTTCTGCTGGCCCATTTTTCATTTTTTGAAATAAACCCCCCAGAGTCTTTTTGCAGAATAAATTGAAGATAAAAAAGTTATCTTTTGATGTGGATAGTTTGAACATGTCAGATTTGTGAAGCATTTTCTTTGGCTAGCTTAGCACTCTGCCTTTTGAAAGACACATAAGGCAAAGCATGGCTGTCAGAATTTAAAAGAGTTGTATAAGACAAAATTAAGTAGCTCTATTAAAAGTAGAGGATCTAGAAAGTCGGGTTCCACTCTCCTTGTTAATGCCAAGCAACATTTCACTCTACAATTTTTCCTTACTGAAATCAATGAAACTCCTTGGGAAGGGGGGATAATACTTAGTATGAGGAAAGTCCCTAAATCTGGCCTTAACTCTTCTGTTCTTGACAATGAAGCTGCTCTTGCAACCAAAGGTCCAGCAAATGCCCCTTGCTCTGTGCCCCTTCTCTCCAAATAGGAGAGAAGAACTAACTAGTTCTGTAGAGAGCTGCGCAGTGGGCTCAGTGGTTACTGGGCACACATTTATTTTAAGCAGTTCTTTTACTTATTCAAATTATACCATGAAGGAAGAAAGCTTTGGCTGAGCTGGAAGCAATAAGGAATCCAGTTTTCTTTTCTCATTCTCTGTTCCTCTGCAAAGCTAAAGACTGAATATATTTTTTCAGCATGCTTATTAGCATATATCAAATTTAAGCATTGCAGAAAGGAGTATTTTTGTACATGAATCTACCTCATGGTAAGCTATAGCAACATAATTAATTTCAGCTCTTGGAAGGCTAGTCGTATCTAGATCTGAAATAATAGATCTGAGATTATTAAAGTTCGTAATGCTCAATATAGTGTTGCTTGATTATAAGTTTCCATGTAGATCTTCAACAGTTTGGACAAACTAGTGGCAAAGATGATTTTACACTGCACTACATTTCCACACCTAAGAGCACAAACTGTTGAAGTTTTATTCTGCTCATGCTTCTAGATTGTGAAACTACTGATTTCATTTAAATTATTCCCGATTTATTACATAAAATAGCAGACATCAGATTCTCCATCTGCTGTGTGAGCCTGTTTTATAGAAATCATATCATAGAGGATAGGGACATAGTGGGATCAGTGATTTTGGGGAAATAATTAATTACATCAACGTCTTTCAGTCCATTTCTTACTTCAGTTCCTTACAGGTGATTAGTATGTTTGTTTCAGAATGTCTGCATTTTTGATGCAGTGCAATCCCTCAAACACTTCACAAAAGCAATTATTGATCAGACAGAGTCCAAAAACTCAAGGTGGGATAAGGTCTGGTGAAGTTTTAAATCTTCATATCAGTGTGGGAGTGGAGAGGAGTAAGATTGGTAATTTTGCTGAAAATATCCATTTCTTTGATAAAGTAAGAAGTCTCAACAGTTATAGTCAGAAAGAAGAGAAATCACTCTATTTGTAATGCACTTGTGTTGAATTTTCCCTCGTTACTGGAAAATACACATTAAAAAAATGAATCCTCCCTTTGGAAAGCTGTCGTACTAAATATGAAGATGAAATTCAGTTCCTAAAGTCCAAGATGAAGGGCATTTCCCCCTGATCTGTCAGGAGTGTCAGTGCAGCCTTTTATTTAGAAGTCACTACTGATGCTTACTTACCATCCCATTAAGTCATACAGGTGCATCGTTTGATTGTAGATGTGCTGATCATCCTCTTCTTGCCCTCAGAGCCACTAACCCATAACCAGCTTAAGGCAAATGAGTTTGTGCTCAACTTGGCCTGTGGAAGTAGTCACAATGATTTTAAATAGGGAAATGACAAATTTAGCAGAGGTATACGTGCCTGCTTCATCAGAAACATTTCTACCAAGCTGCTGTGAATCAAGGGCTAAGCCATCAGTGTGGTAAGAAGCACCAAGCTCAATAAGGCTCTGACTAGAGCTTTTAAAAGCCCTGAGTTAATAGCACAAACAGTAAACATGATCAATTCCACTCTGTGGTGTAAATTAGACTAATTCCATTCAAGGAAATGAAGTAAATTAGGTGGGGTAACTGAGCTAAGAATTTTGATCAATGACACTACCTTGAATTTCTTAGTAAAAGCTCGATGAACAGTATCCTGGCTTATTATGGCTAAAGAGAAGGCTATGGCTGAAAGAGGAAAATAGCTATATCTCAAATTACAAGTAGTAAGTAAGATGGGAAAAAATGGCCTTTCAATTCATGGAAGAAAACGTCCCAGTGATCTGTGAAAGTCTGTTGCCCTGTTCAAATGACAGAAGGTATTGTACAGCAGTGCTAGAAGACATTAATAAGAATTTTTAGCATAATACAACAATATGGATTCCATTCCTTTCATCCTAAATGTGTAAATAAACTCTTTAGTACTCTTTGGTGATGTAAATTTGTCTTTGTTAAATGTAATATTACTCTACTAAAGACGATCTCAAGGAAATAAAGAAGGCAACTAGTCCAAGAAAGTAAGAAAGAGGCATAGGGTGAATTCCTGATCCTTCTGAAATTTATGGCAAAGACATACCACTAATAACTTCTGATGTTCATCTGCAAGTGCATAGATTTAGAGACTCTCACATTGTTCCAATAAAGGAGGAGGAAATGTTTGAGTCAGAGAAACTTTATCTGCTGATAATCTGTTAATACTATGGAGTGGATGTAGTCAAACTGTCACATCAGAAGAATACTAATGATAGATTGAAGCGATTAATGAACAGCCAGTATCAGAGGGCTGTGTGTAGAGACATTCCCATTGCTGCTTACATAGAGCTGAACACTTCAGGTGGAACATAGGATAATGGTTAGAATTGGAAAGAATTAGGATTTTCGCTTCCAAATTCATCCAGTCTATAAGAACTTGAGATGGCAATAGAAGATGACTGGTTTGGTAGGAATAGAAGGTCCTAGAGAAAGCACAAGAACTCTGGATAATGGTTTTGGCTGAAAGCAGTGGAGAAGGCTTTAGCCTCGGTCTATATTTTCCCACATAGAGACTTTTGTGCAAAAATAAATAGGACTAGCAATGTAATGGAAATTGTCCTGCTTCTTATAGAGTTTGGCCTTTTAAAAGTTCCTCCCTCAACTGCGTGAAAGCCATGATTTTCACCTTCATTTTCCCTCTGAACGTCAGATTGAGCATTAGTGGAGGCAATGTCCTGTGAAAGGAATTTCCCTTCACTTTAAAAAAAAAAAAAAAAAAGCAGCTGAAATATCTCCTGACAAATATATTGAGTGAACCCAGTAATGATTTTCATTTGCTGATGTTCACCCAGTAAAGAAAGGAAGCGGCACCCTTCCTCTCAAAGGAAATGAAGAACTCTGTTCTCAGTATGGGGGTGTACGGGGAAAGCTAATTACTTTTTCCATGCCAGGAGAGAAATGACATGTGGCTAGAAAGAAATGTGAATTCTGGTGACCCTGCAACCTCTGCAGAAACGTGACCTTGGCCTGTAACGAACTGCGCTTTGCTGTGGGGATGTGCACAGTGCAGGGGCACAGGCTCAAATGCAAAGAGTAAAAAGTACAGCTTGGGAGTCAGAGAAAACCAGAAAGGGGAAGGGTCATGACATGAAGTAGTCTGCATTTCTGTATGGCCATGCTTCCTCAAGACAGAAATTCACTAATCAGGTCTGAAATTAAGGGTTGTAAAATAATATTTTCCAAAGTGGTACTTAGAAAAACCTGTATGATAAAGAAGTAAACAAGAACAAGAACTGTTGTTCTTCCGGCTCTGAAGCATTATTTCCAGCTTATAATCACTGTTTGAGAGCCTTCTATTTCCTTACCACTGGCAACTGTCATTTGTAAATAGATTTTTCCCCTCTGATGCTTGGCTTGTCATTTCAGCTCCAGTCCTTTTACAACTGACCCCAACGGTAGTTTTGTACCAGGAAATTACTGACAGACCTGGGAACAGAGCTCTCAACACCCCACTCTTCATCCAGTGCTCTCAGGGTGATGCCTTACCCTGTTCATGCAGCGCAAGCCCTGCTGGTGTGCTGGTGTTCCTGCTGTAATTGGAGTGTGGCTTTCTGTGAGCATAAGCGGCTGGGGCTGCCAGTGGGAGACAGAGAGTAGGACATGTTTCTTAATTGGCTCTTGGGGACTGCTGTTCTTTTTCTCTTAGGTATTTTCCAGGAATAAAATGTTTCCCCCAGTAATAGCAAAGATACTTTTACAGTCAGAGTCTCTTCTTCTCTCACAGTGATAAAAAGGCAGTTTAGTTAGGATTATCCACCATTTGTTGGATTATTGCATTTAAAATTCTAAGAGAAAATATCAACATCGGAGGAAAGCTTCACGCAACAACTAAACAAATTTGTGGAAAAATGTATTTAAACTTCTGTTTAATACAAATTTAAACTTCTATTTAAACTTCTGTTTAAATACAAAAATATAGAGCAAATTACATCCTGAAACACAAAACACAATGGTAGCTCCAGAGGGAAGGATGTGGTGAGGACAGAACAGAGTAGATAAAGGATAATTTAAAAGAGTAAAATTGCTATTTTATGTGAAGACAATAGTAATTCATTAAAATATTTATAAAGACCACAAAATCTACTATGCATAAAAGAGCTCTGCAGGAATTTTCATACAAACTACAGTATAGGGAATGCATTGCAAGTCCCTGCATTATTTATATGCTTCCGGTATTCTATTTGGTTTTTAAGACTTGCATCTCTCATGGCTAAGAATCAGACATTGTAGCCATGTCCTCTAGCAAACCATCCTTATACTCCGCAAAGGTCAGCAAGTGAATAGTTTTGAAATGAATAAGTACACAGAAAAATAATTTAACCTTATCATAAAGTATCTTCAGCTTTATCAAATTAAAGCTTCAAAATTTATTCCATGTCATCTTGTCCTCATTATTGCAAATATATTTGACTTTGTTACATAAAAAACTGAGAAAAGTCCATTTTCTTCTGAAATGAGTAAATGTCTCTTTTCTATGTTGTAGATACAAAACTCCCTTGCTTATCTCCATTATAAAGAGAGTTATCAGCAAAATTACTTGCTGATACAACTGTAAAAAGAGATATAGAAGACTCAATCCCCAAGTGAATAGATCTGAAAAAAATTCCTTTTAGATTGATCTCAGACATGATATTCCTTGTCTTCCCTTTCTTCTTTCTCTGAGCTTCAACCAGGTACCTGTCAAGGTAGTAAAACATCTGCCCTATTGATGAAAGACCTTCTCACATTTTCATATATTGAAATACATATACCTGCATTTAAAAACATACCATACATATTACACTGATGAACTTGGCTCCAGGGTCTGAAGTTACATATACACCTTGTAAAACCAAGGTCTGAAAAAAACTCCCACCACCAAACAAAACCCAGATTAAAAAGGAAATACTTGCTTGTTTCTGTTATGAGATACTTATTTTGACTGTGTTTCTTTGTTTTTAAAAGAGCATGAGGGTGTTCATGATAAAGTAGACAAAAAGCCAAAGTTTTATTGAAAAAAAAAAGAAACACAATTGCTAGACCTGTTTGGAATTGGTCATTCAATGATCCGAACCTGCAGGACTGAGATAAATTACTTGTGGTAACATTTTCCTCTTGGAAAATCACAGATGAGACTAAATGAGACGTTTTATATATATAGTAGCAAACAGTCATAGGTACATTTCATTTTGAAAGTCCCATCTGTCTTATAGCCCAAACAGTTTTTGACACCACAGAATGATTGCTGCACTTCACATTATATGAAAAGGTAGTAAGGGTTGATATACACCCGGGCTCTAAACATCAGAGCTCCATTTTACTATACCAAGCATTTATTCTAAGGAACTGGGTTAAAAAAAAATAATAAAAGATGTATTAATAATTTATATTCATTGCCCTAAAAATATGATCAAGATTTGATTTCAAGGCTCTGAGTTACCTAATCCCTAGAAGGATCATCTGATTCATAAATTAAAGCTGTTGCTTTTTATTTTTTTTTACATAGAAAAATAAACAAAATGTGTGAATGTGATTTATTGTTTGATCACATTTTAATTGACTGCATTAAAGCTGCAAATATTAAGAGAACTCAGCCTGCATACTTGTTGGAGCCTGATTCAGCGTGCATCTTAAAGCTAACTGTGTGTGGCAATCCACAGTCAGTAAGGTTTAAATTAATAATATAGACTTAAATACTACCATCAAAGCAAAGAGTTAATTGATTTCCTATTTGGAGTATGACACTGAAACGCCACAAGAGCTCAAAATGATTGTTACCATCACCAGGAAAATAAGTGTAGAGTTTATTCAAGATTAAAGAGGGATTAGCATGCTGTCTTACTGCTTAATAAAAAGCTACCAGCAGTATGCTTAGTCACAGCTACAATTTCCTTCCTTATCAAGCACTCGCAATTACTTTATCTGCAGTATAAAGAAGCACTTATTTCGAAGATCAGGTTATGCCTCTGAGCTGGTTGGACCCTACACGTTCCACAGTCACAACAGACAGAAGCATATTAGCTACAGTCCCCCCAACAGGATCACTTACACAACTCTGAAAGGCAAACAGAAGAGAGAGTTTTCCTCTAAATGATTCACAAAATTCCACTCTAGATTATTTTAGCCCCTTGAATCCACACAGGAAAGAACTGTTTACTGGACATGGAAGAGGATTTTGTATCAGACACAAGGATCATATTTTCTTTGTGATAATGGGTATTTCTGGAATGCTTCATGGTTGTAAAAGACTCCAAGGTCCACTGTGGGGAGTAATTTCTAGTATTGATCACTTCACTGCAGGAGTAAAGTCAAGATCTCATCCCCAGTGTACCCTTGTGTTTCTTTGTAGGCGTTGGTTTGCTTTGGTATCATCAGTATTAATGAGGATGATGCACTGCTGACTAAATGGCCCTTTGCTCCTTTTGGTCCCCATGCTGGCATTCGGGGGGATTGATCAAAGCAATTTGAACTGAGATGTAGAGCAATTGTATGGGTATTTTCAGATTTCTGAAATGTTGTTTCTAGTGTTGTTAGAAGACAAATTTTCCTTTGAAATTTTTGCTTGCAGATGCAAAGTATGGAAGCTAAGGAAAACCAACAAAATAAATCTGTTTCCTTAGTATTCTCTCTGCAACAATGCTGTGGAAGGGCCTAAATCTCCATAGAAGAACTGAATAGATAAAGATGAATTTTAGTATTTGATGTAATCCAAACCAGTGTGCTATGCTACAGCTTAGACTATATAACTAACTATATAACTATATAACTATATAACAGAGCAAGTTATAAAGGAAGGCAGATACAACATCCGTTTTTCACATTCCTAATGAACAGCGTGAATTCGTTGCTTTCAGAATAACAGATGATTTAATTGAATCTGTATAATCTAATGTAATCAATCTCATTTAACTAAATGTCACACAGCCCTTTTCACCGAGAGGCAGTTTATGTACACACACCAAGGAGCAGGACCAATTTCTGAAACCCTTACTAGCGTAAGATCAGTTTTCATGAGTTCAGAAAAAGCAGTACACTTTTATTTTGCTTCTGACTTAACTGCTAAAAACACTGCCTCCAAGAAACATTTAAAAGGCTATGGTCTAACAGCAGAGAAACAGGGAATTATAAAATAAGGAAGAAAAAACCCTGTGCTTACTATACTCAACCTGAGTTTTAAGCCAAGCAAAATGCAGGACTGCATAGACTTTTAAGATTTTATTTTTATTATTATTCTTTAACTCAATGAGTAAATTGCAGTTTTCCAGGATCCAAGTACTGTTTTCAGTTTTGGTACATAAGTAAATTTTCTGTCATACATTTCACACACCTTGCATCAGTCTGAGTGCTGTTACGAACATGGCTGAGCATTTCATACTCATAGGTCAAATCCAGATGCTTTACTTACACAGGTCTCACATCAGCAGTGTTTGTAGTGCTCTTGTTTGAGGAGCAGCATCCTCCCTGGTCCTTGCTCTGTGGCTCCTATCTGCTCAGCTGCCTGCAATTCAGACACACCACTTACATCCTCTGCTTCTGTTACTGAGAAGCACAGATGATTTAATTGCTAAACCTTTGTCAAATGATGCACTGTGGGAAACGGAATGGAGGGCTCTACCCAGGCAGGCAGGTTGTCTTGTTTCCACCACAGGAGAAAGCAGGCTTTTGGTGCCACCAGGAAGCTATGGGAACTACTGTTTTTTCCTTTGCTGTGCCACATTTATTTATTATAAGATGCCAATGGCTGAGCACTACCTTTCATCTAGCATGGACTCGTATTCAGTGTGCACCAACCCCCATTGGAGTAGGCAAGCAGTATTATTAAATAAGCTTTCCAAAGGAAATAAATATGCCTTATTATTCTTCAAAGAAAACAAGAGCATTTCTTTGTTGCATTTTCCTGCAAAGTAGAAGCTGTAGGATGTAAAACGTGAAAATGAACTTGTTCAGCTGTGTTAACGCGCCAGGAGAATTCCACTGAGTATTCATGATTGTTTAGTATTCATCTTGTTTTAACTGGAAATTAATCCTATCAGAAGGGTGTGAAGCGAGGGAAAATCCTTGAAAAAGAAGTAACTTATGGGCTTAAATTTCAGGTCTCAAGATGTAGGTAGACTAATATATTTGAAGGCATTTTGGCACCTAAATTCACTTTGCTTTAAAGGCATGAAACCTACATTTATGTGCCCTAAAATGCAGGAAAGTGTGTAAGTATGTTTTAAGCAGAGATCTTGGAACCTAAATGTCATTACAGGAAAGAGTTGCTTTTGAAAATAAAACATAAGATTCTTAAATCACTCTGTCATTTTGAAAATAAATCTGAGATAAATCATAAGTGACCCCAGTGGTCTTAAACCTTAATCTAGAGAATGACACCAATAGTTGCATTTCACAATTCTCCCTAATTAATTGTCATTTTGTGTCAATTCATATGGAAGAACAAAACTCACAAAACTCATCATTTCTGGGCTATGACTTAAAAGTTCTTGCATTTTCTTTTGAAATTTGGCAGGCTCAGGGACCAAGAAACTAGGGAAATAAGTGATCAAAAGATGCTGATTTATGATCTAAAGCATTTGAACATTTTTAAGACCTTCAAGAGTACAATTTAACATGTCCCCAGGTGACTTTAGTTTACACAGCCAACCCTTACAACACAGATAATCTAGGCAGACGTTGTCTTTGGCAGCATTACAGGCCTACATTTCACAAAACTGGCCTGTTTGTTAACTGTTTTTCACTGTTTCAGACAGCCACTCATGCATTATTTATAGCATCAGGCATTGCTATATGTTTTCTTTCACCTTTTATTTGATTACAGAAACGTAATTGTGGCTAGCAGAAAAGCAATGGAAATATTGCAAATGTAGATTTAGTTCTCCTTTGTGTCTCTTATCTTTTTCAGGGTGTGTAGGAATATTTGGTCTGGGGGCTTGCTCGGGTTTCTTTTTGGTTACACTATTAAAAGCATAGTCATGAGGTATTTGATTCTCCCCTGAAAAAAGCTTCTGCATGTCTGAATAGTGATTAACTGAACGGGCTGTTAGTCTATGGTATGCTGAAATCTAGAATGTTTGCCCTGTAACCATCCCCTTATTTGCAGTTTACACGTTATGTTTTCTTAATAAAATGTCTTGGAGCTACTTATTTTCTTGTAGTCATTT
>VZTM01030713.1:3545-16837 GCA_013400555.1 Jacana jacana | reverse complement strand
TTGGTTTCCGTGTAGCTGGCCAGACTCTTCTTCAGGTAAGCTGCCAGGCTGGGAGATCCAAAAATGCTCCAGACATGAGTGAATGATCTCTATTACTTGTTCTAGGGCTATTACAATCTCTGGATTGCATTTGTGTTAAGTAATACACTTTCAAAACAACAGACAGTTGAGATGCATGTAAGTTCCCTGCTTCAGAGAAGATCGGGTACTCTCAAGGCAGGAGTGTTTGTTAGGAAGAGTTACGTGGGCCAGTTAGCCATCTCACTCTCATGTGCTTCCTCAATGTATTAACTTAAAAAATCTACACACCAGATGTCTTCTGTCATGAACAGATAGTTACCCCTCTAGGACTTAGAGCCAGGGGATTTGGGGATTAATTTGCTCTGTATTAAGGCTTTCCTTCAGCAGTTATAGCAGTTATAGTTTCAATGGGTTTCAATGGGTTAATGGCTATGTAGGCAGACACAGGACTCTGACAAGGTCCAATACATATATCTATCCTTCACTAGGCATGTGACTGAAAGCACTTTTTGTTCTGGTGGTACAGTGTGCTGTGCACATGAGTTGATTATGCTAGTTTTCTTACTTCCTTTCTTTTTGATAACTTGTAGAGGTTGTTCCAACAGTTCTGGATCCTATGCTCTCATGTGGGTGACAGCATAAGGAGCTGGTCACATGTAGGTTTTGGATGCCTGAAGGGCTGTAGAGTGAAGCTTGTAGTGATTTTTATTCTTCACTTTGATTTATTTAGGTACATGTGGAAATCTCCATCACAGATCAGCTACATTGTAATATATACCTTTATCATAAAAAAATGACATTCCTATTGTTCTCAAGGTGTTACCTGAGAAATCTCAGTAGATTAATTGCCAGCTGGAGAAAACAGTTGCAAAATAATTTCATCCAAATGTTAGTGTCTTTACTGTTCATTGCTAAGGCATACTTTTTACCAGGAAACAGGTACATCTGATATTGGTATTTCAGTTTCAGAAGGATGAAGTTGGAGAGATGCAGGTTTGGTTTCAAAGCATATCCTTGAAAAGTCCATTTGCTGTTTGGAATATCATTTCCCCCTCAGTGTGGAGAAGTGCTGAGCAGCACACAAGTCATGCTATCTCTGTCATGGCACAAAGGGAACATGTCTTTCTCAGTGATTACTTTCTCCTTCACTCTTGTATTTAATCTTTCATTTTACTTGGCTGAAAAACAAATTGGTGGACAAAGACCATGGTTGAAAAGTGGGCTACCGTGTGTGGAAGCACAGCTGAAAAAAATACCATTTTTTTCCTTTTGCAAACCATGCAAAACCACTATTTTGAATTTTGCAATATGCTCCATGGAAAGTTATACTGGGTCTGCATTAGTTCTGTCCACTAATGTCTGAAAAAAAACACTAACTATGTCATTTTAGTGGCTTTTCCTCTTTCAGCTAAGTGTAGTTTTCCTATTTCTGCAGTGCTTAGCTTTCTGCTTGAGCCAGGTATTTCTTTTTCCTTTACATTTCGGTGTATGCTTCTTCCAAAAAACTTCAGACTGTTCAATATCAATAAGATACTTGAAAGAGCAAGGCAGGTCTGGAGTGCCTGGAGTATACCATGTCTCTGCTGAAGCTTCCCCCAGATGTAGGTCTCTGGGGCAGAGATTCGCTCTCCCTCAGGGTATGTATACAATGTCATTGCTTCCCATTTAATGACCTCACTCAGTACCATTCTTACCCCATGTCACTGTGAGTTTGTTTTTCTTAAGGGCCTGATCCATCAAAGCACTTAAGCACATGGTTGTGGGTTGTAAACCCACCAGGGTAAGCACCTTGACTTTTTATAACCCTGTAAAGTGTGTAAAGTGTGTACCTATGGCACTATAAAAGATGGGTTTAAATGATGTCTGTGATAAGAGTTAACCTTTTCTGCTCAGCACTTATTCTTCTCTGTAACACAAGAAGTTTCTGCAGTTTGTGTTGCATATATTTCAAACCAGGTTTTGACAAATTGACTTTCTCTTTTAGCTCTGTCCTTTTTGTGTATGTCTTAAAGGGTGTCTACACCTAATAAATTTTCAAGTTATTTTTGCTTATCTGTATTCTTCAAAAAAACTGTTTAGAATCTGCTAGACACCTGGAAGGATTACTTAACAATTTTTTTCAGTTTAGCTGCTTAAAAGACTTAAAGCAAAATAAGAAAACAGTACCATCACAGTAGGCTCAAGCCCTTCCACTGAAGACACCACTAAGGGTAAGTCTTAAGTTATGTCCTGTTCTGAGAACTGAACATGGTCCAGTGCAGAATTTTAATTTCTGTAAGCACTGGAAATAAAAAGTAATTAAGCCTCTGTATATTCCTTGTGTACTATAAATACATTAATAAAATAGGCAAAGGAAATCAACTCCTAAATTATTAGCAGTAGTAAAATGCTGAATATTGAAACACAGTTTAATTTATTCATTTATAATTTTTATCAGGCTAAAATAGACCTCTAGGAGCAATATAAGAATTGCAGTAATGCAATTGTTCAGTACAGCCAGCAGTTAGATACACAGCTATCTCTGTATAAAAAAAATAATAATCAAGCTTGTGGCAAAGTCCCATGTTTCAATGTAAATTGATAGTGAATTTACACAAAGCCAGCAGAGTGTTCTCTCATCTCTTTTGTGGACGAGTAGCTTATGTCTTTGAGTGTGAAAGCTACTGGGCAGTGACCCAATGCAGCTGATCTGGTTCAGTGCCCACAGAAAGAGAGTCAAGCTCTAGTTGTAAAACTTGTACGTAACCAGCTTATCTCCAAGTTAGCATATGTAAAGTATAAACTTGCTAACCCCCAAATGAACTCAGATGTTGACTATCATTCTTCAATGTATTTTAGAGAAAACTGGTTAAGTCCAAGGTAAAACATAATAACTTGTTGTATATTAATAACAGAGACAATTGGGAATCTTTTAGCATATGTTTTAGAATGCAGATCTGCAAAAGAAAGATTAGTAGGTAAGCATTTCAAGGCTAAGACTATTAGGAGAAAGATTTTGCTGAATATTTCTTTATATGAAAAAGTACTCTGAGTTCCAGTCTGCTGTACAGGGAAGATGAGATGCCTCACAATCATGATTAAAGTAACATAAACCCATTGAGAAGTTTCCAAACTGTTGTAGTGCAGACTCAATCTGTTTGAAATCCAACAAACTTTCTCAACTTCTATTTACAACTACATGGAACATCCATTGCTGAGGAAAAAAATGGAAAAATTTTGTGTCCAATCCAATATACTGAGAGGAGTGACCTGTTCCTGTTATACTCAAATGTCTAACTATCTTTTAGAAGATGTTTGATATCAAAGTAGGGAAAACGTGAGTAGACTAGACATCTGAATAGTCTCCTTGGTGAGGCTGCAGCTTTATATTCTGCTTATGTCCAGTTTAGGAGGGTTTCCTACAGAAACATAGGATCATCAGATAATGAAGGATTGAAAGGACCTCAGGAGCTCTCTAGTGCAAAATTCTGCTCAGTTCTAAGGTCAGACCAAGTTACTCAGGGCTATATGTTGTCTGGTTTTGAAACCTCCATGGATGGAGCCTACACAGTATCTGGCATACTTACTCCACTGCTTGATTGTCCTGATGCCATCTGAATCCAGAGGCACAGTAGGGAATAGCACTACAAAAACCCATCTGATTTCACAAACTTAATCCAAATCACTCTGAGGAAAGACCAGCTCTGCATGTTGGACAGCCTGTATTTTCATTTCATGAAAGAAGGGGCGAAGTCTGCTCAGATTGCACATATATCGGTAAACTATGGCTCTCAGTAGAAGCTGTCTCAACACTTCAGCGAACTGTATTTATTACTACAAATTCATATTTTGAGCATTTCTTCTTAAACAGGAGAGTTAGAAAGAGTTGTTTCCCATTAACTTAAGTTCTAAAGTTATCACTTGAGAGACAAAGTACAAAATTAGTCTAAGGCACAAAGCCTTAATCTGATCCGATGTCAAAAGCATCTGCCTTCAGTGAAGAAAGCATAGCAGTGTCTGGTCATTAACTGAACTCCTGCAGAATCTGCTGAGGGTCACCCCATTTCATGGCTGGAAGACGTGCTGTGGACAATGTTCCAGTGTTATCTTCTGGGAAATGAACATAATATATAATTAATATAAATAAATATTATATTATATATTTATAATACAATAATGTCACAAATAAAGGTGACATTACACTTGTTTCTAGACAAAAAAATCTCATACTATATGAGATTTTGAGACAGAATTATTGAACGGACTTCTAACATGTAAAATGTCAAGAAGTTATTTACGCTTTCAAATACCTATTGCACACAAAGAGAGACTTGCTTATTTGTAGAGACTGCATAGTTTATTTTTCAACAAGCAATATCATAAAGCCTAACTGAGAAGGGCAAGCAAGAGATCTGTGAAAGCCCGTTTCACTGTTTCCATAGTAACCCCCTTAATAAGCTAGTAACCTTGGTTAGGGACAACCCTATAAGCAAATACATTGTAAAATTCTCAGTCATAATGAATACACTCTCATTGTTTGGCTTTTTGTGTTGCTTTCACAAATATCTTGCCCCTTTATTAGTTTCCTTGCTATCTTTAAGAAGGAAAACCTGAGGCAAAACATAACAACCTGCCCTACCTATTGCCCTCAGTATTTAAAAAGACATGTTTCAGGTACAGTACATTTAATTAGTACACTTAACACAACTTCTATGTTGGTAAGGAAAAAAAAGCCAAAAAAAAAAAAAAAAGACCAAACCCAAATAGTAGCAGTGGGGCAGCCCCAATCATGGGCATTAGGGCATGGATGCCCCTGGGGGAGGGACTTGGGGAGGCTGTGCTGGGAGGTGGACCTGGTATGGTGGGACATGTGGGGAGCTGGAGAGCTGGAGAGCTGGAGACTGGCCCTGCTGTGGCATTGCTAGGGCTGCTGGCCTTGCAGGAGCTGCCATGATATCCTGATCTGGGGATGGACAGGGACAGACAGGACCACCGGAGCCCTCATGGCCCTGACAGACTGTGGGCTTTGGATAAAAAGTTTCAAACTATTGCCCAAAGGGGAAAAAAACCCTACCGTTGGAGTATTTTACCACATCTAGAAGTATGAAGCATCAAAAAAAAAAAATCAAAATCAACACTATTTTTATGAGTGTTATAGAATCCTGCAGAGTGCTTCTTAGGAGGTGTTCGCCAAACACAGGATGACATAAAAGTCCTTCCTGGGGCACAACACCCAGTTAAGACCCCAGTTTTGCACAAAATGCACATGCTTAACTGCAGCACCCTGAAGCACAACTATAGCTAAATGCCATAAGGTATAGAATTTAGGTTCTGAGAATATAGAAGAATATAGATTTTTTCTTCTGAGCTATTCATAGATAGATAATGTACAAACATGACTTCATTGGAGACAAGATAGCTACCAGCCTTGATACCAGGTACAATCCTTTTCAAAGTTAATAGTAATTATTTTAAACACCTCTTATGGACTTCTAATAATCTCTGAGGTGATTAATACCTTAGAAAGTATGTATGTGTTGATGATAGAAAGCAGAATGAAGTGTACTGATTTATTGCAACTCTTCATTAAGTTTAAAAGCATTCCACTGTGATGAAGACATCAACCATAGGCTGTGGTATTTTCACACTGCAAAGGAATAGTTAAGGACAGGAAGACAAAAAAATAAAGCAAACAATGTTTTAACTTGAATTCAAGCCAGATTTCACAAAAACAAGACCCTATTCAAATCTGATGAAGTAAAACAAGTTAAAAGCATCCACCACTTTTCCCTATTAAAGGCATGGATAAAACATACCTGCTTATGTGTGTGCTGAAAATTTTACTAGGTAAAGTAATAACAGTTTACTGTATCACATAAAGATAAGTATGGAACCGAATTTCTTGTAAATACTCAAATCTGGATTCTCATACTCCATTAACTACAATGATATAATTCCATTGATTTTGGTGGAATTAAATTTAAAACGCCAATTCATGAGAATTCACATGTTTTGCTCAGTAAAATTCTGATCTAGTTTTTTAATTAAAAAGATCAGTTCAAACTAAAAACTAAAAAATCAGATCAAGAAATAATGTGCAGGTTCAGGTTATATAAGAGTTATGATAAGGTGGGGTTTTTCTGGAGCTTATTTTTAATGAATTGGCAGAAGAGAATGACAGACTACAGCTGTAGGTTTTGGACATAGGCAACACAAAAGCAGAACAAAAAGCTGTCAGCTTTTTACCTAGCAAAAAAACCAAAACTAAAAACAAACAAAACTTCTAATTAAAAAGGAAAACTCCTTTTAACTCCAATGGGATCAAGATTTTATCTTTCATTCTTAATTATTTCCTGGTGAGTTTTACACATGTAAATATTACCAGCAAAAGTCAGGTAATTAACACAAGTAACTCAGCATCGAAAAATACTGAAGGTATGCTTGTTTCCCAAATGAGACGTGGCCCTGCAGTCTGTGCATATGTGTGCCCCCATGTAATAGAGCTGAAATTCTTCATAAGCATTATCATCAGTCATCTTTCTCAGAGGAAAATGAGCATAGTATGTCATTATGTCTAGGTCTGTGTCACAGTTTGGCTCCTAATGGGCATTGGGCCAAACTCCAGGAAAAAAAAAAAGAAAGAAAACGAATATTGATTATATTTATTTTGGAAGCCTCTCAAAACAGGGGCTCTTTCTTTTGTGGTACTTAGCACACTATCAGCACTTAAAAACAAATAATTCAAATTCTGATATTCAGTTTTGGCAAAATGTTCTCAATACTTATCTGAAGAGAATTAATTAAGCAGCTGCATCTCTCCTGAGTTGGAGCTTGTGTCACTCCTTCACCCAGCTTTTGATCTTCACTGGCCCTTTATTGACCCTTTCACCAAAGTGTGAGGTGGCATTTGCAAAATCCTCAAATATTAGTACTGTTGTGTGCCCATCCAGAACTTTTACTTGGAAAAATGCCATACCTTGATTAAACTCACTATTAAGTTTTCATATGTCATAAAATTCTCTATAATGGTCAGAGAGAAAATTTTAGGTGCATTTGGGTTTTCCAAGACAAAATATTGTCATGTAAGTCCTTTGGTAGCAGTATGTGCAGGCAGCATTTCCTTCTGTGGACTGATTGATCTCATTATCCCCAGCTTTGTACTCCATATTCTGTAATACTTTACCTATATCTCCTTGAGAATTATATAAACACATTTTTAAGTATCTTCCTTAGGAGTACGGATGTTTCAACCTAGGTTTATTCTGCCAAAATTATTCTGAGAGTTTGTGGGACCTCATCCACATAGGTGTCTTTCTCCTGACCATCCCAACAGTTATATCCATCTCCAGTCATACCTCATTCCCACTGGCACTATTCATAGAGTAACACTCTACTCTTCCTCCAGCTGGCCACTATTACACTTTCAGGAGGATCTCAGCATATCCATGGAGCAGAGCCCAGTTTGATGATTGGATTTGGAGTGTACTATTAAAGTCCTCGTGTTGGTTTGTTGTCTGGGAAACTTAATAGGTTTAGGGTTATCTACCTAGGAGCAGACAGTTTTCATATTTTCTTCCCAGCTGCATATGATACAACTTCAACATTACTGCCTGAATATGCATTTTCCCTTACTTTAAATCTTTGTCAAAGCGTGCATTTTATTTTTGTGTGCTGATCATTTACTGTCAGGTTTAACGGACCCTCTTATTTCTGTACATGGGTTCAGAAGAGATAGGTTTTTGACTCTTAGGTCACCCTTAGGTGAACGATTGCTGGTAGAGTTACTTCATGCCCTATACACACAGTTATATACTAACTGAGGTTTTAAAAATCATAATAAAGTACTTGTAATAGAGCAGTATGATCCCAGATTTCATCTACAGACTGTGCATCGAAATAGATGTGAAATCCGTCCCTCTGTCTCATGATATTCCCTTGGAAAATACTAGATCACAAACAGTATTCCCAGTAGAGCAATCTTCCAATTTTTCTGCTGCTGTAGATGCTGTCTCAGTCATTCTGTTGCTTCTGGTTAATAAGTCATAAAGCCTGTCATAAAGCCTGTCATGATAACTGTATATATCTCTTCTGCCAAAACAGTTTTAGTTATAGTTCCCAGAATAGAAAAAAGCTACCATGTGGGAAGTTACTATAGAAAGTTGCAATAGATTCTCTTTCATCATAACTGTGCTCTTCAGAGGCTTCAGAGGAATAAGAGTCATCACAGTCCTAGACTAGATCTCTTTTTCTAGGCTAATTGCCTCAGAATTATTGTTTGCTTCTTTCTAAATACACTTATTAGAAACTACTTTGCTATTCGTCTTCATTACTAGGTTTCTATCCCACCTTCCTTTTGGTCCACCTTCCTATAGTCTCTGATAGCTGGTGAGAATCCCATCCTGGCAACTTCAGGAAATTCTCAGGTGATCTATCTCTGTCTGGAAAACCTAAAATCTTCTCTTCTTATAAAAGCTGATATTTAAAAGAATACTGTATCTTGTAGGCATTGAGCAGTCTTTTAGGCTTTTGTGTACTCTGTAGATAAAGAGTTTCTATTCCTGCAAGACTTTAAGAACAGACTAGACAAAAATCTGTTAAAAATGACACAGATACTCCTTTGCCATGGGACAGTGTATTCAAACAACCTAATTTTCTGTGTTGTAATTGCTTTGACCAGCTCCCAACACCAATAACCTGTTTTCCACCTTCTCACAGATTGCTCCAGCAAGAAAGAAACACAGTATTTCAAGAGACAGTGAGACCATACAGTCCATGACAGAAGTCACAAAATGTCAAAGCTAGCATTGCACCCTACCCAAGAAAGAAGAAACATAGCATGGACTTTGAGTTCCATTTAATGAATACTTGCAAGAAATTCTTCATAGTAAACCCACTAGAGTTAAAAAGAATTCCTGAATATGTTTAAGTAATGAGTAAAATTTAAGAAAATTGTTATTATTGGTGGTTCTGCGCAGGATCACGTTCGGCTGAGATATTAGCATTTGCAATAAATTTTCCACACTATTTTACTATGAATAGCAACCTCTTTTGCATCCCTTAGGTTTCCTCTTTTTAAAAAAAAAATAAAATGGAGCTAAATGACACTAAATGTTCCTTTTGGTTTGAAATCTCTCCATTGAGATCACTTATTGTTTTGGTCAGTCATTACTATGAAGGACGTAGAAATACAGAAATATAAAGAAACTCAAGATAGCTACAGATACAGTGGTAGTCCTGAAAACAAACTAACAACTGTACATGACAGTAACTCTGACTAAGAAAATGTGCTTAGAATTCTGCCACTATTGGGAAAATCAAAGTATCTTATTTGGTAGAATGATTTACTGAAGAAAGACCCATGTCTACCTGACATATCTAGTTTGCAAAATTAATACCGCACTTCCAGACATATGGGCAAACTTTCTAATACTGTGAGTTAATTTTAGCTTAGGAATTGGAGATTTCTCTAACTCCCATTTCATAATTTTAGAAACTGGAAAATTCTAAAAATTTTGTTATTATTAGATTGTAAGGCTCAATACTGTGGTTATTTAGCAAATGGAAATAAATCCTGCTATTGTTTTGTTAGTATCAATTATTTTGCTCTATTAAATGTACAATGGAACTGAGAAAGCAAGAAGGATATGAATCATAAAGTGAAAAACTGCAATTGTTTGCCTGATATTATATCAGATTATGAGAGGACATGGATTAAACATTAATTCCAGCAAATGAGAAAAAAAAATCTTTTATACAGATTGTGATTGCATGATTTTTCTCTAAACTCTGACAGTATTCTGAACAAGAAAAGTCTATCGTAAGTGGAATGGAAACTATTCATTCTTGCTCTGGCCTGGCAGATAGCCCATTAGCTTTAAATTAAATAAATATCAGCAATAATATTAAATAAAACTTAAATGTTGTCATAAAATGTCAACTATCATTTATTTTATGACTGCTACTCAAAATAATGGTTATTGTTATAGCTGTCAGAGGGAGGTATTTCTCTCTCTGACTTCTAATTTTCTGTATCAGTAAGACACTTCTAGTTTATATTAGGAACAAGTTGTCATTCCAGATTAAGAGCACTGAGCTGGTGGTGGATTTAGCCATCTCCCAGACTTCTGGTAAAATTATTTTAATTAGCCTTCTCCTAACAGCATTTAAACAAATCCTGTGCTGCCAGGGAAGGAAGAAATGACTTCTCAGTCAGACAGTTTACTTAGTTCTTTTTCTCCATTGCCATAAATCTTGGTGTGGAGATTATTAGTGACTTAAGACTCCTTTTTTTAAAACAATGAACTGTGACCACTTTACCCACTGAAAAGCTCACACATCATTCAAGTATAAATGTCCTGTTTCTGCATGGTTTGTTTTCACACCATTGTTGGGTGCTAAAATAGTTTTGCACCATTTATAAAGCATGGACATTTTAGCTAATCTATCCAGTCTGCTACAGGTATGCCAAAGTAGAAAAATAGTAGTAGTAACCAAGTATATATGCAGTGCTGTAGGTACGTATATGGCAGCCAGACACGTTTGGCTAATCGTTTGGCACATTGCATGAATGTCGAATTAACTGGTAGTCACCTAGTACTGGTAGTCCATGATACGTAGATAAGTGCAGAATATACCTTAATTTGAACATGTGAAATGATCAAGAATGCATCTTCTAAGAGAAATTTACTTGGAGACTTGTGGACCAAAAGAATCTCTGATTTTTGTCCACATCTAGTGAAGCATTTTGGAACTCACCTACCTCCAGTCTACAAAGGCCCTGTGTAAGGTCTGGCTCTGGACCTCGCATGCTTTCTTTACAAAAGAATTGTTGTCTGTTTCCTGAGTGTGAACGTGAACTCCTGTGAGCGAGCTCATGATGTGCGTGTGTGCGCGTTGCCCCAGCGTTTCCAGCCGAGGCAGCCCAGCGCTCCATGCGGTTAAGTAAACACAGCATGGCTGCTGGGGCATGCAGCCAAGGCTGAGGCCGGGAGGAGGGGATGAGGCTGGGAGGAAATAAGAGCAAATTCCTCTGAAATGATCTGACAGGAAATGACAGAGTGTCAGCCTTATACAACCACACTGCGCGCGAGAGAGAGAGGGCGGGAGAAGTTCTTCCTAAACACAGAGTGGTGCCAGATCTCAGTAGGTGAGGATGATGAAATAATAAAGCATTTCCCGTGTGTGTTTTTCATTAGTCCTGTTTTGTTTTTCTTCCAAGTGCTGTGGAAACAGAACAGAAGCCCATGTTTCAGCCAGGACTGCAATGGCCTCCTCCCATGGGAATAACAGCTGCATAAATAGGAGGAAAGCCCTCAGTGGAATTGCTTCCAACACCTTTCTAATGGAAATAATGATTTGCAAAGCCCAGTTTATACCTTTGCCACGTAATTAGTAGCCAAGATTAAAAACATTGTTCCAACTCCCATCATCCTTGAAATCTGGCAAGACCTTAAATATTCCACTGTGTTCCAAAAAGGTAGCCCATAAGTGATCATTGTAAGGACAGTCTTGGCCAGTTGAGTCAAGCCATTGAATCAATCAACACCTATTATATGGAAATTAACCAGTTTGATGTCAATTAGTGGAAATTTGTTAGCAGACATAACCTATGAGAGACTTTATTTTGAATTCCTAGCTCTTGTTGAAGCTAGCTAAGATGGGGAGAAGGACCAAGCCACACGTTTCTTAATACCTGAGCAGAATCAGTTCATAAAGGGGGTGGAAGGAGGCTGTATCAAAATACGCAAAGCTTCTCCTCTTTATTAGGCACATGAAGCACAAGAAAATGGGTAACATATTTTTCCCTATGAAGAGTCAATTTCTGGTCACAGATTTGGGTGCATAACTGTCTATTCTGTAGTGTTGATATCGAGTACAGAAGGAAAAATATTGCTAGACTAATGGCAATATCTACCATCACTTCATGCTACTTTTAACTAAAACTCTTTCTTCCACCATGTTCTTATAAAATATGTTCTCATGTTAAGAAAGTAGAAGTGCTCTAAATTAAAATTTCTGACTTGACCATTAAATTTTCCTCCTAAGAATAACCTTAAAGATACCTAAATTTTGGCTAGCTGCTCAAGCCAGAAGGTGGGACAAGAGATTTCCTTAAGGCTTAAGAACATTACCTGTTGGGCCCATGGGGCAGATTTCACTTTATGGTGAATTCCACCTTTTGTTCAAAATTAATAAAGTACCCTCACGTAACATTTTACCTGTATCATCCAGTGTGACAGCCTACTGCTATACCATTCAAACTAAATATCAGAACTGTGGGTTCAGTCTCAAAGCTTTACAGCAAGTCTAAACCACGCACAGCAAAAAATTGAATACAGAATCAGAATCTTGCTATAATATGAAAAACTCCTGCCAGTTTTGAAGCCAGGGTTTCCACATAGCTTGTGGAAACTCCACTGTGACTCCTATGAACTGCCTGTGACATGCACAGCGTTTTGCCCTTCCATGCAAATGGCTGTTCCCAAAGAAGCAAGCCTGATATTACTTTCCAGAGTGCACGTTCACCAATTCATGATTTGCAATAAGATTGCCCAACTTTATTGCAATATTCAGAGTTCAAACTTTTACCTAATTTGAAGTGCCTCTTAAAATTAAGTGTTCTAAAAATTCTCCCAAGCATTTGAAGTTGCTGGGAATAATTTTTCTGCTTGTTTAATTTATAAACAGTTATTAAATGAGCCATTCAATGTAGTGCAGTACAATACTTCCAGAAGTTGACAATGGAGACACCACTGTCAAACTATAATGTCTTTCCTTTGATACTGATAGGGGTTCTGTAACCTACATGATCAATGCAATTTATCACTAGATTCAGGCAGTGACAGCACTTACTTGAGAACAGCCTGATAAAGTTGCAATTATTTCTTGATACTGTTGGCCATCCAAGCTTCTATAATTTCACTAGTAAGAACTGCTTCTAAGCCCAGCAGCCTCTTTTGGAAGGGGCATTTTTATGCATGATCACACAGCTACATTTACTAACCTGTAATATCCTTGGAAAAAAGATACTAACATAAGATAGAATCTTTTTCTGCCTTTGTTTTAGGAAATTTAAATCTTAACAATAAGCATTGTTCATTTTACACATTTAGTAATTTAGCCATGTTATTCTAAAATAATATGCAAGCCTTGCTTTTTATCAAAATTAAAAATAGCAGTGCCATGGGAGATGTTAAAAGATTAGAAATGTGTAAAATTTATTACAGCATATCTAGAGATTGTTCATTTAGTGATGAGTCTGTACCTTGCTGCTGAAACAGACGCATAAAAGG
>VZTM01030712.1:3347-120820 GCA_013400555.1 Jacana jacana | reverse complement strand
ACAATGTAGTATGCAGTACCTAATCACAAAAATGGTCATTTCATAACTATAGTGCATTGTGTTTCATTTGAAAAGGTGACATCATGAGAAGGTACATGAGGAAAAAACTCCTATGAGAACTGACTGCTGAAAGAACTAATTGCTTTGAAACTCCCTCTCATAGCTAACTGGAGGGTTTCATTGGGTAACAGAGAATCTGTGGGTTGCGTTGTCTTCTTTTGGGTTTACAGCAATCCCAGTAACCAGAGATCTGAGAAACATGAAGTGTTCAACATCAGAGAACCCAAGAACTAATAACTGGAACCTCATCACACCCCTCTGAGCTGTACAGTAGAGATACTTGCATGCTTAAATTTAAGCATGTGTGTAAGTGTTTGTAGGACTGAGGCCAAAGGTTGCAACAGCAGCCAAGGGAATACCTGCCCAACCTCTTCAAGGCAAGGATATTTTGTTTGTAAAAGGATATTTTAACCTTCAGAGGCCATGGACTTCATAGTGGTAATGTGACCTTTAACTTCTCCAGACCAAATGTTTATACAGGTGCTCTCATTTCCTGAAAGAGGAGCAGAGGTTTGAATATTATACAAACACAATTAATTTAAATATTTTTGCCAGTTGCTGTTTCATGCCATTGAAAAGAAACATATTTATCATTTACGCTTAGGTTCACGCACGTAATATAAGTTTTTGAAATTTCCTGTGGTCATCTGGTGAAAGTTATCAGAGTACATGTATAGGGAGGCACCTTAGTTGCTACTTAGCTTGAATTCTAGAGATTGTAACAATGAGAAATTTTGCAGGGAAAAACCTCAGAAATTTCCCCTAAGTGTTATGAGGTATTTCTAGTGCTGCAGTGGCTGCAGATCAAGTGAAAGTAGAACAGAGGTCCTGGAACTGGAATTCCTGTGGTTCCTACGTCAGTTCTGAGACTGACACCAAGGGGGTTTCCTTGTCCCAGTTTGGTGGCAATGTTAACAGTCTGAGGCAGGAACACCAGCATTCCATGGAAAATGTCTCAACTACAAAAATCTCTCAATTGCTCTCTCTCTGCCTGCTTGGAGTTGATAAAAATGCTGTTTTCCACATCTCTTGGCAATAATCTGCTTTTCCACTAGCTCAGGACAGCCTAGTGTCCCAGACAAGACTCTGCGTCTGGATCAGTACCACCATGGAGTGCTGCGTGGGGTTGTGCTGAGTGAGCATTAGCTGCTACATTTGCTTTTCCTGTAGATATATTTAGCTCAAGTTAACAAAGCACACAGACATAAAAGCTCTGAAAAATGCTGCACGTGAATGATTTCACATCCATCCACATGCTCTAAGCCAATTAATTAATGATATGGGATTCTGGCTGCCACCTTGCCAACTTTCAACGGTATCTCAGACTCTCATATAGGTGATTTAAAACAGACACTTAGAAAAGCACCGTGCATCATATAAGACTTCTTTGCTGTGCTTTGTTAGCCAGTTGAAAGTTAAGTCAAGCAATCAGGTCACGTTGAAAATGGAGACAAACCCAGCAGTGTGCTTTTCTCATGCAATAAGTGACTCCTCCAGAAACTGCAATGTGGAAAATTTCTCCCATTTAATTTGCACTCTGGTTCAGTTTCTGGATCATCTTTGCACCTTAAATGCTGTGTTCAATTTTGGTNCAGTTGGACTTGGTGATCTTAAAGGTTGTTTCTAAACTAAATAAACTTATGAATCTGTGGTTGTATTATGTATGCATGAATATATTTATATGTCAACAGAACTTGTAAGATAAAGAGACAGTGATCTCATTTTTATAGATGAGCAAGACCTGAATGGACTACAGATGTTTTAAAATTAGCTGGAACTGAAGATAGCTCTCCTTCTAGTTTCATGGCATTGGAACATGCTGAACTTAATGGAATCTCAGAAGAAACTTCGTATTCTAGTTCCTTATTTCCAGTTTCTTACAAAGTGATATGTCTACTGAGACCTTCTCTATGATGGCAACCAAGACTATTGCAGAATGCCGTTTGATACTTAACTGTTTCTAACATTGTCTATGTTAGACAGATGGGAAGGCAATGCTGAAGTTTCCCCCAGGAGACAGAAAACACTGCAGCTTTCTGATTTCATGATCATTTCGCAAACAGCATGTCCTTCCTCTCAACACAAGCAAAGGGAACGCACTTGAGAAATTACTCAGGCAGCTCTCCCTGCATTTTTTATTCAGGCAAAGTTGGAGCTTGTCATCAGGCTGTATGTACTGAAGGTCTCGTGCTGCTCATCCTGTCATGATGGACTTTTTATTTTCACAGCTTTCCATGCAGTGTCCTAACATTACATTAATGCAGCTTTCTGGAGGCTGTTTATTCACTAACAGCATGAGTCAAGCCCCATGAAAATCACTGATTTTCACCAAGTAGGGGGTCATTCTGTAAGTGCATTATGATATAGAGAAGATCATTAGAAATAATTTGAGACAGGTCACTTCAAATGAAAGATCTCTCTCTAGCTCAAGACTACCTTCGTGTAGAAAAACTGTCAGGCAACTTCTGCTCTCCCTTCAAAAACAACAGGCAGAGAAGGGAAATGGGGATTTTGAATGAGATACTTGAAATTTACCTACATTTTTCTTTGTGTACAGAATGATGGTCAGAGCTCCAAAAGTACAACACATTTTGCCAAAATACAAGCCAGACTTGACATACCAATGGCATTAAAATCAATAATGAAAGCTTCATTATCCATACAAATGAAAAGCAGAATTAAGAATAAGGGAACAAAACCATGAAACAATGAAGTAGTAAGGTTAGAGATTAAGTGGAAGATAATCTTAGCAGCCCTGGGAAATTAAATGAAAAGTTTGCCTCAATTTTCAACATGCTGGATGATACAGAGTATGATGAAAAAGTCAGAAAGACTAGTCAGAGCACATGGATGGAACATGAAAGCAACGTATCAAGGGCAGACACTAACTTTAAACATCTTGGTTGGGTGTGGAGAGGGCAAACAGACTCCATGCAGAAACATAGGGAAATTATGACACAAACTACAGGTCCAACATCAAGGATATTTAACAGATTCATCAAATCAATCATACTGAAATAGTGGTGGACAGTAGGAAATCTCTTTCCAATGTTCAAAAAATAGAAGAAATATATGATCTGTGAAACCAGAGATTTGCTACTCTGGCTTCAAAGGTATGCTACACATGTAGGAGGATAATCATGAAGGTAGCCAAGTGACTGCAAAAAAATAATTAAATACAACATGGTTCTCTGAAAAAATGAATGTAAAAACCCAATCTGATTTGTTTTTTCTTCAGTAAAATGGTTGATTTTCTATGTGAAGAAAATATAGCTATAATTAATTTCAGGAGACAAATGTACACATTGCTATGTACGGAATATTTATTCAAATAAGGAGACTAATAAAAGATTTTCAAGATGAAGATGACTGATAAAAAATGGGTGTTCTGGAAAGGGATGTTGTTACTGTTATCCTTGAAGGATAACAGCTTTGAATATATTAGATCAGCTCCATAGGTAAAATAATTGGGAATGTGCTAACAAAGTTTCCTGGGGACACAAAGCTGGGAATCCATCTTCAATACAGAGGGTACCTAGAATATCTCACAGGATACACTAGATTCAGGGATATACATGTCTTTGCAAGATCATGTACATAGTCCACTATCTCACACTGATATCACAATCTGGAGTGATTACGAGTGAAAAAGGTATGAAAGAGATCCCGATGTCCTGGTAAGTCCTAAGAAAACTAAGAACTATCAAAATAACATGGCCTTTATAAAATGCAGCAGTCAGAGAAATGCAAAACTGGAAGAAAAACACAACAGTCTTCAAGAGATGAGGCATTACCATCAGTTTCAGAAAATCATCAATAGCATTGTATATGGCATAGGTGAGATCTTAACTGGAGTTCTCTGCTCAGAGAAACCTGATACCTGTTTTCAGGAAAGAGAATGTCACACTAAGATACTGAAGCAGGTGGAGAATCTTTCTCATTTACCTTCATCAAATGCAGGTTTATAAAGGATGTAACAGTTCCTTGTAAAAGCATCACAGAGAATAAATCAAAAAAAAGAAACTTGTTTAGGATCAATACCAGTGGTAGCAGAATATAAAATTATTTAAAACTGTCCATGAGTATAATGGGGAAAGCATTGGAAAAAGCTTCTTAGGGGATACATAATGGTCTGAAAATACATTTAAACAAGCAAAGAAGAACAGGCGCAATGTTCTTTGATGATCCAAGTTCTTCCCAGGTCCCGCGTTTTCAGCCAGACTACACATCAAAGACACAAAAGCTATTTAATGCATTTTTAAAGAAGTTTGATAACGATCAGTCTAACACCAGTATGAACCATTCCTGAGAATGGTTCAATGCACAAATCATCCAACAAAAAAGTGCGGAAAATGTCAATTATTTAAGGAAAAGTGTTAGTCCTTTCCCTCCTTCAGTAACTTATTTCAAAGAATGATTCACCATCCAGGTAGATAAAGCTTTGGGTGATGATCCCATTTGATTCAGCCTGCTTGTGCATACAGTAATTAACAACTCACTAACTCCTTGCTCTTGCTATTCTCCTCCATCGGATTCCTCAGTACCTGTGTTTTCCCTTTCTTTAATCACAGGTATAATACCCAGAGTTAATATCCCACTGCCATAGAGTGGTCTCATTCTATGTCAGCAAGAGATTGTGGCAAAGAAAATAACTTGCCTGACATAGAAATCTACTTTGACTCCTGAATGTGTACTGAGGATAGACTTATTTCTAATGCATTACTCCAAGACATGAGCTGTAGGTCTAAGCAGAGCTAAGCAAGTTTGGGAAGGGTAAAAAGCAGCTGCTAGATGCATCTTATCCAAAAGAGGTGTGTGTTCATGTGCTTTCATTACCACAGATGGCGAATTTGCCTTAACTGGGAAAAGAAACACCAGCAGGAGCCAAGAGGACTGTCAGTCAGCCCTAGTCCTCATACACCAGGGATGTTAGGGCTTTGATGCTGACAACTTCCATGGCTACACTGCTACAGAGGGAACCGAGGGAAATAAAGATTGTTGAGAGTTAGTGAAACAAGAAAAATATTATGTGCAAATGATCCTGGTCTGATAACAGCAAAGTAAAGCAGCTTGAGGAATATTTAGCAGGGATCATACCACTTTACCAAGACTTACTGTATGAAAAGTAGGAAACCATCCAACCATCACTCTCAGACTGTCTCCTCCTGGAAACTTTACAAAAACTCAGCAAGTTCGTAGTTCAAAGAGCCTTCCTTCTTAGACACCCAAAATGTGACATGCAGGTTTCCTACTCACACCCCTCAATGCAGGCAAGAAGGGCAGTTTCACCTGCATACACTCCCCAAAACATGAGTCATCACTGATGTTTACCACCTTCCTCAGTGCCTCTGCTCCCCTCTTGGGCAGGGACATCACTGGATTCATGCCAGAGTCCATCTTTTGTGGGGTGAGTCCAGTCCCCTGGTACCTCCAGCACTTTCTAGTGAGTCACCACAGGGCATCTTCCTGCCAGAAGTCTCCACTTTGGTTTCTTTTTCATGACCTGGTTCTATCCTGGGTCCCAGGGAAGGTTTGCAGGAGCTGTAGAGCCAGGTATCTGTGTGTTGCTGTTGCAGCACTGGACACAGCCATCACTGGTTCCCCAAGCCCCCTCTGCAAACTTTGGGTGAGAGGAACCTCTCCCAGGGGACACTGCCTGTCTCCTTCATCACCTCACACCCAGTGATATCCACACACACCCCGACCCTTTCAGAGCCACTGCCATTTGCCCTGACAAATGAGATGCCTTGTTCTCAACTACTAACAACTCTTCGTTAACACTGCCAAAGAATCATGCAATTACTTTCTAATTTGAGTGTTTTTTTCTTTTTATTTCTCATTTTAAACTAGGAGCAGTTCATGCCTGCAGTTGGCAGGGACAAAGGGGGAGGCAGCAGGGCAGGATGGGGAGAGGGTCGGGGTACATCTGTTTCACATTTAACCTGGAACCAAACTTTTTCATCGTGCTTCTCCAGCTCCTCTTGTATATTGATTCAATTACTAGGCTCTGCTAGTGCAAGAGATTTCTATTAAAGCCTCATACAAAGCTATTGTGTTTTGTCACACAACAGTACTGAATCAATTACTAACATGCTCAACATGATCCCTCTCAGTTGTAAGTGTTCACCCAGGGAGAAGCTGTCTGACCAAGACTCTGTCTGGGGATGAGATGATCTCCAGGAAGGTGTGACACACCTAGCTGGTACTTGCTGGCAGGATATCTCCGTCACTTTCCTCTGGGTGCTGCCTTTCTCAACTCTGCCTCATTAAAGGTTTACATGGGATGAAGAAAGGACATCAGATACACACGCACAAAAGCCTGGGCTCCAGTCTCAGCAGCTGCCTGGGGGCAAAGGTCCCTCAAACATGCAAAGCAGCAGCAGTGCTGGCCCTGGGCTGATGTGAGGTGACCCTGCACAGGGAGAAGCCAGTCAGTACAATCGAAGTAGGAAAATGGGAAAAGGCACTCAGGGCTGAGTTGTACTAGGGAAGGAGAGGGGCAGAAGAAATGAGGTCTACAATTCTCCATGTCCCTTTTCCCCTAATAAATCAGCTTCCAAATAGGGAAATAAACCAGCAATTGCTCTTTGCAGAATATGTCCCCTGTAGAAAGGCAATTTGCTGCTTACACCAGAGGCCAGTTCCTGACTTGACCATTGACTTGCCATTTCTCAACACAAGCTTTCTGAAGAAAATCACCAGAGCTGGAGATACTTTGAATTCATGAGCTTTTTTAAGTGTCTAAACCTACCAATTCCTTTTGCAAAACACCCAGAAAACGGTTCAATGCCTTATAAATCGCATTAACACATATAAAATTGCAATTGATAATCTGAGCACCTAGAAATCTTTCAAACTACTCAGTAAACCCTGCAACAAAGCACTGAGGACACACACAGCAGGTTGCTGTAGCTGTGTCAGATGTGCAGATGCTTCTCCCTGACCCACATGGTTCATACCTATTTCTCTGCACAAACAGATTTTGCTGTTTCTCTTCATCTTTCTTTTGAAATCTTCCTGGCAGGACTGTAGGCAGGAACTAGTTCCTTTCTCAGAGTCCATGTGTGCCCAGTTTGCAGGTGCAGGCAGCTACCTGGGCAGGCAGTAACTCTTTCCATGCAAACTGTAAGGCAAAACTGGGACTAAGATTGTGAGGTCTCTTGCAACAGGGACTGCTTTGCACTTTGTGTTTCATAAGTAAGGACATCCTGAGAGGATCCTGAAGATACCCATGTATGTCAGTAGTAATATTAATGATACTATATCTGATCAAAGTAGACTTTTCAGTTGAGTCTAAATGGTCCATTTAACAGCCTTATAATTTTTTATGTTCAATAGAGAGCATGAAAAATAAGATCAAAGTCAGTATAATCTAAGAACTGGCCTTTTGCCAGACTGATTAGCCATGCTAATTACTCCCTCCTGCCTCAGTTTACCTGTTCCTGCTGTGGAGAGGGTTTCTACTAGGGAACAGAGCAAAGCTCCTATCACATAAACTGGCAGTGTGAAGCAGATACCTATGGATTTAACTCACGTAGAGACCTGACTCATAGGTCCCCAGTGAACTTTGTCCTGCCGAAAAAAGATAATAGGCTCCTGTACCCTTGGGAAAGGTTGAAAATTTCTTAACAGATGGAGCCTTTAGCAGCCAGAGATTCTGAGCTAAAACTAGCAAGGCTCTTTCAAAGCCAGACCATAACTAGCTGTGATTAGAGCTCTTACAATGAGCTTTAGCTAATTTTGAGCTTTTTGGAGATCCTTTTATACAAACGATGTACAAAGAATGGCAGCAGCTGTGTGCTGCCCTGTGCATGCTGTGAGCCGGCCGGATGCAAGCCAGCTGCAGCCCAGAAGCCTTATAGACACATTATATTAATGCTGCCTTCGAGTTATTATACCTTATTTCTCAACAGGGCTTCATTGTGTCAGGTTGAGCATCCTATTAATGATGTAGCTAACCAGCTTCCCACTCTGACACCAGCTGGCAGAGAGCATGGGCAAAACAGGCACTCTGCTGAGTTTGGAGTGGATGTGTGAACCTCGGAGGTCCCACCTGCAGAGGTGACCCCATGGCAGACCTAAGGTCCAAGAGCAGCTCATAACCCCATGTACTAGCTTTAAACAAGCAATGCTGGCCAATTCCCTCCTGGCAAGCAAGCTGAAGTAATTTGTGCATCTATCAGTGAAGCTTGCACCACCACAGGCTTGTATATGGTCTTCAGTTCACTGAGTTAAATCTAGCTCTGGTACCTTTGCCCATCTGAGCACAGATAAATGCCATTGTATGGTGGTTACACTCCGAAAGGATTTATGTCTTCAGCCATTACACAAATGGAGCAATAAGACCATCCTTAAACGTTTCTTGTTATCAAATGTGTGGGGCTTTTTCCCCATGGAGCAGTGAAAGTTTCTTCAACATACAGGGAAATATGGCAGAGGGTCAAGCATTCTCATCTGGCCTGCCGTGGTAGGAGTGTGAAAGCCAGGAATAGCAGAAAACAGACTTCTGAGTTCAGGATTTCTGACGAACAGTTCTGAAGCTACTCAAAGGAGCCATGTTGGTATTTTGTTCGCTTCTATAACCAATGTTTGTGAGTTTATTTTTCACTACGTTCTGTACATCTGTTTAAAATAAAGTGCCTTTGTTGGAAAACCATGTGTCATAACTTGACATCTTAACACCACGGAAACCACCCCTTTTCAAGTCAAATAATTTCCAAAGTTTATACTCCTAGAAAAAGATGAGAAAAATATGATGAGAGAAATCTGTTTTGAATAACTGCTGCTTGATTAACCTCAGTTGCAAGGTATTGACACTCCAACAATTTGTAGTTTTGCATTGATGATTGATTAGTGTTGGTCATTTTCTTTTCTACTTGAGTCATCTGGCTCTTCTGTACAAGAAATGTGAAATTACTAATTAATTATCCCACATTTCCTGTGTCAAAATAGTATTTTGCAATGGACATTTTAAACTAATTAGAGCTCGTGACAGAAAACTCCCAATTCTTGAGAGCAGACAGCAGCTTTCTTGTAACTGCATAGTTCCGTGAAAATATTTTCTCAGTGCAATGGTCTATTACAGAGAAAAACAAGCTTTAAGAATTATTAGGAAAAAGCAAACCAGAATCCATCACTCTGCCACTGTGTGTGTCTATGCATCTGTGTCCTGAAAGTTGTGTCATGTGGCCTTGTGGCACCCCAGCCACAGAAAAATAGACTGGAAAAAGTTCAAAAAACAATAAGAAAAGGTAATAAAAGGCATTCAAGATGCACAGGACAGCTTCTGAACAAGCAGTGCCTAAGAGAGGTAACAGTCTTCATCTGGGAAAAAAATAGGCAGAAGAGATTTGATGGGATCCTACAAAATCAGGAAGAGGATGACTGCAGTTTGAATAAACAGTGCCTGTTGAATACATTCAAGACATAGAGGATATAAAACTTAATTATCTGGAAGAAGGTTCAGACCAAATGAAGAATGCTTTCCTCACAGCAGAAGCTGTTTAATCTGCAGAGCTCCTTCACTTGGGGTATCATGGGTGCCAAAAGATCACATATCTTCACAAGGAGGGTGGAGAGATTCGTAATCTATCAAAGGCAATTAAATATACAGATGGTCCCTCTGTCTTGGTAGGACAACCATCCGTAAATTGCTGAAGAGTGGGAAGACATTTGAGAAAATATCTCTCTAGTTTTGTGATACTTTGTATAGTTTCTTAGCTGAGTCAATTTGGCACCATCCAAGACAAAACACTGGGCTAGACTGCTGTTTGCTCTGGCCCAGGATATTTGGTTTTATGTCTTTATATTGAGCCTGAACCACTAGTTATATTGGGACTGTTCATCTGAGGGAACATATGTGAGAATCTTCACCCAGAGCTACCACTGAGCACAGAAACCAGGCAGTAGCAACAGCGAGGCTGAGCTAAGAAGTCCTTCTGCTCATATATTCCTTTCATGGAGATGTCCAGGCACTCCTGCACAGTGAACACAGCAGCTCAACCCAGCTCTTCCCTACAGGATGTCTGAATCCTTGCTTGATGTACAGGACAGATGTACCCATACTTCACCCTATGTTGCTGTTTTCCAGACCCCAAACCACTGATCATACAAACTGCCTAAATACCAGTTTACTCCCTGGTTCTCTTTTGCAGTGAACCAGCTAGAAAAATGCATGTGACTTGTAAATCTGGAGATAGTTGAAACTAAGGACCCTGTCAAATTGAGGTCCCATGAAAGATGATGGATAAGGCTGCAGCAGCTCCATTTCTATGTGCCTTACAAAGAAGTCCTTCAGTCCTCTTTAGCTGGTTGTGCACCTTCATGTCACATCCCAAGGCATGCAGTCCAACCCCTTCTTATATCCCCATAGCAGAACTATGCAGCGCAACTCTCATGGAAGCTTAAGACTGAGGAAGGGGGGGAAGGAATAAGCAAACTCATAATTTTGTCTTAGGTGACACCTCTTGAAGTGTACAGGAGGCCCAGAGTCAAACCCAAAGCAGAGGTGTTGGTACCAAACGCCCATAGCATTCTAACCACAAGCAGCTCTGCCTGAGGATCAGGAATCCCGTCCTGGAGGGGAGCTATTTAGTGGAATTTATGTAGCTGATATTTCCACTGTGTGATGGGTTGACCCTGACTGGACACCAGGTGCCCACCAAAGCCACTGCATCAGGCCTCTTCCTCAACTGGACAGGGGAGAGAAAATATAACAAAAAATTTGTGGGTCGAGATAAGGACAGGGACAGATTATTCACTAATGGTGTCAAAGACAGAACAAATTTGACTTGGGGGAAAAAAATAAAATATTAATTTATTACCAATGAAATCAGAGTAGGATAATGAGAAATAAAACCCTGTCATAAAAACACCTCCTCTCACCTGTCACTTTTGCCTGGGCTCAACCTCACTTCTGAATTCTCTACCTCCTCCCTGCCATTAGTGCAGGCCGATGAGGACTGAGAATTGCAAT
This sequence comes from Jacana jacana, assembly GCA_013400555.1. Classification (NCBI taxonomy): domain Eukaryota; kingdom Metazoa; phylum Chordata; class Aves; order Charadriiformes; family Jacanidae; genus Jacana; species Jacana jacana. The sequence continues at coordinate 109,785 of VZTM01030712.1, read as the reverse complement.
CCATTCATCACACATCATCTCTGTTGCTCCTTCCTCCTCAGGGGAGGATTCGTCACACTCTTCCCCTGCTTTAGCATGGGGTGCCTCCCATGGCACACGTCCTCCACAAACTTCTCCAATGTGGTTCCTTCCAACCAGCTGCAGTTCATGAACTGCTCCAGCGCGGGTTCCTTCTATGGCGTGTAGTCCTTCAGAAACAGACTGCTCCAGTGTGTACCCCACAGGGACCCAAGTCCTGCCAGCAAACCTGCTCCAGCCTGGCCTTCGCTTTCCATGAATCCTGCTAGGAGCTTGCTTCAACATGGTCTTCTCACAGGATCACTGTCTTCTTTGAGCACCCACCTGCTCCAGTGTGGGGTTATCTGTAAGCTGCAGATGGATATCTGCTCACCATTAACCTCCATGGGCTGCAGGAGGACGCCCTGCCTCACCATGATCTTCATCACAGGCTGCTGAGGAATCTCTGTTCTAGCACCTGGAGCACCCCTCCTTCTCCATTGCTCTTGGCGTCTGCAGAGTTGTTGCTCTCATGCTCACACTCCCCTCTCCTCTCCAGTTGCTGTTGCACAGCTTCTTTTCCTCCTTCTTAAATATGTTACCACTGTTGCTGGTGGGCTTGGCCTTGGCTAGTGGCAGGCCCATCTTGGTACTGGCTAGCATTGGCTCTGAGACATAAGGGAAGCTCCTAGTGGCTTCTCACAGAAGCCACCTCTGTAGCCACCACCACCACCAAAACCTTGCCATATAAACCAAATACACAGAGGACACAAATCACCATTGAAATAAAATCTGTTGTCACTCTGAAGAATTTGTAGGCCAAAGTCTAAAAATTATCCAGAAGTTGTCTTCTGACCATCACTACCTTCAGCCTCTTCTTCCTGGCAACAATTAATTCAGTCTGTCTGTGATGTACAGTAAACCAGTTACAAACAGATTCTGAGGTGGTTTTCCTCGTTGTGAAACACAGAGATACACTTGCAGAAATTAAGAGTATATAATTAAACATCGGTTAACACTGTCCCACTGTGGCATAACCCAGATGTAATCCCAACATACAGAATGCTGCCAGCAAAGAAAAGTCTAATTATAGCTCCTTTTCCACTGGGTACTTGGAGTTCCCTTACGAAAAAGCTCATCTGATAGCTTAAAAAATTATCAGAGAAGTTAAAGACAGTCCTGACTATAGAAGAGTGCACAGCAATTACAACTGCGCATCATGAGAGTCAAAGGTCTGATAGAGCCCAGAGAGCCCATCAGGAAACATAAGCCAGTTTCAGAAGCCAACACTGCAGAGGGAAAGATCACAGCCACCACCCAGGCAGCCACCACCTTACCCCTCAGTGTCCAGGTACTCTTTCACACTTGGGTCAGATGCGGAGAAAGGGGAGAGGGAAAATGCTATGTGTGTTGCAAGGCTGAACTCAAGTCTTCAAGGTTTGTCAGAATGCTTTTGCCAATAGGTCACCACACCCTCCCCACATGAAAGAACTGCCCTGAAATCAATGCCAATAACTTTTGGCCCTGGGCTGACGTAGCGTTTTGCTCTTTCTCTGATGTGATGTGAATAAGCAAAGAGAGGCGTTGAACTGAAGTGCCTCAGACACTGCAGCACAAAGCATAAGGCTCCCTTTTCTGTGTGTTATGATATACTCTGACATATGGTACTGAATGTACTTGATTATTGCTTAAATTCTGTTGATTTCTGGGAACCGGTAAGGAAGCAGGCTTCCAGCTAAGATCCTTATCCTTATATACCTCCTGGAGCCAGCCACTTCAGCAACATTTTTCAGCAATACAGTAATGAAGGACCTCCTTATATGAGCCACTGGAATGCCCACACTCTTTTCCCTCACCTCTTACTTGCTTCCAATAAAACTCCTACCTGGTGAGAGTGAAAAGAAAGGGGCAAAAAGGGAAAGCCAAGTGAACAGCTTTCCCAGGCTGAATCCCACTTACTCTGACTGTGCGCTAAGGTCTGGAGCAGATGATCCCAAGCTGTGCTCTGCTGGGTAGTGCATAGCTGTGCAGTTGGAGGTACAGAGGCAAGCAAAGACCACCCTCAAGTCATAAAGGTCATCTGGGAATACTGGTGTGGGCCACCTTAGCCAGGTCTCACAGGCCTCAGTGTAAAGCTGATGAGCTAATGCTGGGCTGGGCTGGCAATCTGCCTTACATCCAGGTGTCTGCGCCTGTCTCCTAACCAGCTGCATAATCTGGTGCTCAAGACAGCTCTGGAGACTCTACCTACAGGTGCATTATCCTTTCAGCAGTAGAGCTGGGGCTGGGCAGTGACTTCCAGGGTCAACTTGGTCTCTGAGGCACACTGCCATCTCAGCTCCCTTTATCTCTTTTTTTGTCTTGTGCCCAAACCTCTGTCTGACATTTCTCATGGAATATGTGCAAGAGAATTTACATACTACAGGTAGAAGATCTAATTTCTGATGAGCTAATAAAGCCATGGGTCACAATGTACTTTAGTGGGTAAACATAAAAGAGTTTACATCTCCCAGAGACTGGAAACTTAACAATTAACCCCACTAGGTCAGGGGCTTGAGGTCTCTGCTGATACTCTGATGTTGGTAGTACTAGTGGATTTTTTGTCCTTCTAGATCCTAGAAGCATTTTGTTCTTCTGGACTCCCTCTTAGCTCTTCAGAGCTTTCCCAAAAGACCTTAGACCTCAGGTGTCCAAGCAAGAGGAAACAGAAAAGTTATCACCCGTGAGAGCTGAAAACAAGACTGAACCAGGCTGAACACCTGCTACCTTTGTTCTCTGCTTCAGTGGGTGTCACAGTCTCTGCAAACAAGTGGTCAAAACTGGAAAACTAACAGCAGCTTTATTTTCCTGGAAGAATAGTTTCTGCTCCAATCTCCTCTCCCATGTTAGTCCTCATTTTCAGCTTCTCATTGGCAACGCTCTCCTGCTCCATGTCCTCATTCTTGGTGTTTCTAGCCTCCTGCCCTTTCCCTGACAGACACAAGAGACCCAAAGTAAATACATAAGTCCACTGAATTAATAAGGGAAGTGACTGAACATAGCAAGACAGGCACCTGTCACCTTGGTGGCATCCATCAGACTCACTCCACTCCCCGTCGGGAACTGCTGTGTGCTTAGACCATGAGGTGTTTAAGGTAGGGATTATGTCTTCTGAAATTTGCACAGAAGTGCTGATTGTGGCCTTTGGGCAGTGTGAACATTAAATAAGAGCCTTGTGCTTGAAAACATTCCCACCTGGAAAGGTTCAAAGAAAGGCCTCCTTGTACAAGTGAAGTTCCTGCTTGGTGCATAGGCTGTTTATTTAACAGAGGTTGGCAACTGAAGCAAATCACTGTGTAAGAACAAGCAGAGACTTCCCATTGCTCTCCATCTGCCCTCCCACAGCCAGATCCACTAACATGTGCCTGCTGTTTCATCAGCCTGGGGTAGGTGATGAGATGGGGCCTTTCTGCACATGGAGGTGACCACGCAACGCTTAGAAACATGAAGTATCAGCCCTGAGGAGAAACCAATGAAAATGTTAATGCAATGGACCAACATCTGTTGTTCAAATCATATGTGATGGATTATAATTTCCAACAAAGACTGATACAAGAACATGCTACAATAAAAATTTTAGCATTAATTATTTTCAAAGATCAAGTGGAAAAAATAATTTGTTCTGCTACCCTTTCATTTCTACAGGCTGCTGACAGCAATCCATTTGTTCTAACCAGTCTTGTGTGAGGGTCATAAAGAGGAACTGAAGGAGGAAGGAATGGATTGTCTCACTGAACTCACAGTAGTCAAAACTTAAGCAAAAGCCATTCACTCTTTCCTGTTCCTCTTACTCCTTCCAGCACTGGCTGCACATATCACACATTAAAGGGACCCTGTTTACACAACTGCATTTGTGTGCAGACATTATGCCTCCTACATAAAAGCAATGCTTCAAAAACAAAAGCACTGTATTTTAAGTCTTCTGGGATGACTTTCTTCTTGAGTCTCTGAATTTCTGGTTTCACCATGTGCAAAATGGGATACATGCCCTCTTACTGCAAATTGCTTTGAGATGTATGGATGAAAAGTGTTCTATATGTACTCCTGGCTATGGCAGTTTATTTGTTCTCCTAATAACCAGTCCCCTCAATGAAGAGATTTTTATTAAGATTAACAGGAGAGCAGGGGGGTGAAAAGGCATTTAAATTGGGGTAGGATTTTTAAAAGTGAAATTAGTCCATGCCCCTGTAATATAACGTCTAGGAAAAGAAATATTATTTCAACAGGTGCATTTTATATATCACATGCACGTGCACTTTCACTGCTTGAAGCCCCTCTAGTGAAATTCACCTGGGCAGCAAATGAGCCTGTAAAGTTATATTATTAATTTTCAGGCTAGCGTTCCCCTTTAGATAATCAGCGTCATGCCTTAGTAATTTACTCAACTAAGCCAATTCAGCAAAATTGCCCTTTTTTACAGCATATGCACCCCATATGTGCAGGCTGGATGTATCCTTTCATTCCAGCATAGTAAGTAAGAACATGTTATCAAGATGATGTAAATGCAAGATTTACACTAGTCATCCATGATGCACCACCTAAGGATTTGACTAGAAGTTGAGCACTCTTTTTATATTTATATGCCATATTTCTGCACATGTTAGAGCCCATGTAATAAAGCAACATGGTGCTTATGATCAAACATGGTGGAAGTTGGACTTGCAAGTGCATTTTTCGTATCTCACCATCAAAAAAGAATCCGTACTGTGCTTTTGCTGCCTAGTTGCATCTGGGCTGGTGTACAGTTCAGAAAACAGGAGGAGGATGCGGAATCCCGTGGGACAGGAGCTCAGAACACTTCTAGCAGCTTGCATTCAACTCATTTGGGGGAAATCAATCACATGCAGGACCCACAGAATGGTAGAAGCACTTAATGGTCTCAACAAACATATAACTGTATATGAAACATACTGTGTTTAATATTTTGCCATGAACTGAGCAAGCCATGATGAGTTAGATTACAAGCCTGAGGTCTGGTCTTCAGACCCTCAGACCTCCTTCTGACTTAACTTCAGTCATTTAAAGGCAGACATGGAGTTAAAACAACCCTTTGGCTGTCTTTCAGACTCAGTGGATGCAGAGGAACACAGTCAGAGTAAGATGCATCCAGCTTATTTCAGACATTTGCCTTGTGATGGGATGAATTATTTTCTAAAGGACCCCCGCCGTCTCCACTGACTGTAGCGGAAACTGAGAGTGGATAACAAGTTTTTAGATGGGTGAAATTAGTCAGGATGAAACATACGTTGAGTTGCACCCACTGGGAAAAATCTTGATACCAGCGTGACTTCACCTGAGTACAAATTTCCAGTCTTGCGGAACCAGGGGCAGATGGAACTACCATACAGACTCCTCAGTGCTTGTTCAGGGGAAATTGAGAACCAAATTCACCCCAGCTGAATGATGAACATCATGAAACAGAATACTCTCTCTCATCAAAGACATTGTAGTGGAGAATCACCTTAATTATTAGTGACTATATTCAAGGCTCATGGTAAATTTTGAAAAAATTTCAGTGTTTCATCTGCTAATTGCTTTTCACTGAAATTAGTACCTCATGGGGGAAAGCACCAGCTGATCCCAGAAGGAAAAAAAAGAGATGAACTTGGTATAATCTATCCTGTGCAAATTAAACAATGCAGAAAACAGAATCTCCAGGGGCAGCCTGTGTGAAGAGGTTACAAATATTTCTTTGCCCAGAGGGATGATGTCACACTTTCTGTCAGAATTACTAAAATACAAATATGTATTTTCTGGAACATGGGCTTAGAGATACTTGGTCTTTGTACTTACAGACTCACTTTCCCACAGAACCTCGTGAACTGCGGAGTGAACCTTCGTAACATTATAGCAGCCTTCAGTTTTTCCTTCTTTTACTGTAACTTGTAAAAATCTCTCAGATCTTCATGCTAATATCCTTCTCTATGTTTTCTGACATTGCATCTGAAACACATTAAAGAATTATTCAAACTTTGGACAGACAAATGCAACAGAACAATTACATTTAAACATTTTTGATCTCAAATGTTTAACAGACCACTACAACTTCACATCTACATACCAGACAGTCCCACAAGAGTTTTTCTCTTAGATCTGTTTATGAACTTCATCATGAAAAATGCATTATATCATTTAGATTCACACTTTACTTGCTGCACAGAAATATATGTCTATAGGCATTTTGCAGATTTAACGGATTTGAGATGTAAGTGGGTGTGCACGACTTTGATTTCTTGTGTGTTGAATTAGCATCCAAGAATCTGAAATAACACAACTGGGAAAAAATTAAGACTGATTTATCATTTTCAAAACCTGACCCCACAGATCTTAACTCTAAAATTTTGTTCCCAAGACCTTGCAGTATAAAATACTTGAATAGATTTCTTTATTTTCCACCAGAGCAACACTGTCAGAGCTGTGCAATCCAAAAAGATGTCATCCAGTCCTGGGACCAGAGGCCAGAAAGCATGATCTAGGGACAGGGTCAGCACAGACAGGGATTTCCAGAGCACAGCCCATACTTATAAATGTGCAACTGGGCAGGTAGGGTGGGAAAACGAGGAAAATTCTTTCAGGGCAAATGCAGTAAGTGTGGTTAGAGTGCAGCATTGGAAATAGATGATTTTGATGGTGGCAGTTACCACCAGGAGATGTGGTAACCACCCATGATTTTATCAGTGAATTCTGTTGAGCCAGGCCAAATCTCTTCCAGACATGATCTGACATAATTAATGTGTTATAGATATTTTCTAATCTGACATACCTAGACAGTTCAAGCTGCTTTTTTGATGATCCATCACTATGCAACAGAGTTCTGGTAAAACAAATTATGAGGATTTTATTTTCTATCACTATGACAGGTTAAAAAAAAAAAAAAGATGGAGGAAATTAGCACATGGCAAAGCTGCAAACTTATTATTTCCTGTGAAATACTAATTTCTATTAAGCTTATGCTTCTTGAAGACAATATGGAGCACCTTTAGCATGGTGGAACATCCTGAGGGAGGCAATAAATGCAGTCCTAATCACTCCTTGTTTCAGCTGCTATGCTCACAAGCAATTTCCATTACCTTAGACTGTTAAACCAAAGTGAGATTGGAGGGCCACCCACATTTCAAAATCAACAATTATTGAAAACCCCGAAGTGGCCAAATAATTAACTTTTGTCTTGGTGGAAGGAGAGGATCTACCAGCAGGATCTACTGCAGCTGGTTCCTAGATGCAGAATCAATTTTACAGTTCACAAAGTAAGACAGGAACACAAAAACCACATATTTTAGAAGCTTATTTTTATTTCAATGATCACTTTGTGACCTGCTACAAGTTGTATTTGGTAAAAAATTAATCTATACTTGTTAGAAGTCCATTGCCTTGGTAGATCTGTTTTTACTACTTTGTCCTTCCCTGCGTTTGTGATGACCCAGTCATTGATTAGTACATAAAATGCTGTATAGCAAAACATGTGCCGCAAAATACATTCCATCTCATGTGGACAATAAACTGGTGTCACAAAAGTCAGTGATGAGGCGTCCATTGTTTTATCTTTATCCATAATTCTAAAGGAAGTGGAAGTGGCCAAAGACTGATAAAAAGGGTACCTCGTCTTTCTGACTTGGATGTATATCATTCTCAATTTAATACTAGCATTACAGAAGAAAACCTATGTGTTCTTTGCTCCCAAACTCAAAGAAATACATATATCAATAAGATTTTAATGCTGTACTCTCCCAATAATCTAGTTGCTGGATGATGGAATATACAGAATCACAGAATATCAGGGATTGGAAGGGACCTTGAAAGATCATCTAGTCGAATCACCCTGCTGGAGCAGGAACACCTAGATCAGGACACACATCAGGCACAACCATAATAGCTTTTGCCCTCCTGTGGTTTAAAAGACATGAAAAAGGAGACAGCAGTGAGCTATCCCTCACAGACTGCAATGAAGGAGATCATGGGTCAGAGTGGCACAGACATCTCTAAATGCAGAAAGGATTTCCAGTTTGGAAACCACTACCACACCACAGGCTGCAGCAAATGTAGTAGTCTTACCTCATCTAGCAATATGAAACCCCTGAGTAATCATTCCTCCTTTTTGCAGCATTAATCCGATGATGAGGACATCAAATGAAGAATGCAGAATTTGACTGGCAATGTCAGGCTCCTGGAGGAGTCCAGCGATGAACAGAAAAAAGCTCTGAAGTCAACTCTTGGATAGTGATGAGAAGTTGGGCACTTCAAAGCTCACACAGCTGTAGAAAGGATGTTTACAAATTAAGGTTGACTAAGGTCAAGGACACCTGCTAGTCAAAAAATGTGTAGTTTTTGTTACTAGCCAAATATGAGAAATCTAGTGGAGCCTCCCCACTGTGCTTATAAAGTCACACAATGTTCTCCATTCTGATCATTCGTGCAAAATTAACTTGGTTCTGTTCTGCTTCCTGCTGCCCCCTGACAGATCATAAAAAAATTGCTAATAGTTATTTAAATAACATCCATTTTTCTAAGGGCGATAAAATTTTGTTTACCCTCTGCAACTGCCAAGGTGTTTTAGTTGGATTTGGATAAATGCTTGTTTGCAACATTAGCGATTCCACTGGGGGGAATCCAGCCTGGAAAACTGCTAATTGCATTTTTCCCTCCAAGTCACAAACCACTCCTAGTGCTTTTATGTGGTTTTTCCACTCAGCATTGTCACTTCAGCAACACAGCACTCAAAGACTTTTTACCTTTTTAAATAATAAACTGTAGCCTAGATACTGGCAACAGGACATGTTTCTTCAGTTTCTAAGCTTAAAAAGATAAAAGCAGATGAACCAGTTACAATGGGATAAGAAGGTTATAAATAGGTAGTGTAGTCTGTGGTAATCGGCTATGCACATAGTCTCACCTCTATAGTAACTTCCCAAGTGATTTTCTTTAGGTCCCATAGGTATGCATGTGCTACTGTATATCCCATAGGAAAAGAACAGATAGTTCTGGTTCCTCTTTAAAAAATCAGGGTGACTTCACCTTGGTGAGTTTTTCCAGTGGTTTTAACCTGATTCCCAAGGGTAGGGTCCTCTTAAACCAAATTTATTTTCTCTCTGTTGTCATTCAGAGACATTCTCTTCAATCCACCGCCTCAATCCACTGCCTCAATCCAGAAGGAGATCCTTGAGTCTCATTTATAGCATGCTTCCCATTCCTCAAGTAAATCTTGCAACTCTTCACAGGAACCTTCTCCAATTTTTCAGCATCAATACTCAGTTACAGACTTCAGAAATGCAGACTGCAGCACATACATTGCTGCCAACTGAAAGTCTGGCCACTTTTAAGTGTTATGAGTTGAGTACAAAAAACGGAGACAACCAAAAATTACTAGGCACTTTTGAAAACATTAACCCTAGTGACTGACTCTCTTTGAACATTCATTAGTGTGCATTACAAATAGCACACCTAGAGTCACTAGTTATACCAGTTTTAGTGAAAGGAAAATCAGATCTTCAAGGTCTGGCCTTAACCTCTTCATGCCAAAAAATCAGTCAGTTGAAAAAGTTGACACACATTGGAGTTTAAAATAAAGGAATAAGAAAGAGGAACTCCCTTGCCCTTCCTGTTTCAGTTTACTTTAACTGAGGACCATAGAGCAAATAAACTAAATAAGCGGCAAAAACAAATATTCATTCCCCCATCACCCAAACAACTGTTGTGTTCTCAGGGTTCGCAAAGAAAAGGAATATATGTTATTAGCCCAGTTGACACAGCTGTAAAGACACAGGCAGGCTTTTGGACATGCAAGCTGTTTGTTCTTTATGAAAGCTGGAAAGGCTGTGTTAATCCCCTCCTGCCCTCTGCATTTGTAAGGGGATGTGAATTCCCTGTGTTAATAACTAACAACTATTATGATCCTTTTTCTGCTTAAATGCAGAGTGATTGTGCAGCTGCCAAATGTGGTATCTGAAGTGGAAATTTAGGGGAGATTCTGGAGTGTAAAGAGTATCTGCAGAAGGGGAAAGAGACAATAGTCCGCATTTTGAGCCAAGGTATTTGATTATAAATCAATGCAGTGTCAAAAAAATGATTTGATTTGAGCTGGATGAAGAATGCAGTGACCATTCTGGGAGAGGACTAGTACTATGACAGCCAGTCTATTGTTAAGTATATCCATAACATCTTGAAATTCAAGTTGCAAAGTACTCACTGGAAGAGGTGAGGCATCAGCCAAAGAAAGCGATGTAGACTGTCTTCTTCTAACCTGGCTTTGCCTTGGCTGTGGCTTTTGGGAGAGCATTCCAGTTCCTGCTGATCCAGGATCCACCCTAATCCCGTGGGAAACTTAGGTGGAGGCAGGCACTGTTCCCTACCCACCTGGCCGTACAGCACACCAAAACACAGACAGGACACCAGCATCCTGAAACAACCCACAAAGCACACATGCTGAGTTGAACAGCTCACACATGACTACTGTTACAGATCTTCCTGGGGTCCTTCAAGCACATTGACATTAAAATATCATATTGGTCAGGCACAGAGCCAAAGCTAAAGTGCTTTTTTTTTCCAGAGTGAGTGAGATTTGAACGGCAGAGTTCAATTTGGAGATGCTGTGATTCTTTCTAGCTTTCTAAGTCATAAAGGATGATGACCCTTTAGCCAGTAAACTCACCAGTGAGTGGTCCAGTTGATTGTCAGGTAGTTAAGTGGTGTCATTTGTCACAGTTAATGAATGCATCGGTGACCAAGATTTTTAACATTAGGTCTGTACTCAGTACAGAGCTGCATGCTAGAAGATGAAAACACATGGCATTTTTTACCACATTACACATCTGGAAATTCAAAGTTAACCTATGTTTGGAGACTCTGAATTGAAAAATAAACAAAATCTAATCAATCGTGGCTTCATGTAGCTGTGGAAACAGCTATGGCTTGAGAGCAGCTGTGCTTGTTATTTCAACACTTTCTGATACGCTACAGTAAGTTGCGTCTCGGTTACAAGGAAGTTACTCCTCTGTTACCTCAGTCAGCGTAATCTGCACCGTCTTTGTTGAATTATTCATGGTGCATCACGGAGCTGCCAACTTTAGAAACTGTTTCACCCTCAGCCTCAAACAACTATGGCAGTGCCCTGTAAGTGCTTGCAGAGCGATTGCTGGGTGACCCACCACTGACCTCAGCACTCTCACAGGCTTTGGAGACTTCACTGGGTGCTATCTGCAAATCAGTGTTGCGGACCGTCTCTTGCAAGGATGTCCTAGCCCATCTCACCACCCTCTCTCACATGACAGTGCTGTGCTAACACAGGAAATCAGGAAAATTTGTACCTCACTGGAAAATGTTGTCCTGAAATAGTATTGAAACTCTCTGTCACACATTTTGCAATTGCTTTTAAGTACCTTGTCCTGTTTAGAGCCTGATCTAAAGCTGATAAAATCAGTGCACATATAGCACTTGGCAGATTGGCTTTGAATCTGACAGTTGTGACTGACTTACTGCTGGCCACATTACTGTAGGGAAGCATGGTATGGAAGAAGGAAAGGGATTTGTGGAAAGTTAAAATGAGGAAGGAAGGAAGGAAGGAAGGAAGGTTGGTTTCCAAAGAAGCTTTCTGGTTTAGTAATTTACCAGTATAAAAGCAATTAACTCCCTTCAAAAATAGCATTTGTTCTTAAGGAGCCTAACTTGTGCTTTCTAATATGCTGAGAAAACAAATCTGTTTCAAGAGGAGAGCTGAGATCTGAAAGGTCTTAAAGAGGGATTTTCTCAGGAAAACAATAGGAACTGACTGCAGCAGTGGCTCCAAACCTTTTTTTCCATTTTTGCCCTTTGGGATTTTGCAAGTTGTGAATTAAACCCCCTGTTTAGGAGCCCACACTGTGTAACAAGGCCTGCAGACCTCACAGAAAGAGACACTCATAAGTTAGTGCTTTACCATTTATCACTCACTGAGTAGGCTATGGGGGTTACCTCAGTTTACTGAGGCCTCATGAAGGGGTCTCCAGCACACTTGGTCTCTACCCCAGAACTCTGTTTATGTAGTAATTATAGCCATGACAGCTAATTGAGTTTTTCCAATCAATCACAGTGGAAGTTTTGTTTGTTTTCCTGTGCAAAGGAACAGGAAGGTTTTACCCTTTTCTAAACAGTGAGAAAGAAGTGAAGGATATTTTTCTGGCACAAGCTGAAAATTATTATTTAAGGGTTAAATTAAGGAAAATCTTTAAGTGTGAGTCTGTATGTAATGACACTGAGTACTGTCTGCACTTTATAGTCAATCAAAATAATTTCATAACAGAAGTCAGCTCCCCTTCAGTTGGTACATAGAGAGGTAAAATAAATGTTAGAAAGTCACTCCAAAAGCTGAAAGTAATTGTCAGGTCTTTTGAACACTGCTTTGATGATTATTAGACCATCCAAGCTCCAGCATCAGGCATGAGGCATGCAGCTGATTGCAACCAGGAGTATCAAGGTTTGGTTGTTGCAACAGAGAGAAGAAGGAATCTTCCTGTTTAGAGAAATCACACCAGCAAGAACAGGAGCCCCTGAGATAAGGAGCTGTGTTTTGCCCTTCCTCTGTGCTTTTGCCAAGTTAATTAGTGAGTTTGATAGCCCATTAAAGAAAAGCTGTCACAAGGCTGGGGCATGCTCCAAGCCTACAGACATACACACAACTCAGAGGATTAGTCACTATTCTGGGTTATTGGTCTATGGGACAAGGCAAATATTTCAGCTCAGTGCTTCACTCAGTGGAGTCAGACTTCTCTTTTCATGCAAATACTAGCACAGAACATGCCGATTTTCTGTTGCTACAGTTTAAACTGTTTTTTCTTATGTTTATTTAGTGTGAAAATTTCTTACTACATGAAATTAAGGTTTTGGAAAAAGTCCCTGTCTTCCTTTATGATTTGGTAAGAAATAAAAAGATACAGTATATCTCAAAAGGCTGCATGTCACTTTCTGTGCACAACAGGCTTGCTCTGAGCTTGATAAATAACTGCCAGAACTTCTGCTGATACAGTTCTTCCTACCTTAGGGGATGGGTATGGACTAAACCTTCTGTTTTCTACTTTTCTTTGTTAACAGATCAGTGGAGAAATAGCCATGAGGGTGCACCTTCTGTAGAGGGAATTTAGGCCCAGTAATATCAAGGTTGTCTGGCCATTCACAGGCCACACAGAAATCATTTATACTCCCATTTGCCAAGACATCATGAACCACACTTGCAAATCATCTGTACAAGACAGCCCAGCAAATTTCCTTCCCACCTTATTGTAAGCGTTTCAAATAAAACTGTGATCCAAAGGTTTACCATAAAGAAAGCTACAACTTGCAAATGTCTCATTACATGAGAAGCAAGTTTGCAGCCAGCATTCTGTATTTGAAGAATTCTTATCCCTTCTGCCCTGGGAACTGTTCAAAGGCTTCTTTACTACAGAATTATTTGAATTTAAAACTTAGATTAAAAATCTACTGCTTGCTAGTGTGTTCAATGTCTGTCTTATCTTTCAAGCAAATGTTGCTTTCAAGCAAAAAAAAGTCTTGTCTTAGCAAATGTTGGCTTCCTGGGACATTAAACCCTAAAAAAAACCCCAAAATGCTCTATATGGAAGACAGACTGCTAAAGGGTTTGGATTTCTTATGGTCCAGTAATTAAAAACATAAATTCAATACTGCATTGATCATGATTCTTTCACTCTTTTTGCCAAAATCTCTATATAATTTGAACTCTTCTCTGCATGTGCTGTACATCTAGCACTGAGAAGCAAACAGAAAAGCTGGAGATACAAAAGCGACTGAAACAAAATCCAAGACCTCAGCTATGCTCAGATCCGAACTCGTGCTTCAATCTATTAATAACACAGAAACTATAAGTTACTTGAAATGTGCACAGAGTTTATATTTAATCCTTTTTTTCCTAATCCTCACTGAGCACAATAATAAGGGTGATCCCCTGTAGGCAGGCAGCAGAGCCTTTGATGGCAGATGAGTTATAAATCAACAGCAAGTCAGAGATGTTAAGGTTGTATCTTCCCTATGAAAAAAGATATATTTTTAACGTGAATTAGCTACCACACTGCTTAGCCCTAATGAAGACAAAGTAGTTGATAGCTTTCACAGAGGTTAGTGGGTCAAAGTAAGCCCTGGGGTTGCCCTAGGCTTTAATCAGATCTGCCAACATCTATCAGAATTAAACTTTCTTCCCCAAGATTTTACCTCTTCTTAGTGTACTAAGTCCTCTGTTTTGATTTAAAAATACTGTCTCTCCCCCTAGTGAAAATGAAGTCTTAAGAGTAAGAATAATAGGAGGTGTGTTCAGGTGTGTTGACAGTTCAACTGGAGGGTAGGAAGAATAGGGAGAAACAATGGGAAAACAAGATGGGAGAGTGGTTTATTAACATTGGGGATAAAAGTAAAAAAAAAAAAAAACAAAAAACAAAAACAAAACAAAAACACCCAAAACCAAAACAAAACCCCAAGGTGATTTAAAATATTATATATAAGCAACAAAGATACAGATTTAGCTGTCCATGAAATACTTCCATCAATATTGTAGGATCAAAGAAAAATCAGTAAAACGTGTGCAAAACTTTTCTGAAATCTTTGATTTATTCTCTTCCTGACCAATAGACATACATATGTATAGAGAGAAAGACTGTATTTCACATGAATATTGCCCTCCTAAGAAAACAGATAAGAGGAGAAATTGACCACATCATAGTATCCTTCTGCTTCTAAGTGCTCTGTTAGGACAGTCAGGAGAACCTCCACTGTGCATGTCCTCAAGTATGGTATGGCAACCATCTTCTGGTTATTTGGCTGGTTTTTAAGATCATATTTTTTTCTTCTGTAACCCCTTGCCACAAGCAGAAAATTTTGGAGAAACTTTTATTAAGTTTTTACTAAAACATACTGTCTGTTTTGGTAGGGAAAATACCCCCAAAGAATAACATTTGAATCATACCTATTCACAGGACTGTTCCAAGCCTCTGAAAGCTTGACATGTGAAACAAGGTAAAAAACAACAGGGGCCAAATCAACTTCCTCTGTGGTGGTGTCCTTCTCTTTGTTGGGCTGCCGTTGTACACTAGCATTCTCTTGTTTCCACATCATTACACTGTGTTGATTGAGTCAGAAACTGGGGGAGATGATTTATTAACTTGGAAAGCTCCACTTGCTCCTGCCTGGTCCACCTCAGCACTGCAAACACAATTTTTTTCATGGGAATATTGATATTAACTGTATTCCAGGGCAGAGCTGAAACATGAAGTGACATGCAATGTCGGTCTTAACGGTCTAAACAGGCTTCAGCGGCAGATAACAAATTCAGGCGAGAAGAAAGGCTAGACTTTGAGTGATTATAAACTGGTATGACAGTATGAACAGCATCTTAACCTATGATAATGAATGGATATTGTTTGCATTTTGAGTTGGTTTCTCATTCAGCAATAAGGAAGTCACATAGATCCACAGTTAGTTTGGAAATTAGCATCTTGCTTTCACGGCACTCTAGGATTAGTCATTAAGACATGGCGAGTGAAGAGTCAGAAATTTCAGTCAGAAATCAGAGAGAGTATTGACTTTAGAGTCTCCATCATCTCTTGACAGGCTGGATCTCTGAAGCTTCTCAAGAGTTCACATTTACTGAAGGAAAATTAATTTTTACTGGTTCTCAGAACAGAAAATTGTAGGCCACATATAGAGGAGCTATTTCTGTTGTAAAGAGTAGAGAGGCAAAGGCTTCTGCAGAGGAAGTGCTACAAATTTAACATCCTCTTCACAGTTGTACATGCAACACATTCATTGCCTATAAACGTCACTGTGCATCAGTCTTTATCTTGGTCCATGAGCAGTGTAAGGTATGGCACTGCTGGACTTCTAACATGGATGTGTTGAAGCTCCAGACATGTGCACACCTTCTGTTTCCTTTTAGGACATCTCAAATGCAGCACTGGGTCACTGGGTCACGAAGGAAAAGGTGAATGTTGTAAGCTGATATCTGCAGAACCCAAGAACATGGCAGACTGATAATCAAGTGAAAATTCAAATGGACTTGACCAGGGATTTGAATGTGTCTTGTGTTCATATTGAGACTAAAAGACCTCCTCTATCCTGGGAAGAAAAGAAAAAGTCCACATGCAGGTCAAGTGCACAAGGCCAAGCAGATGCCTCCAGATGATCTCCCTGTTTATTTCATCTTTTCTTGTATTATCTGTTTCATTTGCAGGCTTACCGTGAGCACATGATGTTCTTCACTTTACTGTTAGGTTCTCATCGCAGTAGCACAGTTCACATTTCCTCTTCCAGAAGCTGTCTTGCAAAATGAGTGCTCTGGAGCTTTCTGTGTTGTGGCACCACTTTAGTAATGATCAATGCATGATAACAGGTAAATGTGGCACTACACGAAAGAAATTTGTAATGCCCTGGCACTACATCATAAGACTATCTGACATAGGAACTGTGAAAATTCTGCATCAGAGCTCGTTGGATCTCGGAGCATTTATGAAGCTGTAGGTATAAATTTTCATTACTATTGAAGGCTTCATGAGCTTCATTCACCAGTTAGCTTACTGATTATATCCCTCCAGAGCTGGATAATATCCACTTCTTTGTCTAATCAAAATCTCTTCCTATCATGTCGTTGTTGACACTCAAGTGTTATATTAGCTTAGACATCATATGGAAAAAAAATTAATGATCCATAACTAGATGATTAAGTCTAACCTATAAATACTGATGTTAATTACTACCAGGCTGCCATGTTCTTGTTTGGAGTCCGATGGCTAAAACTTTGTTTTCCCTTTACAAAAATGAAAACCCACTCTTAATTTCCTGGAATAACATGGAATAAATTCCTGTTCCTTCCAACACAATTTGGGCATTTTAGCTTCCTCAGTTACAAGCTCAGTTTCTTGGAAAATGTGATGTTTATATGGCTCTACTTAATAAGGAGGAATTAGTTTTCCTCTTCGTTAACTGTTTGGAGACTTTGCAATTCCAGAGAGACCATCTGAGTCCTTTATATTCTCTCCGTAAAATTGTGCAACATAGTAGTTCCTATTAGTTCCTACTGATATCCTAATAATACTTGTGGCTATTTTGTCATGGATTGTGTACATAATAATGCAGAGTAATCCTCTTCTCTACAAATATGCACAGAAAGAATGAGATCATTATAAATTAGTAATGAACACAAAGTAGTCCAAAGAAAATGGCTATACCTAAGACCAGTATTCTAGAAACTTCTGAAGCAAAATATTACTCAGCTAGGAGAAGTTATAATCAGATGTTGATGCATTATTAAAAGTAGAATTGGAAATAAACTAGGCTAATCATACATACCTAAGTGAGATCCCTCTGAAGCCTTATTTAAATTAATCGAGACACAGTTACAAGGTAAGTACAAATGCAACTAGTTATGTCTCCTAGATCTAGGAGTTTTGTTCACTCTTGGCGTCTCACATTTCTCTACACAAGGATCCAAAGAAAGCTCTGTACAAGTGAAAGAGTGTACCACACATGTTCTATTATAGCTATGACACAATATCATCTCCTATTTGAGCTGCAGCAGTTTCTACAAAGGCAATTAGGACATACCCCCAGGACTTCAATGAGAGGGCAGTTGGGTATTGACAGGTGTGAAACCATTCCTGAGCGCTAGCTTGGAGGATGTGTTCCTGACTTGGTGCTTATACACCTGTGATTCCCATGTCAGCCAAGGTATGTAAAACTCATGTGTGACTGGAGTAATCTCCAACTGACTGCTAGCAAACTGGCAAACAAGTGAATCCAGGGAAGAAGCATCATTCATCAGGCATGATTTTGGAAAATCATTGTCTCCACAACAACACATCTAATGCTATCCAGTGCTGTCCAGCAAAGGCACACCCTGGTGAAACTATTAAGTCGGGGAGTGAGCAGTTGACTTGTGCTGTATTCATTCCAAGTACACACACTTTTCTTTTATTTCAGGCATAGACTGCACTCATCTTTCACAAGATAATGAAAATAAAGTATTTCCTTACTGATCAAACTAGATTGGAAGCAAATACTTTTGACTGCAATATGTATTTCACATTATAATGCCCCTGTGGTGCACTCTTTTCCTACTTATCAGTTAAGTAAACTCTTTCTTTTACAAAAAGAAGACATTAATAACTACAATTTGCCTTAAAATATGAGTTTCTTTCTGTTTTAAGTTCTTTACCTATCAGGCAAAAGAAAAGTGTTCTAATTGATCAAATCCATTAAGAAGGTTTAATTGTCTTTTTCTGAACAATCCAAGGACCAGAATTAACTCTGAGCTATTTTCTCTTCTTCTGTTCTGCCATGCATAATGTTCATAAGAGTATCCATATATGTAAGTGTCATTCTAACTTCCTAATGATCTTCTGCTAAGCTGTGAATTTATGTTTCTTCTTCATGTCTCGAAAGGCAATATACTCAAAAGCATCTGGAAAGTCTCAGTGCTGCCCACCTCTAACTCCTGACCGTCCCGTGTCTGCTGTGTTCAGACAACGAGCCAGAGAGCAAGAGTTCTGCACACCGAATCCCTACCATACGGGGTTAATTTGAAAAATGCTTCATAAGTTGATCAAAAGCTGAAAACCATTAAGAGCAATTTGTTCTTTTCAACAGAAATAAGCTTATGAGCATTTTCGCTTTGATGGTTTCCATTAGCCAGAAAACATGGTCCTGCAGCAAGTCCCTCTCCTAATGCAGTCCTTTTTATATACGGGGCCTCAGTCAGACAATAGAGCAGGATCTGGTTGGTTTCCAAGCTCTGTAACATGAACTGATGGAAAAGAGAGATTGGACCTGATGTGTACAATTATTCATAAAAACAAATGCCCCATTGGCAGCAGAGCAGAAAGAGATGCTGTGTGTGTATTACCGATGTGGATGTGGGAATGGGTGAAGACAGACATGAGTTACCCTGCCTGTGATCGAAGTTGGTCAGATGTGAACCAAACCCAGTCTGGAAGCTTTATAGCTAACTTCATGCAGCCTTTTTACCCTGGATAATATATTCTCCCTCTCAGAAAAATCTTATTACCTCACACATAGCTCCCACTACACAGCTCCCACATCAGAGCCCTTAGCACTTGGAGCACCAGTACAAGAGTTCAGGTCTGCCTTTAGACATAGCCACTGTCTGCATGCAAGAGAAGGAAAACTAAGAGATGTGCTTATATTATATTTTTTTCAGATCTTTAAGACATGTAAAAAGCAAGAAGGAACCTATATCTGGTGTACACTACTGAGACAGACAGTTTTATAGCAAGCATCAGAATCATCTTTATAGAAATACACATCTTACTCTTTTTTTCCTTATTTCTTGGGCTGTAAACTCTTCCAAAGTGTCTCTGCTGAGATTGTAAGAATTTTTTGTAATTCCCAAGCTAAATGAATGCATGAGCTATTTATATCCCATTGGTTCTTATAGACCATTTTAATTCTTGTGTGTTTGGATTCAGTTGATTCAGTTCATGAATTCCTTCCAATACCCAGTTCAAAGATAGTGATTCTTCCTGCTCTGTTGTCAACACGCATAAAGAATTAAAAGATAGACCCTACACTAACAAATTAACAGATTTGGCCTAAAGTCAGACAACAGGCATGGACAGTTGGGAGAGAGTAAAGAAACAATGGGCAGCATCAGGCAGTGTGATAGCCACCAGCAAGTCTACTCACAGGCAAATTTCTGTAATGGACAGATCTGAGAAAGAATTAGAAACAGGGAAAAAATCATCTATGTGAGCATTAAAAAGCATCTCAGCCAGGGGCAAAAACCTTGAAACAGCAGACCACACCTGTATTTGAAAATAAAATTATCTGGACTTACTGACCGAGTGGATACCCTGGGTTTGATGGACAAAATGCTGACTTCTCAATGAAAAGAAATTGTACAAAATCAAAGGTGGTATAGGAGATTCAAAGTAAAACCTGGAGGAGAGAAGAAGGACTTAGTGGGAGGAGACTGCAATTGCCTCTGATAATATGGGGTGAATGAAAATGGGAATGTTAGAGAGAGACTGCAGAACTTCAGACATCCCGCAGCATTCTGTGGTTTCATCATAATACAGATGCCCCCTGCTCAGCTTACCAGACTTGAGCTGAGGATCCACTAGGATTTAGTGAGAAAAATATCATTTACTAAATCAATAACAATGTTTTTGGTTGTGTGTATGTTTCTTGGGAGGTCTCACCGCGGACACAGGCTAGGCTCAACCCTGCTTAGCTTCTGAAGCCTGACACAAGTCAGTCCTGCCATGCAATGTCTGCAAAACTTATTATTTCTTTTGCCTGGCTCTGAGTTATTTTGTCTCTCAGTTATTGGAATTTGTTTTAAAATAAAAGCAATTTATCTAAGTGACTGCTGTAACTATAGTCTGATCTTCCCATTATTTCTACACCCTCTGGAGCAGTTAGTGGTGAAATTTCCTCCTGCTTTATAAAACAATAAATTATTTAGACAAGATATCACTTTGAACTGCCAGTATTTGACTATCAGAAGCATAATAGACAGCCCACAGATAAGCATAATACTCCTTAACCTGCTTGCCTTTCTAACAGGCAAGAGTAGAATCACACCAGTTCTGTCAAATGAATTTATCTGAATAGAAGTCATCATTTCTTTAGCTAGCTGGAGAGGCAAAATGTGTATTGCCCTGTAACATGCTTCTCAGAACTGGCAGAGGAAATTATTCTTTCCACCAGGGATTCCAGGCCTTTGGACAGAGTAGCTTGAATATGACTAAAAGGGTTGCAAAATCTTTAAACAGTATCCTATAAAGCATATAAGGTACCCTCTCCTTGCATCTACCATAGCAATTAATGCCAATAAGTAAAACTAATTTTAACATCTGTGTTAAGTGAGAGCACTAAAGCTGTATTTGTTCTCCTGTACTTTCAGAGGATAAAGCTGTACTTCAGCTTCAAACACCCTTGAAGAACAGAAAAACACCCAGAAGAACTCTGGAATCAATAAATCAATCAGGTTTTTATACTAGTGCTTTTTACTATGGTTCCATCTTAACAGACTTTTTGCAAGTATGAAAAGGACTTTAAATCTTCACGTCAGTGACATACCTCTGCCTCACTAAAATGGTAGGTCAGAACACAAAAAATAAAAAAGGAAAAAAAGGAAAAAGAAAAAAGAAAAAAGAGAAAAGAAAAAAGAAAAAAGAAAAAAGAAAAAAGAAAAAAGAAAAAAGAAAAAAGAAAAAAAAATAGTCTTTAACAGTAAACAAGAGATGAGTAGTTTCAGATCACTGCCTGCTGGACCATGTAGCTACCAAGACTCAGTAAACTGGTCTGCAGTGATCCATTGCTCATTTTCCACAATGGCAAATTTCATAAGCGTAACGTTCATCGAGAAAAAAGAAAAAGCAATGTCACCGCCTAAGCAATGTCACCTCTCCAATCTGTACTTTGCTCCAGGGGTGGTGCTGGGCACCTTCACACAGCACAACAGCCATCAGCTGCAACACACCATGACTGCTCTCCACTTAGGAGAATGGAAGAATGGTATAAGCAACAAGGCTCTAGTATGGAGGAAGACTGGAGCTTTCTCTTAAATCTATGTTTTGCAAGGTATATCCCATCCTGCTCAGGAAAGGTGAACTCCAACAGTTCAGCTCTTGAAATTAGGAGAAGGTGATTGTGAGGTTTGTGGCTGTCATTTCCAAAATTAACCTGCACTGGGAGAGAGCAAAAAAATTCATGTATGGAGACAACAAGCAGTGGCACACTGCAGATCCACTACAGATTTTTCTTTACAGTATCATGTCAGCATCCAGATCTTCCAGCTGGATCCTCCTCAGTTTCTAAAGAACAGTGTAGCCATCCCTGCTAAATGAATTATCTTTTCTTTTTTCCCCCACAACAGGCAAAAACATCTCTACCAAATCTTTCTTCATGTTTGCAGAACTACATAGTGATTAATTTCTGGGCAGGACATCAATGACTGTGCCATAATATTATTCCTAAGCCCACTTCTAAAGCACCTATACAGAGGAGAAATGTATGGAGTTGTTCAGCCTGCACAAGTCTCTGGGGAGACCTTATAGCTGCCTTTCAGTACCTAAAAAGGGCCTACAGGAAAGATGGGGATGGACTCTTTATCAGTGAGTGTAGTGATAGGATGAGGGGTAATGGTTTTAAACTAAAGGAGGGGAGATTTAAGTTAGAAATTAGGAATAAATTCTTTACTGTAACTGTGAGCAAATGCCTAGAGAAGTTGTGGAAGTCCCATCCCTGGGAGTGTTTAAAGCCAGATTGGATGGGGCTTTTAGCAGCCTGGTTCGGTTGAAGGTCTCCCTCCCCATGGCAGGGGGGGTTGGAACAAAATTATATTTAAGGTTCCTTCCAACCCATTCTAATCAGTCTAACTTTCTAGGATTTTATGATTCTATGGGATGGAACTAAGTCAGTTTTGAACTGCTTTAGTTTTTTAGGATGCAACAGGTGCAAGCAATAGTAAGACCTTGATTTTTCCCTGTACTAGTATTCACTCAGTTTAAGCACCTGAGGAATTACAATCCCTGAAATAGTTGTCACTTTCTAGGGTGATGCCATGATACCAGATCAAAGATAACTACAACATCCCTACCTAATGACAGTACAGTTTCCCAGCATATATGATTCCCAGCAGCAACCATGCCTCACGTCTTCCACCCCTACTTCTGTTGTGCCCTTCCCACATCTAAGCCCTGAAAATTGTCTGCTGCTATTTTTCATTTGCTTGATTATTGCAACCATTAAACTTTATGGCAAAAATGTAATAAGAGGCATTAAGGGGTTTAGTATGAAACTAGCAAATTGTATTTACCCTAACTATGCCCCTAAATTGCTAAATTCTAGTTTAAAAGTTGATTTTTCTTTCCTTCATGACCTCTTTTTAGTGCTTTCTTTTAGAAGAATGTGTTCTTTTTTTTTTTTAAGTCCTCTCGAAAACACTGCACTAAAATAAATGGGACACGTGTTCATGTGCATTGGGATTGCTTGTCACCATCAGCAACTTCCTGTAGGGCTCTATAGCATGAGACTCATCACTGAAGTACTTGTTTCTTCTTTATCTTAGTCAAAGATTATAAACAAATGTTTTGTTTTGTACTAGCCTGAACCCAAATGTCACAAGTAGCGTTGCAGAAGAAAAAATAGTCATAGCATATGCTGACTGACGTTGTAAAGCTCTTCATTTATTAGTAGCTTTAATAAGGCTCATTTATTTAATGCAAAATGAAAAAAAAATAGCCAGCTGCATTATATTCTTGTCCTGGCTGTGAACCTAATGAGGGTCAGCCGTTGGTCAGCCAGTGCAGTGCAAACTCTATATTTTGGTTTCACCTCAAGTTTCATGGAATGCCTCTTTCCTCTTTTCTCTACATCTCCCTGGCCCACAACTGGCCATCCACCAAATCTAGCTGTCCCACCAGAAACTTTAAGCATGTATGAAAGTCTGTTAGGAGCTAAACTAATAAATAATCTGGGTGGCACTTGTAACTGAGGCCAGATGGGACAAACCAGTCCACAGCGTGAGAATACTTGTATGAACCCTTGGTGCTCCATAGATAGCTGAGAGATATATGGAAATGCATCTCTTCGTACTACTGAATCAGGCGTTTGTGTGCATGCCAGTCAGGACAAGCTTTACCATACTGTGCAGTCTAATGGGAACTGACCATGGCAGTTTGATGTGAAGCATCAGCTATCCAGGAGAAGTCCAGCGATGGGCACAAAATATTGTCCTATCCCCAGAATGGTCATGCACCCATTGCACATGTGAAGAAGCTTTTACAGCCAAGCGCTTTTGGTGGAGAGGATAAATAGAGATTATCTAGTGTGGCTTTCTCAGTCTGTGTGGCTGACCTCCCAGGGAAAAGTTCTGAACTTTTCCAAGTGTGGCACGTGAGTGCAACCCTGGGGCAAATGAGAAATGGAATGTGTGTCATTTATTTGTTTAGTGCTTTGCAAACCCCCAGCACCCTGCGCTGGCTACTCAGTGCTGAATGCTCATTGTTCAAAGGACCGCTCCTCACGAGGATTAATCCCAGCCCTGGAGAAATCTATGGGAATCTCCCCCTTGACTTGAGGGTTCTTTGGATAGAGCCCTGTTCTTCCACGCTTCATGTTCCCATTGAACTCAGAGGGGTGTCTGGATGTGCAAGGAAGGAATCACTGGTCCTCCAGTTACTCAATGTCACTATTAACCAGCAAAGTAAACACAAGCAAAGGGCTTTCCCACACAGAGTAATTAAATATGTTTCCTCTATTCTCTGCTGCTTTTTACAGTAAAGGATATACATTGTTTTCTTTCCATTTTAATGATTGTATCTGGGAAGCAGGCTTAGAAGAGGGCGTGGTAACCCCATGTTACCAACAGGGTGTAAGAATGTATTTTTTTTAAATAAGGCAATAGCAAGGCAGAGTTTACTTAGTGGGTTTTGCAATGTTCCTGGTTAGCTACAATGCACAAATATGGTTCATTGTGTTCATATGTTAAAAAGCTAGTTCAATCATACAAGATAACTCATCTTTTTCTGCCATCTAGTGACAAAACCGGCAGTTTAGCAAATCTATGGACCTTTTATCCAGGTCATTTACTTTATTTAGTCACACATGGGCAATAATATACAGCTATCAATATGTGTTGGCTTGGTCGTTCCACAGCATTTCGTGAGATCTGAATGTGGAAGAAGGCACAGAGCTTGTGTTTTGCTCTTTAATGTATCATAACTTTCATTATTGATTTTTAGCCTCTCATCCTGTACATAATGATTAGGTCAGTCTTGCAATGAAGAACAAACATCCCTATGACAGAAATCCACCTGCCACTTGTGTCTTCAAAGAAACCCACCTGGCACATCATCTGTGAAGACTGTATCTCTGCAGAGGAACAGCAAAACCTGTCATCCACCTTCGACAGGTTACATGTGAAGACATACAATTTTATTGCCTAGTGATAGCATTAAGCCAATCAGTGGCCAAAAGCCACAAAAAATGAAATATCTAGCTATATCTAGCCCTATAGTTTCTATATCTAGCCCAAAGGCTGTATACTTCTCTTTTTTTCCTTCTACTGAAATTGAAGACACTTCACCGATGTCAGTAAAATCATTAATATATTTAAGATGTAAGCATATGTTTAAAATGCCTTCATCAAGCAAGCCTTTCACTTGCTATTTCATAAAAAAAAAATAATTGTAGGACTATGATAAGTAATTAAAATTTTCCAAATCGCTGCCTAAGCATTATCTTATCCTAATATATGATAGAATTTTCTGGATGCTTGTATTTAGGCTCCAGGATAGACACCAGAAACCTATTTATGGGATTTTAACACCACTGGAGTTACAAAAGTAGTTCTCTAAGACTTTAATATGTTGCATGATTTTTCCCTAAACAAGAAGCCTCATTCAGATCCCATTAAAATAATTTCGAAGTCTCACTAAACATTGGGTCAGGCCCAAGATAAGCTCATGGAAAAATGATAGTGACATTCAGAATCTCTACTGCATATACATAATTCTTGGCAGAACTGGAAAGTAAATTACCTCTGCCTGTTTTTTCAGACAATGTCAAAATCATCACATAAGGTGTGCAGAAATGACAGTGCACATTAACATAACACTGCTAGCTTTACATTAAACATTGCAGCCTTATTAGCAACAGCTGGCCACCTTGTTATACTCATTGCAGCAATTTTACAGACAAGAATTAACAAACCAAAGCCATTATTTTTGCATTGTTTCCAATGAATGATGGTGTTATTTTCTTCTCTAATAACAGGCAAATGCTACAGTATCTCATTACGTCTGTGTAAGGCATGGGTATTATTAATAAAGACCACTGTGCACTTGGGGATTTTGTCTTATAGGTGTTCAATTGTCAAAGATTTATATATGTGATTCTCCTGGACTGTGACACCAATATGACCCATAAAGTCCTTCTTTGAATAATAATATATCCCACCATAGAAATTTTACTCTCACTTTAATGAAGTGTTTAGAATGATTATCTGTGCCAAAACACTGCACCTTTAATTTCAAATCAAAAGAAAATGATTCACATAAAAATTACATGTTAATAAGAAGCATTTGTGTGAAATTACTATGAAAACTCCAACTGGCTTTTTAACAGAGGTCAATGGAAAGTAATGAGAAGATTTATAAGATTTATATACTAAGGCATTAGCTGCATTTCATAACCGTCTCAGAGAAACAAAGACAAGTTCATAATCATGTTTCTTCTCTAAGCAAATGAATGATAAAACCTTTTTGTTTAACTTTGTGTTTTCTTCATTGTCTTCAAGTCTCCTCAGTTACATCACTTTACATTTATGTGAGGAATGAAAGAGATCCCTATCTATGAAATAATAATCAAAAAGAAAAACCAAGGCCAGCACTGTTTTTCTATGTTTCCATGAAGGCAAGGTCCTGCTGGAACGAAGCCGGATGACTGTCCTGATCCCCACATACTCCAGTTGCACAAGCACAGAGGGTTCTTTGAAAGATTGGCCTCTACGATGAGCAAGAAAGTACTGACCATAAGGGAAAAGAGATATTTTCAGACACCATCATGCACTCTTACTTTTTTAACTATCCTTTTTCCAGTTTGAGATGTTTTCCCACAGCCTCCTTCCCATTAAGTTTTATGAATAAATAGACCACACAGAGAAACCTTGGATGAAATCTCAAAAACAGCTTTTGAAAATAAGGAACTGTAATCCTCCCTCAGTTGTGTTTCACTGGTGATTAGTGTAAAGCAGCCCCTGTGCCTTTGAGTCTCATAGACCAAACCCTAAAAGCACAAGACAGAATCATAGAAAACCTTCCAGTTCTTTGTTTCTTTGAGTTGGGGAAATATCTTAAGAGTAAATAATTATTAATCTCCATTGAACCTTAAGACTGAAAAGCCTTTACTTCAATGAATATAAATAGAATTAAGTATGTATTTAAGTGTCTCAGATCTTAGGAGCCTTATTTCTGTATTTTCTATAATGACTAATTTACAGCAGTAATACTGATATCTAACAACAATAATTCAAGAAAGAATTACCTGAAGACGAAGGCCACTAGTAAAACTGTACGGGTGGGATTCTCCTAACTTATATCCAGGCATCTATTTATGGGCAAGTCATCCTGCCCCCCGCCCCTTCAGTATCAGTGCAGAGCTAGCCACTGGAGTTCTTTGTGCAATTCATCTTATCCTGAATTGTCATTATTTGGTGAACATGAATCACAGCTCATCTGACTGGATCTGCACTGATTGCATCCCTAAACACACAGGGTTGTAATACCCATTGTGGAGACACCTGAAGATAACTCTACCTTGTTGCTGACTCATGATGAGTTCAAAGGTTTGTGATATTCATCTTCCTTCTCAGTTGACAAGATATAAGCAAGATGTGTCAAACATATGTTAAAATGACACTTCACTGCAGCCATTTGTCAAGTTTACAGGGCTGGCTATCTGAGGACCTCACACAGATGTTCTGGATATAGATATTTTTTTTGCAGGTGCAACAAAAAATAAATATGCTTATAAGGAGAGGTTTTAAATATTCTCCAGTTCCTAGAACAGGTGTTTAAAATAACTATATCTTTTTAATTTTCCATTAAAATACACACAATTTTTATGTTTCCATTAAGAAGCATACAATTTTATTCAGTACTTACAACATCTACCTTGAAGCCACGTTGTGTTATGAGTCTCTCCAGTCTTCTCTCTAAATTATACATTAATTAACATGATTTGATTCCTTGAAAAGTTGATTCCTGGGTAAATCCTGTGGCTAAATTTAATTCCTCGACCACATCCACACACAGCCATTCTGTGCTTGTGTTGACCTATTTGCAGAGGGTGTGATCAAGTGTTTGTCTGGCTCAATAACTCCTGCACCAAAGCCCTAGAGAGGAAATGCTGTGACGACAGCAATGCAAAATGCATGTGTCAGTTGTAATTACATTGCTATTTATTTATTCGGTGTAGACACTTGCACTTTTAGAAATAGATTGAGACAGCTGGCTGATTTTCAGCAAGTCATGGAAGAGACGTGTGGCTAATAGCCATGAGCTTACACGAGTCCACATAAATGGACTCATCTGATGCTAGTTCTGATAGCACCAAAGCTAGGGAGGGTTTGGACAGTGAATGGGCAGTTCACCACACAGATATAAGGTCATTCTAATGCTTCTTTGGAGTAAGTTTATTTAGTGAAAATGGCCAAGTATGATTAGTTTTCATTAAAAAGTGCTCTAATAATAAAAAATCCCATTACTCAGATTACTAGCAGCAACACCAGGCTTATGCTTCCAGTTCAGCTCATGAAGTCACTTGCCTCAGTGACCTCGGTGCAGCTTTTGAAGCCCCAAAGACGCAAAATGTGTTTGCACCTGAGTCTGTTTCCTTCCAGAAGTGAGCTACAGGATCTCACAGGTGCTGTGACCAAGAGGCACATGCACAGAGTTGCTGTGGATTAGGTGGCATGTGGTGACCTGTCCATGTGCTCATGTGTCTTCCTGGCCTAGTTAGAAGGATCTAAACAGTCATTATTAGTCCATGATAGAGGAAGGAATTGGGAGAGCCTTGGTTTCAAGATCAGAGCATGATTTTCAGGCAAGGAAATAGTGTCATATACTGTTTTACAGGGTGTTGTATCTGCTTCTCACCTCTTTCCAACTTCTCCCCTCTCATGCCAGATGAAGGATGCTAATTTACTACAGTCCCAAATAAGCAGTAAATCATTACCCACCATGCAACAACCACTGTGCAAACGGATATATCGGACATTCCTATTTCCTCTCTGTTGCTCAAACATGTAATCCAATTGGCAATCTAGCAGTAAATTATGGGAGTCAATGATCAAGACTATGCTCCCAGATCCCACACATCATCTCTGTGCAGCACTGAGCTAAAGCCCACCATCCCAGGGAAATATTTCAGGCTTTCATTCACCACAGGCCACGAGAGTCTGATGGAGGGAGTTAGCTGTGAGCCAAGTATTATTAATAACATTAACATATTAAAGACCATCTACTTACTGCCAAGGAAAATAAAATTAAATCACGTTAACATAGTGGGAAAATCTCATTCAATAAAAAAGAAAAAAAACCAAGGGATTATTTATTCGAAGGTCATAGCTAGGGGATATCATTTCAGATCTCAGGCCACATGCAATGTTGGAGGTGTTTTCAGTCATTTTCTTCATTTCCTTGCCATCAAGCAGCAGGCTTCTCAGCAGTCCCACAATCGGGGACTACCAGTAGGTATTCTATCTATCTGGACTGAGGGTGACTATGAAGCATTAAGCGTGTCTCCAGTTTGTTATATGGTCCTCCTCTGGGAACAAGGAAAGGCTGCTGCACTAGTAGCCCAGTCCCTCAGTGAAAAACCCTTGCTGGGAGATAGCCATAAAGCCGATGACTGGTTGTTATCTGCACAGCCTGCCAGCTAGGCTGACTGTCGGCTTTCCCAGGAGCCAAAAGCAACTCCATTGAGCTACTTACAGCCACAGCTCACCACTCACCACTTTTAAGCGAATGTCATAAAAACACTGTAGTTAGGAAAAAAACAACAGGTTTCTCTCCTTGCAACCTTTTCATTCCTTGCTGCCTTTTCACAAATACAATGGCCGTGGTTTCTCTGGTTCAGACAGAAAAGCTGCCATGAACTGCACTCATAACTGCTTGGGATTGTCAGTACAAACCTATTTGGTCAAGAGTAATAGATCCCATTACTGGTCACAGGATTTGAGCTTTGCCTTTGTCCACATCATGCACTTGAAACCACATGAATACTACACAAATCATGTAATTTGGTGATGTTTCAAGATGAGTAGGACCTTCAAATGTGAAGAGTCAGCTCTTACTGTGACCTTAGACCAGGGGAGCAGTAAAGAGCCAGCTTCCTTTATAAATACGCAAGTTAAAGCTATTCACATCACAAAAGGATTTAATGAAATATACTGCATTCTATGCAGCAAGCAGCAGAGAGACCCAGATAAATAAGTTCTTGATTTTCACTTACATATGAGATGATTTGCATATTTAATACCAAAAGTGCAGGGAACAAGTCGGCCTGATATATGGATGTAAATGCATCCATCTATTGCACATACATTGATGGATGTGTCTGTGTTCTCAGAGTTTTGAAATGGCGAGATACTTGTGACTGTGGACACAAGAAATGCATAAAAAATATACAGCTACACCCGTGATGCCCTTAAAAGTGTGCTGATTTGCACTAATTTGGGGTAAAGTGAAACTAATATTCCACACTGTTTCTTAATGGAATACCGTCAAACATTTCTTGATCCTGAGCAGTAACAGTCATCTGCTAGAAGCAGAGGGAATCTATTACCGTTGAGTAATTGCTGCCTGGAAATTGTGATGTTGCCACAGAATTGCTCAAAAATTAGCTTCCAGATTTCTCTAGTATCCTTCTGTATGAAAAGGCAGTTGAATTCAACAAAAGATCAGTTTATGCAGCACATAGGAAAAAATTTCTGGATCTGTTAAAAAAAAGGGGTTATAAATTGCATTTTATTTTAACTTTGAGTCCTACGCACTAAATCTGCTTTTTCTTTTCCTCTAGTTGCTTACCCAGGTGTTGGTCTTATCATAATTAGTAATTAGAAAATGTATGTATAGACGCTACTAACTGTAGCAGTTAGTGCACTGTCCCTAAGGATCATGTTGGAAAAACACTACAGATGAAGGAACAGATGCAGAAATGCTGTGCAATGTGACAACTTCATTCAAAAAAGTCAGTGATGAAAAAGGAGGAAGCAAAGTGCGTTGTCCTTTCCTAAGCATCTCCTTGCTGTTTCAGCCAAGGTCATTCAGAGCCACTGGCCTAAAATTAGCAGCATTTTACTGCCAGCCTCAAATTCAAACACTTTTATTAATTTTATTTTGGCAGAACCTAATGTTAGTAAGAGGTAGATGCATTCTTAATAGCTGGAAAAAGAATTTCCTGTTCACATCTATTTACAGTTGTTTGCATTTCATTCTCCCCTATTTAGATGGAGCTTTAATAGTTCACCAGTTCATGAAAGGCTGCAGACATTTCTTCAGCCAGACCGAGTCCTAATGAAAGAGTAAAGAAGATATTTTAAAACAACATTGCTGACGTACTCTACTGGTGATATTACATTTGAAAGTGCAAGAGTTCTGATAGGATTTCATATGGAAAAGAAGCTAGGACAACCCATATTTCGAATTCCAGTGGTTGCCCAGAGAGATTTCTGTTTGTTAGCAATGATGACAAAATGCCTGTTGCTACTTTTACATTGCAAACCATTTTCCTCCTGTGGTAAATTTATTCCACGTGAAAGTTTTTGAGAAACTCTGTATGTAAACTCTACAAATAGCTTGGTTCTTTAAGCAGATTTTACTAAACAATATTAAATATAATATTCAACAGAAATAAAAATGGCATGTCTCAGCAATAATAAACATTGAAAGAAGGCAGAGGGAATACCACATCCTCCTGCACTGAGAGCCAGGAAGAAATCCTCTTGGGAAGGTGAAAATGGATTTACCATGGATGAAAGAAAAAGGATATAGCGTGAGAGGATGCCATTTTCTCAGCCTTAGGCCTTAGGCAATACATAACACATTTTTACCAGCTGGAAAATAGTGTTGCTACTGGTTACAAAATCACCATGGTAGAACTTCAAGTATGACTCTGCCAAAGGGTCACACTCACAGAGCCAAGATGGTAGGAAAAAAAAAATTCAATGGGAGCAGAATTCAGTGAAGATCACTGAAAATAACATGAAAATTAAGTCACCACAAGATGCTGCTTTCCAAAATAACATATTTAGTGCCAATGATCATATGCATCTTCTAAATTTTAATTACTTCAGGAGTAAGAGGAACACTGGACCCTCTTTTGTAAGGGTGACACATATTTTGTGGGTGGTCTTCTATTGCACATCTCCAACATGTAAAAGGCCTTGCTGGCTCACTTACACTGCCATTTTGTGTTTATCCTACAAATGGAACTTAAGCTGTTGTCTTGGAGAGACAGTGAGCATTTACTCTTGACGTCATGGAATTACACAAAGACTTCATGATTATAAACAAAGAGTTTTAAACATGATTCTCTTCCTATTTATTCAATTGAAGGCAAGAACTCCCAGTTTGACTGTGGTTTCCCTTTGACTGAATTCAGTCCTTCATGGCTTTTTTTCTGTAATACTGACTTAATTGCTGGCTTTCTGGTCCATTCTAGCACTATTTTTGAGGAGTACTCACCAAAATCTCAAGCATACATCTATCAGTATTCCCATGGTACTGGGGCCTAGTATGTTTATAGTAGTTTTGAAGCTGCACATGAAAACCATAAAGTCTAGCACTTAATAAACTAAATTCTTACCAAATTTATATCAGCACAGCCTCAGATGGTGAGGAAAGCAATACCACTTTAGTTAAAAGTGGCATTGCACCCACAGCCTGGTGGAAAAGTTTACAGTTGGAGGATGAATTGATATAATGGATGTTTGAATATGTATATTTAAAACTCATGATTCCTAACAAATTCATGGACATGACAACACTTTCAGCAACAATTTTCCACATTTTTTAGTAACACATAAAAAAAGTGATACATCAACGGAAGTGTGGGTTGCTGTGGTCCTCCTCTGTACCTGGTGTCTCCTGAACTTTGAAGTTCATCAAGCTATAAATAGTCTTAATCTAAAGGCCATACAGGCTGTTTATCTTGCTCATTGTAGAACTGTAATTCTCTGAATAGGGGAACTAAAAACAAATGTGTGGCTAGTACACCCTTGAGTGTACTGGAGTCTTTGCAAATCTCCAGTTTCACAAACTAGCCCAGGATTTTGAATAAGCTTGATTTGTAAAAGTTCACTGACCTAGTCACCCAGAGGGCCAAGGTTGTTCAGGATCTAAGAAAATAGTGTGTTCTTTAGGTCATATTTCTTTGCTAATTTAAGGGAAGAAACTTTTCCTGTTAATTTTTACAGACCAGCAGTTTCCCAAAAGATTCTGGGTCTTGTCTGTTTTGTCACAACCCCCGTGCACTTCCAGAGGAGTCAGTTCTTTCTGCCCAAGGACAAATATGATGTCAATGTCAAAAATTGTGATCTTCCAGCAGGAAATTTTCACAGGTTTCCAAAGATTGCCCTGAATGTATCAGAAAAATACTTGTAAAATGTTACAAGTAACAAAACAGCAAAACAAGGTCAATAAAGTTAATTAGATTATCTCTATATGACATAAGATATCTACTCAAGCAGTGCTCTCTTAAAAGCCATGTCTTCTGACCTCCTCTTTAGGGACTAGGCAGTAGCTGAGTCCTAGTCAAAATGTCAGTCTGTAATGGGTGAAAACCTAGAAGAAAAAGAATGCTAATGAATGAAAAAGTGCTGATGACATGGGACAAAGGATGAAAAAAAGGGAAGTGGTGTAAGAGCTGAGAGCTCAACATAGTCTGAGAAGTCATTGGAAGAAAAGCAGAGAACAGAGAGAGAAAAAAAAAACATGCCAACAGTACCCAAAGCCCATGGAGGATTTCCAGGCCAAGCCAGGCAAAGTTGGTTGGCATGCAGAATGCTCCACAATGGTGCCACCAAGACAATGGGCTGTGGCTACCTGCAGCCAAGGTTTCTACATAGACACTTGAGATAATCATAGTATCATAGAACCACAGAATCATAGAATGGTTTGGGTTGGAAGGGACCTTAAATATCATGTAGTTCCAAATCCCCCACCACTGGCAGGGATAACTCCCACGGGACCAGGTTACGCAAAGACCCATTCAACCTGACCTTGAACTCTTCCAGGGATGGGGCATCCACAATTTCTCTGTTCCAGTGCCTTACCACCTTCAGAGTAAATAATTCTTCTTCTGATATCTAATCTAAATCTAGCCTCTTTGAGTTTAAAACTGTTAGCCCTCATCCTATCACTACAATCTCTGATGAAGAGTCCCCCCACCATGTTTCCTGTACAGCCCCATTAAGTATTGGAAGGCCACAATAAGGTCTCCCCAGAGCCTTCTGTTCTACAGGCTGAACAGCCCCAACCCTCTCAGCCTGTCTTCATAGGAGAGGTGCTCCAGCCCTCTGATCCAGACCTCATGTCCTTCTTATGTTTGGGACCCTCTGACTGTACACAATACTTCAGGTGGAGTCTCACAAGAGTGGTGTAGAGGGACAGAATCCCTTCCCTCAACCTGCTGGCCACTTATTTTTTTATACAGCCCAGGATACAGTTGGATTTATAAGATGTGAACACACATTACCAGCTTTATTGAGCTTCTCATCAACCAACACTTACAAGTCTTTCTCCTTGGGGTTGCTCTCACTCCATTTCTGCCTAGCCTGTATTGTGTCTGGGATTGCTCCAACAGGACCTTGCACTTGGCCTTGTCGAACTTCATGAGATGCTCATGAAGTTCAACACCTCTCAAGCCTGTTCAGGTCCTGGTTGGCATCCCTTCCCTTCAGCATGTTGACCTCTCCACACCACTTGGTGTCATTGACAAACTTGCTGATAGTGCATTCAGACCCACTGTCCATGTCACTGATTAAGACATTAAACAGTGCTGGTCTGAATACTGATGCCTAAGGAATGCCACTTTTCACTCATTTCCATTTGAGTATCAAGCTGGTGACCACAACTCTTCCATTGTGACCATCTGGCCAATTCCTTACCCACTGAGTGGTCCATTGGTTAAACCCATGGTATTCCAATTTAGAGACAAATATGTCATGCAGGACAATGTTAAATGTTTTGCACAAGTCCAGATAGATGAGGAGGTGATCAGTGACCAACATGACTTCACTAAGGGCAAATCATACTCAAAAGATTTGGTGGCCTTCTACAATGGTGCTACAGCATCATCTGCCTTCATTTTATCCAGCTCACCTGCTTGTGACCCCAGCATCATAGGCATGTCCCACAACTTGTGAGACTCTTGAGGTTGTTTTTGAGACAAAAGTGGATGAACTGTGGGGTTCAGCATCTCTTTAGGAAGGTCAGCTGTCTGTGAAGAAGATACTGGGTTTTTATTCCTGAATCCAAGCATTTTTCAGTTACCACACCGAAAATTTTCACTAGGCTTCTTCTCATGTCATAATCCCAGTGCCCAGCTTTGTAATGCCTGTCAATTTCATATAATTTTTTGTTAACATCTTTGTATTTTGGCTTATCTCCTCACATCTTCATCAATCCATAGAAGCAATAGACTGTCCTTTATGATTAAATTTAATTCAGAGTGAAAATCCCCAAAACAGCTTGGATTACTGATTAGCCTTGTACATACCTTAGTTTTGGATGATGTTTCCTGTCATTGCAGCTATCTAATTCCCTAAAGAGTGTATTTGTTTTCTACATTTATCCTGAATTAAAGACAGCTGCCATATAGCTTTGTCATTCCAAAGGTTTTTCAACTGGAATAGTATGATAGAAGCTTTCTGCCACTGGTCATTAAGACTAACATAATGTTTATTTTTAATTCAGTCATTGACATAACCTTAGATTTATTTCTTTCCTCTACAACCTACTGGTTTGGAAATCCTTCAGTCTTTACTTCAGGGTCTGTTGCACCTCCACAGATTTTCTTTCCACACCATAGGACCCCTACTTCTTTTCCAAAATAGCCCCTTTTCTGATCTTATTGATTTTTCATTACCATTTCATTACAATCCTGTGTACATGCTTACCTATTCTCAGCCAATATCTAGTTTATCCCGTAAAAATTAAATCCTGTTATCCAAATTTTTAAGTCACACAAACTGTTGGTAACCTTTCTGACCTCTGTCAAAAATTGTTTATTACACCACCTTGTTACGCAGTCCCCTTGGTGGATACATATCTTGTATTTATTTCTTAAAAATCTGCCCTGTTCTTCTTGATAGGCAGAGGAAAAATTAGTTTATTTTTTTATACATATTCTTCTTCCTCAATTAAACACACGAACATCATCCAGCTTATTTCTTATTCATGAAATGGCTTAGTTTTTCATCAGCCTTGTGTTGAGAGAAACGTTTTCACAATCGAAAGTATTCTTCAAATTAAAATATTAATGTTAAGTTTAAATTATGGGGTCATTAGCAGCTCTTAGCAATAACTGGACAAAAGGTGTATTAAATCATGTTAATTTTCAAATCCAGCTGTAGGTCAATTAAGGCAATATAACGATTTCCAATGGTGGCTGCAGAGTATCTTGCAAATGGACTACTGATATTTCAATTTCAATTCAATAGGGAGGTTATCCTGCCCATCTACTCTGCCCTGGTGAGGACCCATTTGGAATAATGTGTCCAGTTCTAGGCCCCCAGATCAGGAAGCACAGGGAACTGCTGGAGAGGGTGCAACAGGGGACCACCAAGACGATCAGAGGCTTGGAGCATCTCTCTTATGAGGAAAGGCTGAGGGACTGGGGTCTTTTTAGTTTGGAGAAGAGAAGGCTAAGGGATGATCATAAGGGCTTGACATTAGGAAAAAGTTTTTCACAGAAAGAGTGGTCAGTCAGTGGAATCAGCTGCCCAGGGAGGTGGTGGAATCATCATCCCTGACTGTGTTTAAGAGTAGATTGGATGTGGTGTTGAGGGATATGGTGTAGGGGAGAACTTGTAGAGTAGGGCTGATGGTTGGACTTGATGATCCAAAGGGTCTCTTCCAACCTATGATTCTATGATTCTATGATCTTATCAACATCTACAAATACTTAAAGGGTGGGTGTCAAGAGGAAGGGGCCAGTCTTTTTTCAGTGTTGCTCAGTGAGAAGACAAGAGGAAATGAGCACAAACTTGAATATAAGAAGTTCCTTCTAAACATGAAGAGGAACTTCTTCACTTTGAGGGTACCAGGGCACTGAAACAGGCTGCCCAGAGAGGTGGTGGAGTCTCCATCTCTGGAGACGTATAAAATCCACCTAGACAAGTTCCTGCGCAACCTGCCCTAGGAGGATGTGCTTTGGCAGGGAGGGTGGACTAGATGATCTCCAGAGGTCTCTTTCAACCCCATGTCATACTATGGTTTGTGATTTTGTAATTTCGAAGCCTGTGTCTTCTCATAAGTCATAAATACCTTTATCAGTACCCAGCACCCATGCTGGCAACCTTACTGAAACCCATGTCCTACAAAGTCCATGAGCACTTCTTATTAATATGGGATTTATCCTGTTGCTGGGGAAGCCAAAGAAACAAGATCAGAGAGACAAATACATTGAAAGGTAGAGTCTTTCCTTTGGAAAGGTTTTCAACTTATTTAATGGGCTCTGCACTAGATCTCTGAGGAGAAATCCTGACCCAATTAATCCAATGGGAATTTTGCCATTGACCAGGATTTCACCCATCCAGTTCGCATGGAGACCATGTAAGTAAATAGCCCAGGAGCACAACAACCTTTCCTTATTTAAGCCAGGTTTTTCTTTTATTTCTGGATAACCCAATTGGGCAAATTCTTTCTCAACCCAGACAACAGGACTGGTTTTTTTTTTTTCTCTCTCTCTCTTTTTCTTTTTTTTCAAATGAGAATTAAAATGTAAAAGCAGTTTCCAGGATTAAAAAAAATACATGTTATTAATTGCTAGACTAATATAGGTTGAGTTCTGATGACCTGGACATGTTACAACACATAGAATACTTCAACTCTTTTCTTTGTTTTCAGTTGCTGTTTTGCAATGGGTACATCTTACACCAAACGTGAATTGACTAGGAGATGTATGTTCGTGGTACGAAACCCTGAATTGACCTTCATCTTCCACAAAGAAAATCATGATAGATTATTGGGAGTAATTCAGAGACATGTGCTGACAAGTTTGAATGAATAGCTTTTTTCCTTC
Source organism: Jacana jacana (assembly GCA_013400555.1). Taxonomy (NCBI): domain Eukaryota; kingdom Metazoa; phylum Chordata; class Aves; order Charadriiformes; family Jacanidae; genus Jacana; species Jacana jacana. Next base: position 71,949 of record VZTM01030712.1, on the reverse strand, counting down.
AGTCTCACTGCGTTTTGGTCTAAGAGCATACAAAAATTAGTCATTAACAGAAATTGTATAACATCAGTCACATCCAAAAAACTTCCAGAGAATTCCTGGAAATTATTAGGAAAAGCTACATTTAAAAAAAGTCTTTAAACAGTTTACAGAGGGTTCAGATTTTCTAAGGACTCCAGGTTTTAATAACTGTCTAATTTGTTTGTTCTACAATAACCTTCTGTTCCTCTACTCTGTTTAACGAGCCATCACACTGTAACAGCCAAGAGATATAAAGCTCTTCTGATACCTGTATTTAATCTAATGCTTCAATGGCAAAGTGTATTTCATTATACAGGAAATTTCTTCAGATCTTGTGTAATAATACATTTGTTTTTCCTCTATATTTTTATAGGTCATCCAATATAGGTATATTGTAAAATTAAGTTGCCATATTCTGCCTTGTGCTAGTTAGATGTAAATCTGGCAGACTGCTTCCTGGAAAACACACCAAGTTGTCAAAGTCAAACAAGATAAATGCTTGTAGACTCCGTAAAGTTCATTAGAAAGCCCATGATAACCCCATGGGAGGTGTGATCTGCTGCTGGACTATTCTAGCAGTAAATTACTATAGCTACCTTAAAAACTTTGGCTAGTTTGACTCTGTTGCTCTTGATCATTGCATCTGGGGAGCAAAGCTGATCTCTACTCATCCAGTTCATCTGTGCTCACACCTACCCAAACACAAAGAAGAAAGATTTCAGTGACAAACCTCCACTAGCTTCCAGGTTAGAAAAAGGTCAAAGTCATAGAAGACAAAAATAAAATGTACAATAGGAAAAATATCACAGGAGAAATAAGGGATTCTTGAGATGTTGGTACCAACTGTGCAGGGTAACTAGTGGGTAACTTCTACCCAACTAGAACCTATGACTGAGGTTCAGTCCAGGTCAGCTCTCACTTCAGCATTCCAGGCTTTAAGGGAGAAGAGTAATGGGGGACTTTCGGTTCTGGGAGGGATGTTGGTGACTATTACCAAAACATATTGCTAAAGACTCTACTAATCTCGGAAAAATTAACTGCCTGCAACTGATACTTGCAAGCATTTTGCCTGGTTATTGGCAGACGAGCACAAAAGAAATAGCTCTTCTGACCTCAGAAAAGGTAAGAGATAATCCCTAATTCAAATTCAAAGCCTACAGTTTTTCCATTGACATGGAATGGCTGGGACAGAAGTGTTGCTGCCAGCCTCACTCCGAGCAACACTGTTTCCTGACCCTCATTCCTATTAAAGGTATTTTATTCGTAACAAGCACCTATCATTTAATCTTTTGGCAACATAGTCAAGATTGGTATCACTACAGTATTTAGTCTCAGTCTAGTTTTTCACCTCTCTCTTAACCCTTCAAAAGCCTTTGCTGAGAGCCAAGATCATTAGCATAGTTTACAAGTGTTTCCTCCACATTTCACTGAACAAAACTTTCACTGTTCTGTGCCCTTTTGGAGATATAATCACTATAATACAATAGTGTGAAATACCATTTCAAACTTGGTGCTTTTTTTCCTCTTCTTTCCTCTTGTGAAATACCACAACATTTTTCAATTAGAGTAGGTTCTTGTTGCAACTGCTATCAAAGCACTGTTATCATAAAACATCTGTCCTAAATGTAAGAACATCTGTTTCCCAAACTCCTTCCTGGTCCCTAGATGACTCATTTCTTTGATAGCTTTTCTTTGTAAGGGAAGACTTTTTTCTACTTACTTTTTTTTTTAAGTACTTTGCTTTTAAAAAGTTTTGTCTTCATTTAACATGTTAAGCTAGTGCTTCACAACATTAAGCTGTGCCAGGCTGTGCTTTTCTTGTCATTCTTTCTACATTATAATAATTACCCATGTAATACCATTATTTTGTTTTCTCTTATAAGAACAACTGTTCCTACACTGATTTTTAAGTGCTGCCCAAACAGCAAGGTGAAGGATCCTGGATTTCATCCTCCATGAAATGCTGACATTGAGGTTATGAAAACAGCTTAAGGACCACGGGCACCAGGTACCACTCGAGTTCATTAGAAGGCATCCATTTAACTCCTGTAACCTCTTTTGTAATTTTTTATTTCGCATAAATATTGCTGAAGCTAAGCATATCAATGCAGGCCTTCTAAATTACTCCCCAAATCTTGCAGTCCGACCATATGCAGCAAAGTACACCAATTTATTTTGCCAAAGTAAAAGGAGATTTTAAAAAAATGTAAAGGAAATTTTAAAAAGCCACAGCAAGATTGCAGCTGAACTCCCATTGAAAATATGGAGCTGACTTTATATCATCTTCATTGAGACATTGGAGCTCACTCTAAGCAACAAATTCTGTAAGCATTATTCTTGCATTCTAATTCTTGCGCACTAGTTCTCCATTAAGTCGCCTGGAGAACAAGGCTTATGAGGATCGATTGAGGGAGTTGGGGTTGTTTAGTCTGAGGAAGAGGAGGCTGAGGGGAGACCTCATCACTCTCTACAACTGCTTGAAAGGGCACTGTAGAGAGATTGGTGCTGGTCTCTTCTCACGGGCAATGAGCAACAGGACAAGAGGGAATGGCTGCAAGCTGCAGCAGGGTAGGTTTAGGCTGGATATTAGGAAAACATTTTTCACGGAGAGAGTGGTCAGTCAGTGGAATCAGCTGCCCAGGGAGGTGGTGGAGTCACCCTCCCTGACTGTGTTTAAGAGCAGATTAGATGTGGTGTTGAGGGATCTAGTGTAGGGGAGAACTTGTAGAGTAGGGCTGATGGTTGGACTTGATGATCCCAGGGGTCTCTTCCAACCTAAATGATTCTATGATTCTATGATTCTAAGTCCTGCGCAGCAAACAACTGCTGCATTGTCAGAAAGAATCTTAACAGTTATTTACTTTTTTTTCAACTTGAGCTGCAATCACTTTGATCACACCTTTTAATTTCAAATTACCCTGACCCCAAGCTGTGGGCTTGGGTAAATTACTGCTTCACTGCTATATCATGTCTTGAAGCACGTAACGTTTACTGAATATCTCCCTTCCAATTACCGCCCAAGGCAAAGCCAGATCAGCTGGTGGGACCTGATGCCTACACACACCACGTGCTTTTAACTGAGCTTTCAACAGCCTTATAAAGTGCCATTCATCCACCTGTCTTGACCATTGAACAAGTGAGATGTGTCAATCCAGATTCCTTCTGGACATAAATCAGCACCACTTTGATAAACCACACTCCTTCTCACTAAGCAAACAAGGAATGGGTTTGCCAGCAGGGAAGAACACATGTTGTCTGCACAAATAGCTTTCAAAAATTCATAAGAGTTCCTGATATGGGCTCCTGTTTCAATTGAGTAAACCTTGAAACTTGTCCTGAGTCCTTGTAGTTTGCCAGGGTCTTCACACAGATCAGGGAAATAGCCAGATTTTGTCTCTTTTAGTATTAATATTCATTATTCATTGAAGGTTAAAGGAAACTGAAAATGGCTTGTCCTATGTGGTTTCTGAAGTATTAGCAATGTGATTCATGAGTGACTTAGAGCTTTGAGGAACTTAAGGTTGGGTAAGACATCTAGTTCCTTGACTCTGAGACCAGTGCTTTCTACTAAAGTAGCTGGGAATTACAACACTGGATTCCAAAGCAACATATGTGTAGCCTGAATCAGTAGCAGCACTATTATGCTGGACAAGTTGGACAAAAATGGTTAAATGAGCTTTAACGTTATTTAGTTTCACTCCAAAGTACTTTTATGCCACTATATATTCCCTGCCTGTCTTTGACAGTTTCTGGAGGAGATCTCTAAAACATATTTTGCTGCCAGCTAGTTTTCACCAAGCAGGAGGGTCTGTTGTTAAAATTCCTATGTATTACTGTAGTCAACACATTTCTCTTTTGGGTTAAGGCAAACGACTATGTTTCTCAGAGACTAAAAGTTAACACTTCTTTTTAAACGAGTGACAAAGGCTAAAAACCTCAAGAATTCACAACAGCATTGACCTATGAAAATTAATATCCAGGTGGTTTGTGACTGCCTTTTATTCCTGACATTTTTCTGAAAGGCTGGCAAAATTGCTTGATCTGCTGCTGTGTTGGTATTTCTAGAGAATCTGCTACCATAAGTCCATGAGCACTGAGATTTCCTTCCAGCAAAGAAACAGCTTCCAAGGCCAAAAAGAAAAAAGGAGAAAATGAAGAAAAGACATCAAACAATGTAGAATGGATAAATTAAGTGGGATCTCCCAAGGTGAGGTCCAGATGCTTGATTTTAGTCCTGTAAAGAAGAGAAGGAATGAAGGAGCGGAGTTCATCATCATTACTGACAGGGTGGGTGTCACATTTGACCCATCACCCGCATTCCTTCTTCCCATGGGAATAACATACAATTCTGGAGGGCAGCACCTTGTTCAGATGACAAGTTCCTCTCCACTGGCCCTGATGTGAACTTAGACATTTAGTCCTGTCAGACAAATCAAAAACCTCACTCAGCAGCCCACTCTTCCTAGATATGTCTTCAGTTTCTAGGCACCAAGGCTCCCAAGGATGAAAGCACCTCTGGCTTGGCAGCACTGAGCATCTTGGCTTGCCAATTAAGCCTGAATTATTTCTACATCTACAGACCCTTCCCAGTCATGCATCCAGCACTGAATGTAGTGGGTTTTCTCACAGTGTGTTAAGGGCATCAAATGTCCAAGACTAGCCATAAGAAGAGGTGTGCTATAGCCTCAGTAGCCTAAGGGTACCATTAGTGATACAGATCAATGGCAAAACACAGGACAGGAAAAATTAGGGTTCACTTCTTTGTACTGCCTAAGGGGATCTGCACTCTTACATTCCAGGATGGCTCCTACATTTATTCTCAGTTCCTGAACTTGTTCTATTTGCATGGTATAAAAAACTACTAATAGAAGAGAGAAAAAGAAGTTGGAACAAATCTTTACAGCCCAGCTTCACTGGGGTTTCAGTCTGAGAAGTAATGAATATCTGACAAATTCTTTGGGGCAGGACTAGAAACCAGGAAGTCACTCATACTCCCTTTCATACCTAGAAGAATAAATGTTGTTGAACAAATAAATTCCAGTGACTCTTTAAGGCCTGCTGGTTCAGCCTTTCACTCATTCCTAGTGCTGAAAGTCACATCATTTCAAATAATATTGAGTTACTCATCATCTGTTGTGTTTTTAAACAAATGCTGTAGATGGAAAAAGAATGTACAATGACAGAGGCAGACCCCTGAAGACAGTCATACAAATATATAGAAGGGCATTATAGAACTGCACAAGCCAGACTTTTCAAAATGAGCAAGTGAAGTACAGCTTTTAAATCCAGATCACCACCAGAAAAAGAGTTCCAGCTACAACAAACCAGACCTTACCTTCCCATGTCTTTCTTTGATGACATTCTTATTTAGAATCATAGAGTCATTTAGGTTAGAAAACGCCCTCAAGATCATTGAGTCCAACCATTAACCTAACACTGCAAAATCCACCACTAAACCATATCCCTAAGCACTACATCTACCCATCCTTTAATTCTTCCAGGGATGGTGACTCCACCACTTCCAGGGCAGCCTGTTCCAATGTTTGAGAACCCTTTGGTGAGGATTTTTTTCATAATATCCATCTTAAAACTCCTCTGGTGCAGCTTGAGGCCATCTCCTCTTGTCCTATCACTTATTACTTGGAAGAAGAGACCAACCTCTACGTTGCTAGAACCTGTTTTCAGGTAGCTGTAGCAAGTGATAAGGTCTCCTTTCAGCCTCCTTTTCTCCAGGCTAAACAACACCAGTTCCCTAAGCTGCTTCTCATAAGACTTGTTCTCTTTAGGTATGTATATAGGGATTGCACAGTCGAACATTAATTACACATCTGAAACAGAAACTCTTGACCTCACTGTGTTCTAAATAGGGATTTGCCTGCCTACAGTATGTGAAGAATGCAGTGGTTTTAAGCACATAATGACATTTGGAGAAACAAAGCTCTGTGGTGTCACTGGAAAAGAAAGAGAAAGAGTTGGCTTCAATGGCATTTTTGGCACCCACAGTTCCACCACCAAAATGTAAATCTTTAGAAGTAAAAATTAAGTTTTGAGAGGAAAGCCATTCTTCCCACACTACAAGTTAGAATAATATGATGTGATTAGAATCACTGTTTTCAGTATATATACAGTACAAGAGCTGTGCTGAATATACATGCGTGCATATATATACACGCATATATAAATATTCATATACATAGATTATATATATATATATATATAAACCCTTGTACTAAAATCTGAGAGAGGTGAGTAGCCCTATGTGAAAGGAAGTAAGAGGATGGGGGCTCTTTTCTTGTGCAAATGTCAGTGTAAAAGAAATCGATGCTGCCTCCCCACCCAGCCTGCCCAGGTCTCCATCATTTGGAACCCACTGTAGCTCCTGAGGTGGTTTGGTCTTATGCTGAATCTGAGCAGTGTTTTCAGGGAGACAACACAGAACAGAGCTGCGCTGGCAGAGCAAGCCCTGGAAAGAGAGCAGTGGGACCAGCGCAAACCAAAGACAAGAGCTGCTCTGGGACCTTTCTGTCTCAGTCTTTGCTTTGAAGATATTCCTGTACTGTGTCACTTACTCTGTTGTTTGTATCCCCTGCCCTCTTATGAGACCTTTTATTTCAAAACAATCTCCTATCGATGGTGATGAGGGAAGATAGGATTTCTTTTTTTAATATTTTGTTTTATTAACCCAGAGCAGAGCAAAAACTGAGATTTTGAGTCAGGGCTCTTGCCATGGTACTGTTACTTTCCAGACAAAGATATCCCTTGGATGATGTTAGCTTCTCCCTAAATGTCACCATGATCACCACCCTGAAGCCTTTTGCCATGTCAAATATACAACCTGGTTCCTGGGTCTTATCTGCTACACAGTGACCTTCATTTTATGGAAATTTGGCACAAACATTTTAAAAGTTCTTTGCGGTTCAGAGCTCTGGAAGATGGGCAATGTTTAATATATATTTAGGTAGAGGTTTTCACTGCAGGAAAACACTCTGCTGACAGCTACATGGAAATCTGTCCTCAGCTGCAACTATTTCTAAGGTGCAGGGCTTGCTACTACATTTTGCCACCACATTGTACACCAGAATAGGCAAATGTGTGGATCCAGCTTCCAAAGGATCTAATGATAAATCTGTTAAGAGCTAATTTAAGATGCTTATTGCTAGCTTTGTAAACCCTCTAATCATTTTGGGTTCACAAAGTAGTAAATATACCCTGAGAAGCATTGTTCCAGTGCAGAGGCAGGATAGAGACAGACTCAAGGACTACGGCCGGTCAACAATGTGCAGTTAAGTCAACACAATTTTTTCAACAGAAAACTGAATTATACAAACATTTTTCTCTAAAAATGTGTCTCCCGTGGAGATTTTCAGGTTTTCCATAATAAAACAAAAAACTTTTTTGAACAAGAAGGTTCTGGTTTGGGTTCTTGCTCTTTTGGATATGTGAAAAGTTAAAATTTTCTGCAGTTAATTGGGTAAATAGAAAGATTTTCCAGTCAGCACTAGAAAAGTTGACTAGCTCAGGAGAGCCCCTTCTACCTGAGCATAAAACAGGTCAGTGGTGCCTCTCAGGAGCAGAAGGAGTACCCTGTGGAAATGGCCCTGCTACTTAAGGTGATTTAAGCATTATTTTAAAGACTCGACAACTACTAAATGCTGGAAGCTCTCTGGTACTTACAACAGGCCTGAATTTTCCCTTTGATGAGATCTGGGTTTGTTAATAAAGGTTGATAATCATCTGTTCCTTTCCATTTGAACACTCTGAGCTGCAAGGTTGTGCCCTGCTTTCACCCCATGTGTGGACCACAGAGAACCGCACGTATTCTTGTTGCATGGAGATCATTATAGGTTACACAGCCTCTCCACATTCAGGCTCTCAAAATGACTGGAGACATTTCTACCCCTCCTCCCCATCACTCCTTCGAGCAGCATGGGATTTCCTGGCTGAGGAACTATAATCATTTTGATTTATTAATTCAAACTACAGCACATCTTGTCCATAATTTGCAAGGTCTGGATATTGAAACAAACAATATTTTTAATGGATCCCTAAAGTTCCTCTAGTTCCTCCTAGCTGCACAAAAAATGCCTATTTGACAAACCCCTTGTGGATCAGAAATAGAATAATCTGCCAGATCGTATACCGTACCAGGAAGAACATTCAAAATAGCTGACAACCTAACTTGCAGTGTGAATATCTGAAAGCAAAAATATTCATACAACAGAGACATTGAATAAGTTTGCATACAACCAGGCTTACTGGTAAATTATTTCCAAGCCAAAAATAAGAAAAGTTGACATGTCCAAACACTAGCCAGTCAGCTCCAGTCATCACAGGAGCTCTTTTTGTTCATTGTCATGGGCTCCCTTTGACAGAAGATTGATATGTGTTACAGGAGGTATTGCAGTGATTTCCCTATCAAATAACATGTGTGGAGAAAAATTCCTGTAGACTGTGATGGCAAAGGCTCAGTCTGACAAGGACCTCTAGGGCAGTAAGCATATTTTCTTTGTCATCTGGCCAAGTTTTCATGGAACAGCAGTTCACTTCTCCCTGTAGTTTTTGTCCAAAACCATGTGTGAACACCAGTTGTGAGCTGGCTTTAGAGAAAACGAGATATGCATGAAAAGGGCTGTCTGCTATATTTAGCAATATGTTTTAATAACAGCTGAATTTTCAGCATCTTAGCACCTATTCCCTTTAAGCCTTAGAAAAGAAAATTAGAGAGGTACATACACATCAAAATCTTAGGTGGAGCACCATTGTCTTTGGAAAACTCTGCAAACAGAACTAAAATTTCTTAGCTTCTCCTTGACTCAGTGTCAAGGAGTACCAGGTACCAAAACTCTAGGAACATTCTGGAGCAAGTACAGAGGAGGGCAACAAAGCTGATGAAGGGCCTGGAGCATAAATCTTATGAGGAGCAATTAAGGGAGCTGGGAATGTTTAGTTTGAGGACGAGGAGGTTGACGAAAGACCTCGTCACTCTCTACAACTGCTTGAAAGGACATAATAGAGAGGTTGGTGCTGGCCTCTTCTCAAGGGCAATCAGCGATAGAACAAGAGGGAATGGCTTCAAGCTGCAGCAGGGTAGGTTTAGGCTGGACATTAGGAAAAAATTCTTCACAGAAAGAGTGGTCAGTCACTGGAATCAGCTGCCCAGGGAGGTGGTGGAGTCGCCATCCCTGACTGTGTTTAAGAGTAGATTGGATGTGGTGTTGAGGGATATGGTGTAGGGGAGAACTTTGTAGAGTAGGGCTGATGGTTGGACTCAATGATGAGTTAGCACTGAAATAAAGTTATGTTGTCATATGAATACTTGTTATAGCATCTGTCATTGAGTGAAACATATCCTGCACTTGCAGGATATGTGCAAATATCTAATTCTCTTTCTAGGCATCACATTAAAACATGTAACCATAAAATTCTGATTGTTATTTTCATTCAGCGGGATTATGCTAAACAAGACAACAAACATCCACTACCCCAGAGATATTGCATGTCAGTGCTATCACTATAACCATAACATGAGCAATGCTATCTAGTAAGTTACATGCAATAAACTCTAGAGCAGCTACATTGCAGTTGGGAAAGGAGTTACGGATATATTTATTTGGCATTTTAGGCCTCCTCTTTGCTGGGGAAGTCATTGCACTAACATAGCAGTAGTTCTTCAGCTGAAAAATAATCCATTTCTAAACAAGATTCCCTATCTATGGTGGGAGCAAGAGTTTGAATAAATCCCTGGTATAAGCTGTTTTGCTTCAAACATGATTTCTTGAAACAATCATTTTATAGCTAAATAATTTGTCCAAAAAACATTGCTTGCGGGTTTTTTTTTTTGTTTTACTGTGTAATATGCCAGCAATCAATTCCATATGTTCTCCATACACTCTATGATTTAAGGTTTCTGAAGTTTACTCTTCCATTTTACTTTCCTGCACACATACAAAAATAACACACATATTTTTCTATCCCCTAAAATCATGTGTGTAATTATTTTCTACTACTAAGTACCCTTGTGTCTGACACAGATGCAAAAAAATAGATATTCAACAATATTTCTGCAGTTCATTTAAATGTATAATATAGTAAAAGTGAAATTTTCTATGTATATATAACTCCTCTATACTTTCAGCTAAATTATCTCATGTGCTGTCCTACATATAAAGAAGAGAAAGGAAAAGCAGCTTTAAGCTGTGAGGTTCCATTGGCAATCACACCACTCTGTGTAACACGGGGAGGTATTTTTAAACAAACCAGATTCAGAGAACATTTTTTTTTGTGTGTGAAAATCTTTTAGAGAGCTAAGTCAGTGAGTTTGTACCTAGATCCACTGGGTAAACCCTCAAAAGGAGAGAAAGAAGACTGCAGTGGGAAGAGAGGTAAAAGGGAAATTATATGACCATTGCCATTAGTTTAAAAAAGATCAATCTTTCCCTGCAGGGAGATTTTGACACTTTCAAAAAGCTGTTCATCCCATCCTAAAGCTGACCTAAGTGAGGCTGGAAAAGGGACAGTTCCCATCCTACATCCCCAGAGGAACCCATTTGGGGGTTTTCCCTACAAAATGATTTGGCATAAATTGGATGCCTCATCTTTTGGATGATGTTGTTAAAGGAGATGTTAGGGAGCCCATTTTCCACCTCAAACAAAGAACAAAGCAGAGTGCTGGGTCTGACTGTGATAGCAAGGCAACACCAGCAGGGTGACCCATAGTGGTGTCAAACCAGGGCACAACTGCTACTGCCGCAGTTTCCTCTCTGGCATGTCTCCCCACATCACAAATGTTTATTCTTCTTTATTTCTTTTCAAGCTGACTCCTTCTTTGTTTTAAAGAAAAAAAGTCTTTGTAATTGGCCAGCTACTGTTTAGTCCAACTGACGTTCATCTTCTTTAGTGTTAGCATACTTGGGCAACCACCCTCCCAGATTTGTGTACTTGATCTATGCACACACTATGTATGCTCTCAAACTTAACAAGCATTGTTGTCCAGAACATCTGCCAAGGCTGGGCCATGTTACAGCCCCCCCTCAGTCACCTTCTCCATCTTCCCAATCTTCTTCAGCAAGTTTCTTTAAATAAAACTTAAGACATGTCCTGTTGAGTCAGACCAATGGGCCATCTAGCACAGTAGCAATAGGAGATGCTACTTCAAAATGCACTGTTAGTCAGATTTTCCCAGTCTTAGAGGCTTATGCAATGTTTTCTGGACCTTTTCCGACTTCTTAATAGCAGATTTAGGCTGAAAGACCTGAATGTGGCTTTCAAACCACGTTGCATAGTACCTATGCAAATTGCTCAGATACCACATTCTCCAAATGTAAGATTTAAGTGATTTTTCTTGAAACCATGGCTGTGACAGGTAAGTACATTAAAATATGAAGCTAGACAGATAAACCTGTCCTAGTGAATTGACTCATTGATCATAATACAGCTGAGATATTTATGCCCCAGTGACACAAAATTTCACTGTCTGTGAACATGCAGAGGAAGAGAAGAACTGATGCTGAATCAATGTAAATGGTGCTGAATCAGCCTTAGAGGAGTTCAGCACATTGCATCATCCTTTATGATCAAAGAAAGTGAGGGAAACTAACGAGCAGCAAGCACTGCCATCATCCCACACACAGAAACCATCCTGCCACACACCACAGAGCACTGCAGAATTGAGGCAGACACTAATCCATGGGAAACAAGAAGATTCTGCTCACCACAAGCACCACTGTGATTAGTGGTAGCATCAGAAGAATATGTAGCAGTGGATGAACCCCTACTTTATACAATTTCTTAAGTAGATTTCATAATTGCCACTTAAATAAATAGGCTGCTGTTCTGGGTTAGCCATGTGAGTCAGGGAAAATACTTAAAATACTATGCAGGCCAGCTTCATTCCTGGGATTTCATTTAAATGCACGCTGACTTTGTTGACCACTTTTCTGTTCACCCACATTCATCATATTGCCAACCAGAGGTTTTCTGCTCTACAAACTTCCCTTGCCAGGTTCTGAGCAGGCACCAGCAGCTCAGTGCTATCATTTAAACTCTGACATTTTGTCTAAAATGTCTGTTGTGGGAGTAATGCAATAGCAAAACTAAGAAAAGGCTCTCCCTTCCAAAGCAAGGCATCATTTTAGGCATCATCACACCGCTCTAGCTCCTGCTGCTGTGGATAGCGCTTCTGCCTGCAGAAAAAGCTGTGAGGCAATGGCAATGCACTGGCAGCAGGAATGGGGAAAGGTAAGAAATTTTCTGGGTGTTTGAAGGAGTAAAAGAAGTAGGTAAGAGGAGAAGCCAGTGGCTGGATGGGGAAGCAGAGAGAGAGCGTGGGATGTGGTTAGCAAGCCAGACGGAAATTAGGAGAGCTGGAAGCAAAGTTCAAGCTAAACAGCTCCTCAAGTAGGAGCTGACTAATGGAGGTATAGGGATCAATGGAATCACAGAAATCAGGGATACAGATAAAATAGCAATCTAGAACTTCATTTTTAAAAAATAATGCCCAAAGACCTCTATTTTCAAAGAACTAAGCAATATTTTTGGTTGTGTTGTTTATTCTCTTAACTAGTTCCCAGGAAGATCTATTTTTCTCATCACCCGCATGTTCATTGGCACTTGTGGTCCAGTCATCAAGGGAAACTGGGAGCTGCATGTGGTTGGGCTGTTCTTTATCTGATGCCAGTGATGCCAAAAGACAGATGCAAGGGGAGTCTCCATTTCCCACAGACCGGACCTAAACTATGTGCTGACTAGCATGAGCTTCGTAATAAGCTCTATCAATAATCTGAGTGGCAGACTTCAATGTCATGCCTGTCTCCTTGAATCCCCCCACAACCACAAAAATTGGCTAAAAAAAAATTGGCATTTGAAAGCAGGGAATTCATGTGGAAGAAAAGTGAAAACACTGTTTTCTAGGTAACATACTCTTGACTCCACCCTGATCACTGTTCCTCTGTGCTCCAGAAAAAAAAGAGCCAAAGCCTTTTCCAAGCTGAAATATCCAAGGTAAATTTTAACTCATGACTGGATAGAAACTCCAATTGCCAAAATCTTAAGCTGCTGCCACTGAAAAAAATAGACTTACAGTTACCAGACTTCAAATAAAAACCAATGGAACAATAAACTGTCAGATAGCAAGTAACAAGCACTTGGATAAACCTCCACTCCCTGTCTTCGTTCAAGGTAAAACAGCGCAATTTTCTGTTCTACAATTTTACTTTTTTAGCTGGGCCTTTTCTAACTAACTGAACTCTGAAATTAACAGCATATTGTTCAGAAACTGTTCTCTCTCACAATGATAAGACCTAATTATACCAAGGAATGGTACACAGAGAGGTCCTTGCTTGTACTTATTGCTATAACAACCAAGGTTAGGTAATTTCATTGTTTGCCCCATTGGAGGGTCAGAAGCAGAAAAACATAGAGGAAGGAGTGGACAGGACAGGTGACCCAAAATTGTCCAGCTGGGGTATTCCATCCCACCCACATAATGCTCAGTATAAAAGCTGAGGGATCAAAGGGTGAATTTTCTTTCTTCAATGGCCAACATCCAAGGAGGACCCTGTCTATTCATCTGCCATTGATCCCAATCCAAGCATTTCTGAGTCCAGATCTGGAATCCAGCTCACTGAGTCCAGTCTGGGACTTTTCCTGATGCCTGCTGGTGACGTGACTGTCATCCTGGGAGCTTGATACAGTTTTGCATATATTGTATCTATTTCGTTTTTTTCTTCTTACTTTAGTTTTAGTATTAATACTTCATTAAAGTAGTTTAGTTCATTCTAAACTTCTAAATCTCCTTATCCTCTTCCTCTCCTTTCCTTTTGGAAGGGTCATCTGTCAGTCTGGTTTTGGTAAATTTGCCTGAAACCCCGACACACCCTGACACACCAGGTGGGTGGCCACAGCTATAGCTATGGAAATAGCTGCTTCAAACAGTGCCACAGCAAACCCCAGCAAACTGCCAGACGTGCAAACACACAGCAAAGATTCTCCCAGGAACAAGACAGGTAGAAAAAGGAGTGAGAAAGGAAAATAAAGTCAAGAGTTGAAGCAACGTGCCCAAGAGACGAGGATAAAATACAGGTCTCCCAAGTCCCAGCCCAAAGTTTTTTCCACTTTCCACCAGGACCTTGCTGTTTGCTGCTTTTTACAATTGAGAAGTCAAGTCTGAGAGGGAATTTCTGAGAAAGAGCTGATTTTTGTTGTCTGTAATAAGCACTCAAAGCAATAGGCGATTCCGCTTAAAGTGGGATTTGTCCTGTTATCGCTTCCTGACCTGCAAATTTTTTGTTAATGAGACCTGAGACTCCTCAGCTTGGAATAGGAAAATTAACCCACTTAAAGATTTTAAATGGGATACGTGGCAATTCCCTCTTGACAAGGAGGAGAAAAAATAGGAAACATTTCAAGCCATTGATCCTTAAGTATTACTGGATTCTCTCTAATCTCCAGCCATAACAAGCATGATTAATTGCAGTGGCAGGAACAGCAGGTCTTCTTCATCAAATCTCCTGCACGCCAACATTTTGTTAGTGTGTGAGAATGCAGTGAAGTACCAGCTGTTGATAAAAGAGTGACTGTTCTTGTGCACATGTTCCAGCTGTGACCACACAATAAAGTTAAAACATATAAGAACCCACATTTTTGTCTATTCCTACATATGCTTTGTGTGTAACTTCACTCATTGTCCCTGTATATGTATATATAATACCTTTTAACCTGTTTCTCTTCTGCACACAGCTGTATGATTTTATTTAACACAGCAAACTGGAGAAGATTACTGCTGGAAGTATTTTTATGTACTTACCTTACCTATGACTAGGAAAGGAAACAAGAAAATATTAAAAGGCCTCATTTAACTAAATCTTTGATTTTAGTCATTCTGGTCAAGTCCTTAACAAGATCTCTTTAGCTCCAACTGACACCTCAATACCTGAATTCAACCTTCAGCATGGACTCTGCACCTCCTGAGAAACTGTTTTATAGGCTGCCCCGTTTCAGAACTCTCCATTCCTCTGTGCCTCAACAATGCTAAGGGAAGAAGGAATCTGTGACAAATAACTGTCATTGCTGTGAAATATTTAACAGACAGCTACTGCTGCTATCATCAGAATTGAGGAGAAGCCGGTACCTCAATCAGGATCTCAGTTTCTGCCAGGCTCAGGTTTCTACACACCACCTGAGCACCAGGCGGTGTAACTCTCTGACTACATCCCACTTGACTCCCGTGGCCCACGGAGGGCTTTCAAATTGGAAGAGTCTGCTCCACATTAGCATGCTGGCAGCATGATCTCCTCTCAGTGTGGTACATGGGAGTGCTCTTGCGGTGGACAAATGTCATCACCAGAGAGCCCTAATTGTCATTAGCAGTATTTGCTGTGTCAGTACTGGTGCAGAGAGCCAGCAAAAGCAAAGAATAAGTAAGAAGAGGGGAGGATGGGGTAAGAACAGTCAAATCCCTTCAACACTAATGAGTGAAACTCATCTTGGCTTTCTGGCTACATCTACACTGGTAAGCTTATACAAGATATAGCTCAGGTTTGAGTGCTATCTTGTGGTCACCCTTACCATCAACTACAAATAATCATTCTTGCCAGAGTGGAGACTCATCCCAATAGGCAGCTTTGACCCACCTCATTTCAAGGGAAGAGTTTAGCCATACATTTATGAGTCATGCCGTGATGATAGTCCTAGGTCAGAGAACTTACCTGACTCATTGTCTTTAGTAACATAGGTGTAGCCAAGGGGCAAGAACACTGCATTGTTATCTACAAATTTCACTCATAGCCTCCATCTAAAGTGAGGCTAAGAGGTTAGATCACTTGTTCTTTACAGAGCACACTCTAAAAACAAAGCTCACACAATAATTATCTGAAAATCTTTTCTGGAAGTGTATTTGGGATTAATAACTTGTTTACAGAAGCATCAGTCAGGTTTAGATGCTGCATTGGCATCACTTGTGCCTTGGAGAGCTCCTACACGCCCCGCCACATTGCATGTACGTCACATACCACATGTATGGAACACAGCATTTCACTAGCAGCAACCTCTGGGACAGTCCGATGTTGCAGTCAGAGGTGCATTGAGAAGCTGACAAGAGGGAAAAAGTAGATTTTGCCTGTTTAAAGAGCCTACTAAATCAGTACTGAACCTGTGAGTGCTCTTCTGTATCTCATATGCCTCCATGTGGTTTCAAAAAATGGATTTTCTTTTCTGTTTCAGAAATGAAAGCTTCAGTAATCAGCAAGCCATTATTTGAAGAGGTACTTGATGAATTCCTGCAGCTGACTTTACGAATCTGTAATTTCCTCCTCAGTGGCTTTCATAAATGATAGTGAGACTGAAATGGTTAGATACCCTTCCTTGGAGGTTATTAAAGTAAATATAGCATTAGCTGGATTTGGTCCCAGTGGAAGTATACTTTGATCTCCAGCCTAGGTAATACTTCTCTTCCTCTCTTCAGATGTAGTCTATCTGCTCTCTTTAGAAGTGACAATTGCAAGGCCATCAGTTATTTAAAAGGTCTGCTATGGCAGCATTTGAAGAGCTGACTCCAATGCAAAAGCTGTTCTTTCTGTGGTTGAAACTACACATCCCCCACAGCCTTTTATTCCACTAAGCACTGGAGATTTAAAAAAAAAAAAAAATAAGCTAGACACCCTCAGTCCTGATACCCTTTATCTATTCCTTCCTAGAAAAGCAAGATTCATGACTCCAAACAAGAGGCATGAAGCACTAACAAGGGATTCAAGGGTCTCGGTTTCAAAGAGAGATGATGCAATATTGTGTCCTCAAAAATATTGGGTATTTGTAAGCTGCCCTTCCTTAAAGACCAAATAATTTTCATTAAAGTTAACCAGTGTTCAATTCTGTGTGTGAGGTTGATTGGAAGGTTGTGATTCAGTACCACCCCTACCTCTGTTCACAGACCATTACTTCATGGGCATCATGTTTCCTTCATGCAGTTTTTCTCATTGAATCTCCTCTCTGTATTATCATACCACTTATAAGATCACAGCTTTCAAATCTTTCTTAAGTCCATGAGATTTTAAACCCCCTGTTCTCATAATGATGACAGCACAAAATCCTTCAGAAACCCATCACAATATGCTATGTCAGTTCCTCCCCAAGGCAGCAGTTCTGCCCTGCTCCCTAAACATGGGGGAAGATCAAATTCACAGCATCACATGTATGCAAGCCAGCAGGCAGGCCAGTGGAAGCAAGACAATGATTCACAGAAGGGCTTCTGCATGTGAGTGTTTCACACAGGCCACCTAGAATCAGCGGAGATACCTTCACAAACACTGAGTTCAGCAGCTTTCAGAAAATATGTCCCATTCACTGACCCATTTGTCATTTAACAGTAGTCCTGTCCCCAAGTAAACAGGATTACAGCAGTCTTCCATTTAACTCATTGGATGAAAAATGGTTTCAAGTCACAGTTCAGATGCCTATCGGGGAATATGATATGGTGCTCAGCCAAATCACACAACATTGATGCTCTGTTTGAGCTAGAAAGATGACATATCACTTATGCACAGGAGGAAAAGTGACTTTCCAAAACCTTCAGAGTGAAATTTTGTGTGCAGAATTTAGAATAATTACAATTAACAACGTTGCATCTCTGAGTGTCTCTGGATGGCAACAGATGATGTGAATTAAACAGTAGATTAAGTCACCTTTACCAGATATTGTACTACCCATGGCCCCCTCCCTTTGAGGAAACTTTGTGTCATGAAACTCAAACAGCTTATTCAAACAGTGATGACTACACAGTCATGCTACGTACATTGAATCAAGAATTGGACCTTTCTCTTCATCCAGAAGAACTATACAGATGTAAGTCAAGAAGAATGTTTGAGTTTTTCCACAGTAAGAGAAGAATGGTTACTTCCCACAAAGAATCTTGACAACAGCCAGGTTGGGTGATGTGCCAAAGGCATTGCAAGTCAAAGATGACCAGTTTTGCCTCTGAATTTCCATTTGCTACCTCCATTTGTTTATCTGAATCTGTTCAGTGCCTTATAATTAGTTATTTGATATGGTTTTGTCCCTCAAACCAGGACAGTTTTACATTTTCTTCTCTTTCTGTATGACACCTTGCATGTGGTGGGTGGCAGGTCCATGTGCTCCTAGGTTCAAATTATGATTCTATGATTCAATAACAGCTTTATTATTCTTTAATGCCAATGAAGTACCAAAAGGAGAAGAGACACAGACCATGGAGAAAATCTGCCTAGCAGGCTAAAAATAGAAGCCAAACCCTCGTCTGGTGTAGACCTTCATGACAGAACTTACCCCAATGGCACTACGTGAACTTACGTCATCTGGCCTAGCCTGTGAAGGGTAACAGATCCTGAAAAGAAGACAGAAAGCTAAATCTGGAATGCATTTAGACAGCATTACAGAAAGGAACTCAGCATAACGGTAACATAATGAGCACTCCAGAAAACCAGCCCAACAGCATTGATTAATTGCACTGAGTCTTTTTAAATGAGATCTTCAGAAAATCAGATCATCTCCAAATGGAGAGAAAGCAACCAGCAATGAATAAAGCAGCCAAGACAGTAGTAAGCTAGCTTCTAAAAACTGTTGGGATTTGAAAGAATTATACATTAACTCTGGTTATTTAAGTGATTATTCTAACTGTGGCTCCCCATGGGCCTGATCCAAAGCTGATGAAGTCATCATCTGGAAACAAAGGCCTATAGCTCTGTTCTGAAACCGGTAGGCCTTTGTGTGGTGTGCTCTGCTGTGTATAGACCCCATAAATTACATCTGCATATTTTTCTTATTAATAGTGACATGAAACATTACCAAGGCTGAAGTTTAGAGGAAGAAAAAAAATGTTGCTCAAGGCCATTCAAGTGATGCAGTGAGGCACAACAGGGTAAGACTAAGCCAACAAAAATTTAGGCTAAATCTCAGCAAAAAAAAAATCATACAGTGATGTATGTCAGACTGTTAAATATCCTCCCCACACCAGTTATAAAGATTTCCCTAAGTATGGAGGACCAGATTAGCCAAGAAATGAACCGTTATGCTGCAGACAAAGATTCTCCTTGATGGAGTACGTGGCCGGAAGATGTGCTTTCAAACTTTGGTGAGGCAGGTATATATAACCCATCTCCTAGATGGTCCCTCAAGAGAAATACATGCCTTCTCCAAAGACTTATGTCACCTTTAATTTTGTAGGCCAGTTCCAAGAACTTGCCTGCCCTGCACACACCAACATACAGCCCAGAGATATCACTCTGTTGCTGACACAAACTGCTGTTTGGTGCCTTTGGTGCCTTTGGTGCCATGTAGTGCTGTGAGCTCTGAGATCTGCTCTTGCCTTATAACAATGTCCATACATCATTAGCTCATTAGCTTATGTGCCATGCTGGGACAATAAAGCCTCACAACTTTTTCCAGTACTACTAGCATATCACAAGCCATCATTGGCACCCAAGCAGCACAATCTGCTTTACTGGTCTGCTGGTTGTGACTGGAACAGGGTTTATTTCCTTCATAGTAGCTCATATCAAGCTGTTTTGCCTTTGTGACCAAAACAGTGTTGATCACACACTGATGTTTTAGTTATTGCTGAAGAGTGCTTACGTAGCACCAAGACCTTTTCTGCTTCTCATGCTGCCCTGCTAGTGAGTAGACAGTGCACAAGAAGATGTGGTGGGACACAGCTGGGACAGCTGACTCCAACTGACCAGAGGGATATCCCATACCATATGGCATTGTGCAGAGCAATAAAAGCTGGGGTTAGAGGGAGAAAATGGGGGAAGGTGAGAAGGAGAAAGAGGTGAAGTTTAAAGAGATGGTGTTTGTTTTCCCAAGTAACTGTTACACATGATGAAGCCTTGCTTTCCTGGAAATGGCTAAACATCTGCCTGCTGATGGGAACTAGTGAACGAACTCCTTATTTTGCTTCGCTTGCACGCACGGCCTTTGCTTTGCCTATTAAACTTCTTTATTTCAACCCATGAGTTTTCTCACTTTTACCCTTCTGATTCTCTCTCCCATCTCACTGGGGAAAGAGTGAGAAAGTGGCTGTGTAAGATTTAGTTGTCTATCAGGGTTCAAAACCCAACAGCTGATTACTCTAGCCCCTGGTCCAGAAAGGGTGCAGTTCCACCCAAAGAGCAGAGTCGCCAACAGCGTCCCTAATGAATTTTGCTGGAAGTGAAAGAATATGGGGAAATTTGTCTTCTGGGAGAAAACCACTTTTAAAATAAAAAGCAGATTATGAACTTCAAACGCATGTGAAGCTTTGTGAGGAAATGAAAGCTTGGTAATGACCACCAGGTGGGGAGAAACTTTGTATGTCATGCAGACAGCATATTGCAAAAGAGACAACACAGTAACACGGGTGCCTTCTGAGGCCACTTCCATGCTTATTCATGCATCATTGAGGCCATATTTCCTTTATTTGGCACATAACTATTGGGTTTGTGCCTGCTCTCCTTCTGTAGTTACAGGGAAGAGACACCTTCATAAGCAAAGTCATGCAACATGAATCAATGAAGCTGGGACATTACAACAGACATTTCTAGTTACGTGGTCAAAAGCAGACCATCCAGGGTCTGGAGGGCTATTTTAGACCTCTAAGCTGACGAGTCAAGAAAAATAACTGTCCTCAGACCACTGTCATGTCCTAGATAACTGTTCATCAAAGTGAAGAAGCACTCATGACAGTTATATTAGGAACCTGCCACCCTGGAGTCTTAAAAAATAACCAGTGATGGGGTACAAAATTTAGGAACCACAGCTACAGGATCTGCAAGTGCTTTGGACTTTAGGCCTATCAAGAGGATCTGTCTGCTGAGGGACACCACATCTTCCTCTACCTTCAGAGCAATGGAGACTAATCCAATCTTCTGTCTCACCTGCAAATTTTGGCAGTGATTACTTCCTCCTGTTCTGCTTTTGTAGCTCACACAGACCCCTACTTAATCTGGTTTGGGCAAGTTTGCTATTGCGCTGTGATTTCTCATGCTCTGTATTGGATGAGGAGAGTCTACTCTAAACAACCAGTTTATTCTGCTTTTCTACCTTGAAATCACTCTGTGAGTATATGAGGGTCTTACAGCTACAAAATTTATCATTAAAGTGCAGTATCCCATAATTATGCCAGCAGTAAGTGAAATTATGATACATGACTGTTGAAAAGACTTAGAGATCCATCTCATTACATTGGGTGGGAATTAATTCAAAGAATGTAAGCAATCAACATGTGGTATTGTTCTACTAAATACTCAAAATGACAACCATAAGGCCTGGCCAATGCAAGAAAAGCAAACGTTCATAGTAATTTTCTGTGGTAAGCACTCTCAGTGCTTAACATATCCCTAGAGGATATTGTTGTCATTACTTCGCGTTCCAGCTATTTTGAGTTTTTCCACTTCTATACACTTCTTCACCAAAGCCCAGTGAGCCCATCTATCCACTGCACAACCTAAAGGGATATCTAAGCGAGAGTTACACTCCACACTATAATATGGGAACAGCATTGTGGTTTTGCTCCTATGAGAACACAGGGTTTTTGCAGATGAGTGTTCCTGGTTGCGTAGGTTTTGCACTGAGCATTTTCCAGTCTGTTTTGTTCCAGTGATACATGTCTAATGAGTTCTTTTTCAACCATCCTAATTTTTCACTGTCTGTGGCAGAAACATTAATATTTGTAGAAACCTTGCAACAAAAGTCTGTAGGGATAGCTTCTAAGCTATTCCCCAAACTTGGGAACAGCAGCATGTAATATACTCACACAGAGAAATAAAAGAGTGGTCAGTAATACAAATACTGAAAATCTAAAGTTGTTTTTCAAATTCATGTCATTTAATATTAATCAAACACAAAGAAGGATAGTCTAGAAGTTTAACCATTAGTGTCAAACTTGGGAGACTTGGAGGAATATCTGCAAATAGCATGTCTAAGAAAAAGAAATCGAACTCAACTGCAATCAAACAAGCAAAAAAGACCTCAGATATGGCTTTCTCCCAGCTTTTTACACAGGTTTCATATGTGGAGTGAGAGTTTCCGATATTCATACTGTAAATCGCAAAAGGAGTGATCAAAAAGGAAGGTACTATGGATCCAACTTTCTATCTACTTATATAAGTATGATTCAAGACATCTCTACTGAAAGCATCTGTAAGTGCAGTAGTGTGGCAGCAACAATAGCAAGATCAGATCAAAACATCATTTTTAATCTGAAATATTCATACTTTCGGTTTACCATGACATGGAGCAAGGGCAGATACAACCTTGTTCCAAGATTTTTTCACAGAGTGAAAGGAGAAGGAGAAAACCTATTACCTTAATTTCACAAATCAGGAACTAAAGTTTAGAGATGCAGTCTCAAAGATATATCTTCGCTTAAAACATCCAATACGATGCCAGTCACAGGATGAGGATAGTCTGTCCAGTGAGCTCTCACATTCAGGATAAATTATCCTATAATTAGACAAAACTTACTGTTAGCACAGAGAAAATAGGGCACAGCAATGATATCAAGAATAGCAGTAATAGGAGCTATAACAATTACAGATGTACCTTTCTATGCCTGGAAATAACTGTAACTTTGCCATAATATTCAAATTTGCAAAATTCAAGGGGAGTCTCAGTAGTCCAGCTTTAAAACCAGGGTTCTCCTTGGTATGACAAATTCCAAATATTTAAGAAAATCAAAATTATTTCCCATAGGTGTCTGAACTAAAAAATGTTTCTCAATTTTTTTTTTAATTTTTTTTTCTTGTGGATGACCTCCTGGTTCTACCCACACATTGTACTTTTAATTCTGCTGTGCAGTTTAGCTAAGGAGGCCACAGAGACTGCATTGCATGGGGTGAAATGCTGAATATGAAATTTTTTCCTAGTTGTGGGGAAAAAACAAGGACTTTGCCCTATTGGTGTTTTGGCCTTGTACTTAGAATGAAGTTAGTTATTCTTGGTATGGCACATTTCCTTTTGTTTATCCCTCATAACCATTTAAAAATAGCTAAGACTCACAGAATCTCTCAATGTTAGCTATTTTAAAGCAGATGCTTCTTTACATAGAACTATTTTCTGAGGACATATCATTGTCCTGGAATTTCTTTGTAAATTTATCTGTCTGCACAAATGCAACAATTCTGCCCTCAACACTGTTTATGACTGGGTGTTCATGGTTCAACCACAATCAAGACTTAACCTTCAGATAACTGTAAGAGTTTTTCTTTCTCAGTGTGAACACAACAGCCTGCTCAAGCCTAAGGATTTGAATCCGAGATATTTGGAACAAGAAAACATCTTCCAAAAAATTTGCTTTCATCTTTACCTGTCATGAAGCATACCTGCATTGCTCTGTGCAATCCTGTGCATGTGAAGTCCTGAGGCAAAGCGTGGATCTGCCATCTCTGGACAGAGGCTGGTCAGGGCCTTCCACTATTCTCTTGGCCTTGTCAGATGCAACACCTGCACTAGACACATGTAAATCAGCAGATGCTCTGGAATCTATTTCAGCTCATAAAATAATGGTATGAGTTTTAGAAATGCTGAACACACAGTAACAGCCCAGTAAATTATGAAGAATCTGGGTTAGCTACTTCATCCTATGAATATGTGCATACTTGCTAACCTAAGCAAGCACCTCATTGACTTGGATATCTTCAGATAACCTTGAGCATGATAAAGTTCATGCTGGACTACTCAGAGAGCAAACTTAGACCATGGCTAGGTTAGACCAGACGATGACCATGTCCATCCTAGTGGGAAAAAATCACGACCATGAACAGCTTAGACTTAGGCCAGCTCTAAAAAGAATACAATGAAAAAAAATCTTTTCTGTGTCCACTGTAGCTAAGAGAAGCAGCAATGGACTCCAAAAGCATAAGGAAATATAGCTTAGATGTCACAAAATGCTTTCTGACTTTAAGGTTACTAAAGTCCTGGTATAAACTAGAAAGATAATTGTATTCTCTTACAATTAAGGGAAAGTCATTATATTAGTAGATCTCTGAAAAAATAAAAACCACAAGCAACAACAAAAATTGAACTCCAGAAACAGCTAATCACACTCTGGAATAGTGTCTGTCAATATTTCATTTAAATCTAACCTTTGGACTACCTAAAATCACAGGATCCCACATCTGGTTCTTAATGGAAACACTGAGGCTCCTATTGATGCAGTCACACTACAGTAATAAATACCTGAATGTTTGCAGTAGGCACCCATACCTCCCTACACCAAGGTTTCTGCTGCACAGGTCACTGGAGAACCAGGAAATAATCTAAACAAACTCTATTTAATTTTATAATTCCCAGTTGATGTGTATATTTGGGGTCCAAGCACATTCTTCTTCCAGGTGTGTTCTGTCTCTGGGATCCAATTGAGTCTTTGAAGCAAGTGGAGACCTTACCTTTTCCTTGTTTTTACTTTCCCCTATCCCTGTCTGTTAAGTATTACCCCGTGACCTTTCACTGATTGGCTTCAATTAAGGGCATGGATTTCCTCTTCCTGAACCAAAGTCGGGTTACAGTGCAAGAATAATAAAGGCAAAACGAGTGTGTTGCAGTCATCCATGTCCAATCCCCAGACAGCAGTTGGAGTAAAACTTTGCTTGGGACTCCCACATCTCAAGAGCCTCAAGACACAAATTTGCTGGTAGCTTTATGAGATCTCCAGTACTTCTCTGCGGGAACATTTGTTGGGTCTTTTTTCCTATATAATTTTTTTTTTTTTTAAAGACAATTCCGAAGGGGGAACTAGAAGGAAAGATTTATTCTTATTGGGTTTGCCTAAGTTTGGGCAAGACTGTACGCATTTTAAACCCTTTGGATAATGAGAAATTTTACAGCATATGCCCTGTACATGTTTTAGCATCACAGTTGGATTTCAGTAATGCCAAGAAGACCTAAGTAGGATCAGACCTGGATCAGCTGTCAGCTGCTATAATAAAATTAATCAAAATTATTTTCCAATAGAAAATCCTCCTTCACTGCAAATTATTCTTCACAAAATCCACCAGCTTTCATTAACTTACTACAAAAATACATTTCCCTGAAACAAAAGGTTTCTTATTTGGAAGACTGTTTGGTTTATTTCAGGTTCTATTTTATTATGATGTGGGGTCTGTATTTTGTTGTTGCTGTTGAGATACCAACTTTTCATTTCAAATGAGGTTTTGTTTTGCTTTCTTTTCCATTATTATTGTAGTCACATTGTTCCTGGCAGCATGTACCTCATGGCATGCCATAGTATACATCCTTAATAAAGAAAATCTTTGGACCCCAGCAATTTATGCAGAGAAAATGTTCATCCACTGAAATGCATGTCAAGACTAAAATTTGATAAGTACATTCAGCTTGTTATTCTCAAAGCCAAACATTTCTCACTTTTTAGCACCTAAAATCAATGTATATGATTCTAAATACCACTAGGAGATGAACATGTATGAACCTAAGTGTCTTTTATAGAAGTTTCCTTCAGCAATTCAGAAAGCAGCTGCACATAAAGGCTTTCAGTCATTCTTTATTTAATGCCACTCTCAGTATGCCTTTAATATGAAGAAGGTAAGTTTACAGCATAAAACATCACCATACAGACTTCCTGCAACACTGAAGTCTGAACCAAGCATCACATTTCAGGGCTGAGGGCTAAAGGATTTCATTCATTCTCAAAAGACCGTTGCTCCTTCTAACTGGAGGGCAGCAAAGTTTATACGGCTTTCTCAAGTTGAAAGGCATGAGACGTCACAAGCGTCAGTCTGCATCTGACAACTACTGACATAACCAAACACCCTCTTGAAAGCAAATCAAACAAATGACGGTTATTTGGAAAAGTGATTTAACTTAATCTTGCTCCACTGTAAAAACTGGACTATGTCCAAGTCGCTGGGGCTATGGTGGGTTCCACAATCCCTCTTTTATGGGGCACAATCAACTTATCAAAAATGATCCCAACTAATTATTTATAATACCGGCTTTCAGATGGTGTTGGTTTTCCCCAGATTTGAAACCCAGCCAAACTTATATTGCTTCCGTCTACCACCAGGCTTCCTCTGCAGAGGGGATTTCGTATGCTTTTGAATGGAGGAGACGAAGCAGCTTCTCCTGAACTCAGGAAAGGCCAGCATGTTTTTAGAATATCAGTCTGCTCCACTTTAAACATTTCATCCAAGAAAATTTAAAGTCTGTCATGAAATTTATGATGTCCTGCTGGACAAATGTTTTCCTTTACTTCATAAGGCACCGGCTACTGTAATATAACAAAGTGGAAATTGCCTTCCAGAGGAACATATAGAGATTTATCAGAGATACCTCATTTAATCACATTCCAGCAAGCCAAGGTCAGTCACTCATCTTTGGTGGAGGGGAGGGTGGGGGTAAAATTGTAACTTAATCCATTATGAGGGCTGTTGTTAAAGACTTTTTGACAATGAAGTATCTGCATCATACCCTTAACAGGAAATTATGAAAATATTTATATCAGCTTTGTGTGCACCTTGTAAGCACCAGAGCAATTGAAAAATTCAGTGACAACAAAGTGCTGAATAGGTGGAACTCCTTTTGGTTCCCAAGGAGCATGCGTAACTGGGAGCTGCTGAACTTCAGCTGTTAAAACCTTCTTTTCTGTTACACTTGCAGTCTGACAACCCAGCAAATAACTGTACAGATTAAGAAATTCAAAGACCCGGTGTAACCTCAAGTGGCAACACTCCCTGCTGCAGAGGAGATCCTTGCACTGATTCACTTGATGGGCACACTAACTGGCCACTCCTTCCACATGCTGGCAGGCTGCAGAATGATCAAATGCTGAGATGTTCACGTTAGCTGAGAATAAACTTCCAGGAAGGGCATAAGAGGGAAAGACAGGGGCCATTACCCTTGAGTGTAAAGGCGGCAGCACTAATTGGGCATGAGGATGGGAAAAGCAGAGAGGGGAACAGTGTTTTGGTAGGGAAGTAGTCAAGCTTGTTATTAAGTTCAAATCTTTAATAGCCCACTAATTCATTTGAGTCTGCAGCCCGCTTTGTAATTGCTTTCAAAATCTCCGTGTTTCTCTGCCTATTAGAGCAAGACCGACCTGCCAGAGCCACTCTTCCCAGCGCACAAGCAAGGTCAGCAGTTTTGTCAGTTCCCCCTGTAGCACCAAATTAAAAAAAGAGCAAAGCTGGTTCACTGGCTCTGAGGACAAGGAGCACAGCACGACCTGCCTGTACAAAGGGAAACTCTCCCTTCCAAAAACAACTCGGCCTCATCCCAAAGGCCTGTTATGTAGGGTATCTGGCTGGGACACTGCCTCCATCATGCCTGGGCATTGCTTGGACAACTCCAGCAGGCACTGGCCAAGGCTTTTCCAGGGAGCATGCTGGCAAGATGGTCCTACAGAGAGCTCAAACCCCAGTTTAGTAGAGGCATGCAGATGTGTCCCTGGGGACTGGGATGTACTTGTACTTGTGCTTCCCAGCGTAGAAAATAAGCCTGGGCAGAGCTCCTTGTCTGTGGCTGAACGTCTCTCAGCTTGCAGGCAGCCCCGATGTGCCTGTCCCAACAGAACGAGCAATGCCGGCACCCTCTGGGGGTTGCTAAGGGGGCTCGGCACAGCCCGGGACATACGTTAGAGGATCTGGAGTGCCACCTTCTGGTACGGCGACCCAGCACGCACCCAGCATGAGCACGAAAGCAGCCAGGCGTGGGGGCCACCAGCATCTCCACCGAGCTCCTGCCTCTGTGCCTGCTCTGTCAGGGTGCAAAGGGACTCTCCTGCCCAAGGACCTCTCTGCTGCCTACGTGAAGAAATGACATGGAGAACAAGCCTCTGATGCTCCAGAACATTGAGTACGTGCCTTGTCTGCTCAGGTACACATCTCTGACATAGGTGTCACTGCAGGGAACTTTGCAGTAAACTGCAGGAATTTTCCCACAAAAGAAAGTCAAACAGGACCCAAAACTCAAAAGTATTAAAAAGAGAAGACAACCATTCAAAATATCCAGGCTTTTCCCTAGATTTTATAGAAAAGTGGCACAATTCCATCCCTTTTCCAGACACCTGAACTGAAAGGAAATAGATTCTCTGTGCAGATAATCCATTTGCAGAAACCAGCTCATGATAAAAAGCTTTGTGCTCTGCGTGAACTTCTCAGCAACACATTATCAAGAGCATTGACAGCTACCCACAGTATATAATCATCTCCTTAATAATACTTCATCCAACTGCATCCCTAGCAATCTATAGTTAATGCAATGTAATGTGAATGGTATGTACCACACACAGTTCCTGCAAGAATGGGGAAAAATGCACCACAGAGAAAAATGTGCAATGAGAAACAAAATGTCCTTATGGACATTTCCTTGAACATTCTCTTCATCTCACGGGAGTGAGGAACAAGCCAGCCACTAAGTGGCATGTACAACTTCAGTGGCCTGATCTGAAGCAATTTTATGCCAACACCAAGTTCTCTAGCATTGTAAATTTTTATCTGCTTGTAGTGTAACAATTGGTTTTCTGTGTATTGATGTGTCTTTCCCCTTCTCCCAAGCTGTGTGTGCAGACTGGACTCCGAGGTCCTGGGCTTTTCTGCCAGATTCTGGGAGTTCAGATCTGTGACAGAACTTGCTAAGGTTCACACAACCTGTTATTGGCACTTCCTGATGTGACTGAAGTACAGAAAAGACGACTATCAACAGAAAATGAACGCTGGAGACTGGTTTTGTTCCTAAAGGCACACACAGATATAGAGGCACCCACAGAGGTAGCGTGGGTACCTTCCACTGTCAGAAAACAAATAACGAAGGGCTTGTTCTTGACTTGCAAGCTTTACTCACAGCCCTTCATTGCAATTAGTGGGTCTGAGTAGACTTGCAAGCATCATGTAAGATCCTGTGTTTGACAAACCCTAAGCTTTGTATTTAGGGATATTAACTTGTGGAAACTAAATATCCTCCATTAGTTCACAGGAACTGATAAGAAAAACCAGGGACACCTGATAAAGCCGGTAAAATATTGTACATCTTATCTCTCCTTTTAGGAACACAGGAACACTGCTACCTCTACCCTGGCAGACTGTCCCCCTTCCAGACCCCCTCTAGAAAAGCCATGCTTATAAAAATATTCCAACATTGGGTCCACATCATATCTTGCCTGTGTGAAAACACAGAAACCTTCACTAAAGGGCCAAACCTGCCAAATGCTGAAGGCCTTCACATCTCACTGACAGAAGGTCATACTCTGGGAAATGGTTAAAACTTCCAGTGATGCTGTGAATTGCCCCCCACTGCCACTTCCCTTGCATCTTTTCAACACCTGCATCTTTATTCAGGCTTTGACAACCTGCCACTGCTCCCGGCTCTAGTAACAACCTCACCCCTCTCTCTCTCAGGTAATCAACTTTCTATGGGCTGTGACAACCTTTAGGAGAAAGCCCTTAAAAATTCAACAGCCAGCTGATGACATGCTTTGGATGGTCCAGGCAGCAAAATGAAGTGTACTCTTGAGTCCTTTGTCCATTTGCATCAGCTGGTCTAATGTCAGATATTGCCTGTCCTTGCAAATGGAGGAGAGAGCTATTCACCTTAAAATAGTATTAATTTTAATAACTGGCTCCACAGTGCTACCCCAAATTTCTTACCTAGTGATAAAAGTTCATGAGATTTCAGCAGCACCTTTATTTACCAGCAATGTAAAGCACAGCTTTCTCTTAGTAGTCTAAGCCCCTATGTTTTTATACTGCAAGCAACTATGCAAACACCAGCCCACCCTAGAGAAATATGGGAATATTGGAAACCTCACAGCCTTTCACAGCAGTTCAGCACAATGCTATTTCACTCAACCCTTTCTGTCATTTGATACAGGGTAAATATTCAGTGTTCAGTGGCCTCTACACACACATTTCCACCTGTGTGGCAGGCTGGTGCTCGCCTGCTGGTTTGTAACGTAAAACATGTGGGAATACTGAAAATCTCAAGAGGTCTGTCTTACACTTCCTAATCTTTATTTACCTTGCTGTGTTAAGTTTGTTTTTCCCTTTATATTTAGCACAGATAAAAGTGGGGCAACCAAGCTCATATGTCTTAGTGAAATAATGGGAAGAGTTGGGTACTAAAGCCATCAAAAGGCAGGATGAGGCACCTTAGCCCTCCAAACAAAGGATAAAACTTTAAGCCAGCTTTGAACCATAATACATACAATCAAGTGCTTTTTTTCCAAGCCTCCATAAGCAGGTGAAAATCTCTCACGAATTCACTCCTCACAGGTTGAATAGGTTTGTTACTTTCAGTCAAAGTGTTGGGGAATGGCATGATTAGAAGATCGCTTTGATCACACCATGCAAAATCCTGCTCTTGGGGCTGGGCAATTACAGGATGTCCCTTGCAGAGAATGCAAGGCAAAGTTACCTGCAAGCCCCTCATCCATTCATTCAGGGCCAGGATCAGGCCGAGCTCCAGTTCGATGTGTCCAAAAGGAGTTTGACGGGACTATTAAAAGGCCTTTGTCTGTGTTTGCCTAATCCGTGTGCTCGTTATTTCACAGCTTCTAGCATGCTCTCTCCTCCACCCTACAAACACCGGCCCCAGGTGGTGAACAGACTTGGGATGAAAACGCTGAAGCTTTTGAAAAGAAGCACAGTGGAAGGCTGGACCTGTATGTCCAAAAAGCACCTCAATATGTTAGCATAGTACCATGTGCAGCTCCTGTTGTAGGTCAACTGAACACATGCACCAGACTCACAGTATCTAAAACTCTAAAATATGGGGGATAAAATTAAAAATAAAACAAAAGACAACAAAAAAACACCACCCCCCCAACCCACTCAAACAAAAAAAAACCCACATCTCAGCTAACTCTTTAGAAAATCACTAAAAATACTGGAATGGCATTAAAAAGTAGAACAAGGGAGTAAAAGGAAAGATGTTTCTCAATTCAAGAATGTAATGGTTAAAGATACCACCTTAATGCTCCCCAGACACTGTCCAACAAACAAGCAAAACATGAAGACAATGCTTGATTTAATTCCTCTGTTGCAACAACGAAGCTTTGGAACCATGTGTTCATCACCCTAAAATAAGCTCAGTGGTTTGGCAGCACTTCAATTCTGCAACNAATCCTGCTCTTGGGGCTGGGCAATTACAGGATGTCCCTTGCAGAGAATGCAAGGCAAAGTTACCTGCAAGCCCCTCATCCATTCATTCAGGGCCAGGATCAGGCCGAGCTCCAGTTCGATGTGTCCAAAAGGAGTTTGACGGGACTATTACAAGGCCTTTGTCTGTGTTTGCCTAATCCGGGTGCTCGTTATTTCACAGCTTCTAGCATGCTCTCTCCTCCACCCTACAAACACCGGCCCCAGGTGGTGAACAGACTTGGGATGAAAACGCTGAAGCTTTTGAAAAGAAGCACAGTGGAAGGCTGGACCTGTATGTCCAAAAAGCACCTCAATATGTTAGCATAGTACCATGTGCAGCTCCTGTTGTAGGTCAACTGAACACATGCACCAGACTCACAGTATCTAAAACTCTAAAATATGGGGGATAAAATTAAAAATAAAACAAAAGACAACAAAAAAACACCACCCCCCCAACCCACTCAAACAAAAAAAAACCCACATCTCAGCTAACTCTTTAGAAAATCACTAAAAATACTGGAATGGCATTAAAAAGTAGAACAAGGGAGTAAAAGGAAAGATGTTTCTCAATTCAAGAATGTAATGGTTAAAGATACCACCTTAATGCTCCCCAGACACTGTCCAACAAACAAGCAAAACATGAAGACAATGCTTGATTTAATTCCTCTGTTGCAACAACGAAGCTTTGGAACCATGTGTTCATCACCCTAAAATAAGCTCAGTGGTTTGGCAGCACTTCAATTCTGCAACCATAAATGTAAATGCAAACACATATTTGTGTAAGGATGATAGATAAGAGGCACTTACTTTGGGGATGTAACATGTGAGTTTCCATTAGAAGTTGATACCATCTCGTGACACTGCAGGTCTCTCCCATGATTATAAATCATTCTGCAATGTCTCAGCCAACCCGCCAAGGGGAAAAGCAAATCTGGGCTGTCAGTGAGACTGTAGATTGGATCAAAGCCTGTTGCTGCCACAAGCCCCTGGTTTACACTGCTCTAATCTAACCATCTCCTGGGCACATGCAGGAGTGGGCGTAATCATGAAGGAGATTTTAATTAAGAGAGGTACTTTGTTAGTCAAGGAACACGGTGGGCACATGGTGGGAGACTACCATGAGAAACTTATAGCCAAACATGGGACAGCATGGGGTGTGACAAACCCCAGCATCAGCTATGGGGACAGGGAACTACAACAATAATACACCATGCCCAGAATTAACTATGCACACAGCACAGTGACTTTCCTTCACTTTGCCTGAGAATGTTGGAGACAAACTTTTTCCATAGGGCTGGTTGCCATATGGCAAGGGGCAATGGTTTTAAACTAAAACAGGGAAGATTTAAACTAGATATAAGAACAATTGGTTTTTTACAATGAGGGTGCTGAAACACCATCACAGTTTGCCCAAAGAGGTGGTAGATGCTCCATCCCTGGAAACATTCAGGGTCGGGTTGCTCTGGGCTCTGAGCATCCTGATCACATTTAAGACATCCCTGCTCATTGCAGGGAGGTGGGGTGGACTAGATGACCTTTCAAGGTTCCTTCCAACCAAAAACTATTCTTTAATTCTATGGCAGGTTTTATCTACTAAGGCCTGTGCATCCATGGGCAGATTTGTCCACTAACTTTAGTTTCACTTTGAGATATTCAGCACTTCTGCTTTTGGTAACTGTCACACACAAAGACATGACCCACCCAGCAGTGAGCTGGAAGTATTTTTTGATTGGGTATTTAGTCTGAGGTAATTCTTGCTCCAGCTGTCACCAAAGGCAGTTTTATGATGTTTCACAAACAGAGAAGAATGGGGCTTTTTACAAGGTGTGTGTAGGCTTCCTGTCAAACCCTGCGACTGTGGTGTCCCTTTATCAGGGGCAGGGAAGAAACATGCTAAACCTTAAAACTCTGTGGTAAGTTAGAGATCTGACTGTGCCTTCCATGCAAAGTAAAGTACAGTCAACAGCTTTCTGTGGTGGGCAGAGACCCCACTGCTCTCAGCAATCCCAGTACTGTCACCCTCTTCCCCAAGGAACAGAGCACCACACTCATGCAGCGGCATAGGAAGGCATTTGGGAGGTTTGATCCCTGCCCAACAAGTGAGCAGCAGGCCGNCAGATCAGGATCAGAGGCAGACGAACAGACAGGGTCCTCCTCAGACATCGACCATTGAAGAAAGAGAGTTGACCCTTTGATCCCTCAGCTTTTATACTGAGCATGATGCTGATGGGATGGAATACCCTCAATTGGTCAATTTTTGATCACCTGCCCTGTCCACACCTCCCTACAAGTGTGACCCCTCGATGCTTTTCTGCTTCCGACCCTCCAACGGGGCAAATAATGAAATTCCCTGACCTTGGTTGTTACAGCAATAAGTATAAGCAAGGGCCTCTCTGCGTACCATCCCTTGGTCTAATCGGGTGAGACAGAACAGTTTCTGAACAATGTGCTGTTAATTTCAGACTTCAGTTAGTTAGAAGAGACCCAGCTAAAAAAGTAAAATTACTGAGCAGAAAATTGGTTTGTTTCACCCCAAACCAGGACACCACTGTCAAGGAATATGGCCGTGCCATATGAGTCAATAGCTGATGTGGTGACTATCAATAGTGTCTGCTGGCAAGACTTGTAAACTCAGGCTCTAATTTCTAGGTGCAATAGTCTAACTCCAGGAAATCCACCTCAAAGAATAATCCCATGTTCACAGGCTCATCTGCTAGCAACCATTGGGCTAAAGTAGGATTTCTCTCCTAGGCTCCTCCAGGTTTGGTATGAGATGGATTCATGATTGCCGACGTCACCAGAGAAAAGTCTTCGTATGTTACCAATAGAAATGTTTTTTCAGAAATGTGTTGTGCTCTCTCCTACCCAGCATGTACCAGCACAACCACACAACAATGAGCAATTGTGCTCTAGATGCAGGTCCCTGCTTGTGAACCAGAGCTGGCACAGTGACTGTCAGGGGAGATTCATAAAGTGGAGTGTAGGATGGGTATTTTCTTTGAAACCCTAGGTCATGCTACACTTGGCTCAAGTCAATGACTCACTCCAATGAATGCTAAAGTCATTCATGATTTCTTTTTCTTAAACAATAAAGTAACATTTTATGTGTCCATAAAGGGTAATAAAAATGTAATGGACACTCTGTGAGCCTAAATCATACCCAGTGAAGGCAATGAAAGGAGCTCTGTGGCTTCCACACGCTTTCGATCATGCCTCTTTTACTTCAAGTTTTTCTTCAAGGGACTTTTCAATTTAGCAAGGAGGGGAGTTCTTTCTTTTTTCACACTAATCTCCACCTCTTCTTGAAGCAGTCTCATTTGCCATGGTGCCCTTTAAAGCAAGAAAAAAATTATTAATTCCTTCTTTTCCTTTTAATGTAAAATGTAATAATATCTCAAATCCGAACATCAAATAGTGCGCTAACATCACTAAGAGATTTTAGGAAAAAATCAGATCCAAACCTCTGGGAGGTAAGGATCTGAGGCCTGAAGGGAAGGGAAAAATTCTTCATCTGAATGACAAGGCTCTTGTAATTTCTAAGGTTTACATTATTTTAACTGTAGGACATTCTTACCTTCTTTTGGGATGCCTCATACAAAAAAATCCCACAGAATTAAGAAAAAAGGAGCATTTAAGGCTCATGAGTACAGTCAGGTCTGAATGATGTATACAAATATTTGCTATTTATACCCTTTGTTAAGGCTGTTAGGAGGTGCCTGGGATGAAGGCCTTGTTTTTTGTAAATAGAAAAAAGTTCTGCAGCAGTCTAAGATGTCCCTGACCAGCACACACATGCCAGTTATGCCTTAGCCAAGCTCCTTGCATACATGACTATAACTTTTCAACCAACCTATCTATTCAGAAAAAAAGGAAAAGGTCTTTTTGTAAACACTACTCCATAACTAGTTGTTGATTTCTAAGGTACATAAATGTCTGAGAAAAAATACGGCCTTGAGTCTTATGACCTTCAATTTGGAGTGGAGCTGCTAAATTCATAATTAAGCAGTACTGGATGCTACCAATACATTTCTCTATTCAGGCTTGTCTTGCTGCAACCCAAGTATTTTCAAGCAGAGCTGGAATTTCACAAAGACTTCTGCGAGAGTGTGGAGCAGGGATTAATATTGAACAAATTATAGTGTGGGTGAGGGGCCTGCAGCCTCCTTCAGAAGAGCTTCTTAGCCAACCAGGTAAAGGGAGGGATTCACTTCCAAAGTGTGGATTTGTCAGGATACAGTTGTTTACACATCTACTGCAGAATTTCTGTGACACACAAAGTATGCACAGGTTACAACTTTCTCTTCTGGCTCTGAAGGAACATAGTGTTGGTTAGCTATTCTTAACTTATTAACTACTCTTTGTACTATATTCCTTATTTATCCAAATCAAGGCAATCTTAGGCTAGCAAGTTTATAATTAAAATGTAACATCAGCATACATAATTAGGATCAACCCAAGTATCTGACCCAGCCTTGAATCCATGACTCTGGCTGGCAGTCTTTGAAAGGATTATTCCGTTTTCTTCAGGAGATGTCTCAGTTTTTTATTTCAAAGCTGGGTTTCAGTAGGGCAGATTTCCAGTCTGTGCGGCTTCCCTTCCAGACCGTTTTCAAAACAGCCCTTTAGTCCCTTGCTCTGTGGTTTCTTTCACATTCGAGACAAGCGCTGTTCTAAAACCCGCATGTTAGAATCTGGGATTAAAAATAGCCACTGCAGACTGGTTAGCATGAAGCAGCCATTCATAGAGCACAATAGCCACCGCCACAGCCCCACGCCAAGTCCTCAGCCTGCACGGAGCAGCACAGCCCCACCAACAGGCACGGTGCTGAGCTGGTGCCTCTCCCAGATGGTCTCAGCCCTTCTGTCTCTCCCCATCTGACAGCTTTGCAAAGCTGATGGAGGATGGCTGCTCTTCCAGAGGGGTGCCACAGCACTCTCAGAAACCTCACCAAGGCTTGTGCTTGATAACCGCTAGCAAATTTCTAGGTTAAGCTCCTTGAGCCAGCATTAAACACTGGCTTGCAATAGACATAATTGCCTATTGTGTGTTTCATAAGATCCCCATGAAACTCTGCAACATAACATTACATATGAATATTTCCAGCAAATGTAGAAAAACATCTATAATTACTAAGAGCTGATATACAAAAGAACAAAATTCTTTCTTTCAGATTGGCCATAAACATTAGTTTGAGGTTGCAAAGCTTTTAACACACCTTAAACCCTTCAATTTTCCTCACAGGACTGTTTCAGAGCAGTCATTTCCCTATTTATGCCCCATGCACATCCCAGCTCTTTATAGCTATGGCTCATCTATATACTTTTTACCTCTTGCCTTGGCCAGGGCTCACCCCTTTCACTTCATTACTTCTCCCACCTTAACCTGCCTCTTCCCTCTACTCCAAAAATCATTAACTCTTCAGTCTCTCAGTCTGAGACTTCTGTTGTCAAGATTTGTGGAGTTTGAAACTCTCTGTCCAACCACAATAAAATAGTTTTAGAGTCATTTTACACATAAGCCAAAGCAAGAGCAAGAAGTCCAGTTGAGCTAAAAGGTGAAGCTGAAAAAGCCTCCAGTCCTTCAGTTGGTAGGGGCTTACCACTGGCTTCAGTAAATGCAAGTTCAAATCCCAGGTTTTAAGTAAAAGCTTAAATCAGCCTTCCTGTCAAAGTATAGTTATCGACAAAGCTATGTCAGGTGTGCCTGACTTCAAAATCTTGAAGGACAATGACTCCCTGGGACCCTGCTTCACTGCTGCACTGCCCTCCTGGTGAAGAAGTTTTTGCTCACACCCAATTTGAACTTCCTCAGAGGCAGTTTTGGGCATTTGCCACTGTTATTCCTTCTGTTGTATCAGAGACCAGTTTAGGTCTGTGGTTGTTATAACTCCCCATTGTGCAGCTGTGGGCTGCCAGCTGACCACCCTGAACCCTCCTCTTCACCAGCATGAACAACCCTAGCTCTCATGGGTCCCAGTGTCTCCCCTAGGAAACTTCTCCAGAATCTAGAGCCTCTCCAGTTCATCCACAACCCTCTTGAACTGGGGAACCCACAGCTGGGTGTCCAGTACTAAACAAAAGAGAACATAGATTCCCATTAATCTGCTGGCCACATTATCTCTGCTGAAGCCCAGTGGGCAGTTTGCACTGTTTTCTGTATAAGTGCATTTTTGGCTAATATATTCAGCCTAATGTCCATCACAGCCCTAGGTCCTTTCTTGCAGGGTGGCTTTTCAGTCAGTCAGGTCAGCTGCTGTGGGGGTTAACCCTTCTCCATGTGCAGAGCCTCTTTTGAACTTTGTGAGGTTTCTGTCAATTCAATCCTCAAAATGTTTTGCATTCCTTTTGAATCAAATCTTTTTCATTTAGCACATCAATCTCTCTCTTTAGTGTTATCTCCGAATTTGCTGACAGTGTGCTCTGTCTCCTCATGCAGAGCTGAAAATATGACCAGTGCCAGGTTCAGTATGAACCCCTAAGCTACTAATATCAACCCTGGAGGTACTTGACTTCTTAGTCCCTAAATGGACTTTGAGCCATTGATGAACAACATTTGAGCCTGGTGACCAACACCATTTTTAAACCATCTAATGGTCCATTTTTCCAGATGGAAGCAGGTAGACTCTGTTTTCCCTTAGCCTCACTCTCCCTGCAGCTCTTCTTCCAGGCAGAGCAAATAAGGGGTTTCAGTAATCCAATGCTATGCATTTTAATCAAAATTACTAGTTCCCATAATCCCAGAATTGAAAAACTTTAAAGATAAGAGCATGGTGAAAATTGATGCTTTTGTCACTACATTAAGTTGCATTCACTGAGGTCGTCTTGGAAGCTTTGACTAAAGCTAGGAAACATCTTTTACATCTTACATAAAGGAGGGAGTTGGCAACAGAGAGAATAACAAAAGCCAATCCTCCTGGCCCCACAAGCTACACAGCAACAGCTTCATATGGCTAGAAGCCACCAGGCACAAACCACCATACACAGCCCCGGAGAAGTCAAATCTCTGGGAGGAGGTCATAGGCAGGAGGCACCAGGACCTTGTCAGAGACCCATCACTCCATTACAGAGCAAAACTGGCTTTCAGCTGGTTTCCAGGGAGAGCTGGCAGCATCTCCCTTCAGTTAAGCAATTTTCTGATTTCCTTGTTGAAGTCTTTGTAACTAATAGCTCCGTTCACTCAGCTTCACTTTTACAATGGGTAATAAATTTCTGGGGGAAAGCCATGCATTTCAGTCTCTGCTGCACTAAACATAAAA
The DNA here is from genome assembly GCA_013400555.1 of Jacana jacana. Classification (NCBI taxonomy): domain Eukaryota; kingdom Metazoa; phylum Chordata; class Aves; order Charadriiformes; family Jacanidae; genus Jacana; species Jacana jacana. The sequence goes on along the minus strand of VZTM01030712.1, from coordinate 33,584 downwards.
ATAAAATAACAGTGCGTTACTGTTCTTTAGTGGCTTTTAAATTCTCAGGAAATGAGCTCTCCCTCAGCAGGTAAGGTGGGGGGTTTCAATGACAACTTATGAATCAGACAACACACAAAGGAAGCAAAGGGAGAGAGAGAAAAATATCCTCCTAATCTGTTCTCAAACAGATTGTCAAAATGTGCTCCTGCTGAAGCCAATTATTTTAAAATTTAAATGACTAGGCACAAATCTGGTTCCAGTGTGAACTGACAGCATGTGAACCCCTGCAAACTGAAACACAGGTACAAGGAATTAGAATTGTATCTCTCCTACAGCCACTGTTCAGGTGAGAACAAAGGAGTCAGCATTTCGTACCTTCTTCTACTCACATATACAGGTTTTCAAAACGCAAATTCCAAAAAGGCAGTTAGTCATAGAAGACATCAGTTGCTAAAGCAAAAAAGATCAAATTTGGGATATTTGCCTTTCTCTACAGTGACAAAGGATCCCATTCTATGGTTGGAAATGGTACTCTGAAGCATGAAGGTGGGCTTGACAGACAGCAAATGCTAAAGAGATTATATTAATATCCAGGTATTATAAAAGAATTGGCCAAATCCAAACAAATCATTTAAGGGTCTGGCTGCTAATCTCCTGCATGTGAAAGAAAGAGAAATTTCTCATGGACAACATTGCTTCCCACAAGACTCATGGACCATGCAAGTGATTTCATTGGCCTGGGGGAGCAGGGAGGGAGGAACTCTCACCCTTCTGCAGTCAGTGGCTAAGCCTCCCCCGAGCTCATGTGGACCAATACTCCCAAAGCAGCAGCTGTGGAGGGGCACAGGACTGTCCAAGGGTGCCTCGAGGCACCTCTGAGCCCAATCCTGTGACGCCTCAAACATCCTCCACCCCATGCTAGGCACTCACAAGATCCACAGGTTTCACCTTATTGTAAAATAACAACTGAACCAGTAAGTGGCACCATATTAGCTTGAGATCTGCAGGCTACAGCTCAATGCAGGCTCTCTTTATTGGTCAGCACTGCAATGCTCACATCTGTGTACAGGGGTAGAAGCTCACTGCTATGAAATATTCAAACTAAGAAACATTCTCTGCATGATTTCCCTTCATATAACATTCTAGGTAAAACAAATGTATTCAGTGCCTGACCCAACACCAGTTTCTCAGGCTACTGGGAGTCACTGAGAGTTTTCTCCAAATATAGCTACAAGGTCAGTTTTTTAATTCCCCCCCTCTAGTATGTTACTACAGCCTGGTTGTTTTGTAAGCACTCATTCATTTAATTTTCATTCATGCCCATCTGTGAGCACAAAGAAGTGAGAGCAGTTCATGAGAAGACATGAATACTAAAATCAGAGTCAGTTCCTTCAGTGTGGCTTCAGATGCAAAAAATCATAGCCTCCCTTTGGGAAATTTTCATGGTGATTATTGTTGTAATAAACTATTAAGTGATGGAGTGGTTACTTGATAATTATGGAGACAGAATCCATCTGTTAGATCGCCTGTTAAAGTGCTGGACTTTTCTCAAATATTAATGTGTCTTCATGGGCACTGAGCTCCTAACATCCCTGAGGTGCAATAACCACATTATTTATGGCAGCACAGAGCTGCTTATAGGGCAGACTTTGTTAACATTTGAGATCAGCTGTGCAAAGAAAAGTTCTTTTAACATAAACTGAAATTAGTGTTAAAAAGAGATGCCAAAATTGAAAGAATGTACCATTCTTAAAATCCTATCTGTTCTTCCACTGTGCAAAAGGAACCTTAATGATTGTGACAGAAATTTTCAGGAAAGAAATAATTTTACTTGTTCTCTGAATCAGCTTGCTTGATTCATAATCTCTCAGATATCTCCTAGACAAGGGACCTCCCAGAGGCAGTTCTGTGCTTTTGTTTGCCCTGCCGTTTGAACTGACAGTGAAAAAGTAACAAGAAGATCTTATTTCCTCTCTAACAGGAAAGTATTTCACCATGTGATAAGAATAAAATAATGGAAATATCACAGACTTGTTAAGCCTTTTGTAGAGAGGCTCTTAAAAAGTATTTTGTAATTCCCTTAAAACGGTCTGCAGTCTTGTATTAGAGATACAATTATCTTTTAATCTTTCCAGGGATTAAAACCCTCCAGAAAAAAAAAATCATAGCCCATTACACTCAAATCAGCTCTCCTTTTTCCTTGCACTGTTGATTTGTGTTTGGACATTGCTCTGCTGTTCACTGAAGAGGAGGGCACCATGAGGACAACATGCAGCTGATGATGTTTTATTGGCACACTCAGCACAAAAAGGAAGAAGAGAGAGTTTATCCTCTTGATGGTTGATATTGGTATGAAAAGTTAACTTTTTTCTTTCTCAATTAAATGAATTTGGCATCCATCATCCAGTGTCAAGTCTGATAATATAGCACAGGAAATAGCCTTCCGCAGCTGCCACCCGTATGCTGCAGCTCTGGCCAAGGGGTAGCCCAGTCAGTCCTGGTAATTACTTGCAGGAAAGTGTCAGTCAGGACAAACGTCCGTGGGACTGTGCAAGAAATTGTGCAAGACAAAAAAAAAAGTTTGTACATCAAGTCATCACAGCTGAACTAGATCTCCAACAGGAGTCCAATAATAGCAATAATTTATTCTTTTTGGGTTTATCAGTACTGAAAATCGGTAATTGTCTGAAACTGCACAGAAAACATGATGAGATCCATCAGAAAGAGAAGCAGCATGATTTCCCTTTCAGTGACGATTAGAAATGCATTAGATTCAGAATACTGCATTTAGTTGCTGCTGCCTCTGGGTTATTTACAGCCAGTTTTCAACCGGTGTTACCGATATTTTAGTGCATGACCTCCCACCAGCTGCCTTCCCAGAGCCTTTGGTTATCTCACACAAGTGGCACTTGAGACCACCACCTGTGGTGAGATAAAGTAAAGGTTGTACAGATTTCAGACTCGTGATGCTGCTGGGAAATGCTGTAATCAATGGGGTGGATTAAATGTACTCCAGGGACTACAGAAGATGCTCCGGCATTGCTTATTCACCCTTTTCTGCTAAGTAGTGTTGGCCAAATTCTTCATACAATTGCCTTGTGTTTCCCTCTGATGGCCACCTGGTTGTTGCTTCTGATGGACACCTGGCTCTTGCCAGCCCTGAGTTCACCCGTTCCCAGCGGAATTAGCAGAACTGCTAGTATTTCTGGAGAGCTGAACATCAGCCAGGTCTCATTTTAGCCTGTAAACATGAAAAAAACACCTGCCTGAGTCTCACCTAAATTTTCCTTCAATTTGTAAGGCTTATTAACTTTCCCGAGAGGTCAGTGTTGAAACAAGACTTTTTTAAAGCTACTTTTTTTTTTTTTTTTTTTTTAAAGGCAGGTTTTTAATGTTTATTCACCAATAATACCTTCCTTACCTGAGTATTTTACAGGGAGGACTAATGATCCCATATTGCTTGAAGCTTTTCCTGGCTTTATGTTGCTGGGTGCTGCATCTTTCACAGGTGAGCAGATACCTATGTGTCAACAGTTTGCAGAAAGCCTCGCTGTGTGGGCTGTTCACTGTTATCTGGTTGCCACAGCAAAACCATGCGAAGGTCTTCCCAGAGGAAGCACCGAAAATTGTACTGTGTGCAGCTTGATTTGGAGCTGTTATTGTAACTTTCTTAAATTTTTGTAATGGAAGAAACCCACCTTGTGAAACACAGAGTCTTTCTTAACTGAACCCCAACAAAGCCTTGTTTTTGGAACTGCTCCCAAAACTATCTCATCAGGTCTAGAAAGCAAAAGAAACAATTGTTAAACATAACAACCCAGAACTGCATAGCACTGATCTCCTTTCTACAAGCTGGATTTTCCAAACACGTCATGGAACTGCAGGTGGATATGATGGGGTCTTGATGAACTGCTAATCTGGATACCATTAACACAGGCCATTCTGGGAGCCCCTGTCTGGCTGTGGGCTCCATAAGGTGCCAGCACACACGGCCATTCTGCATTCATGCCAATCTTAGCCTTTCTATTACAATTGTCTGCAAAAAAATTTGGGGTAGAGGTAAAGTAATCTTTCCTGACAAAGAAAAATTACTGCAAACTCATCTGGGAGATAAAAATAATAAAAATTTGTCTGAGAGACTCAGCAACTTGCAGCAAAAGGGAAGATAACCAAGTGTCCGAATTTAATATAATTTTGTGTGAAAAATCCTATTCCAACTGGAGTCTTTGAAGAGTAGCAGGCATTTTATTAGGACAAGAACATTGGGAAGAAAGCTTATACCAATGAGCTAAAACAAAGAAATGTGAACTGCAAAAACCAAGCATTTAGCTTTTTTTTTTTTTTCTCAATGAGGGACCAATATAATAGTACGTTCCTCAATTCCAAAGAATTCTAGTATTTCAGGCAAATTTTTATTCTCTACTGTTACCTGTTACTGAGGAAAGAATCCCACCTCAAATTTATCATTCAGATGGACTATCTAGGACTCAGTTACCCATCTGATGGGAAAAAAATAGGTACTGAATCTGAACCTCCCCTGACTTACAAATGCACATCTACCCACACTTTTAGGTGGGGAAAAAAAAAAAAAAAGTAATGAAAAAAGTACTGATATGTCTTCAGAAACAGAAGTTCTTCAGGCAACCAAAATGTTGCTGTGCTGATTTGCTTCTTACTTGAACAAGATTTCCCATAATTTGTATTTGCCAAAAACTGCCAATCTGTCTGTAGCCTGTAGGAACATAACATGTTACATCTTCTCAACACTCTGTAAAAAATTAACAAGTGGACATTCCTTACTAGTATTTGTTCTTCCTTTTCCAACTATGTTTACTGCAAATTTTCTGTTCATAATGTCTAGGTCTTTAAAGCCAGAGAAAAAGAAAACTTTTCCCTTTCTTTGCCTCCTGTGATGTGATGCACTCATAGCTTTTCCTATTCCACAAAGTTTAACATGGATTCCTCCCTTTTGAATTGATAAAAAGCAGCTGGTCATACTGTCAAATGGCAAATATCAAGGCATGCCAGCTAATGGGCGAGCTTTAAATTGAAAAAGGGAAAAATCTAGAGAAATGTGCGTTTCAAAATGTGGATTACACCTGGACATTCTCTTTATCTTCTTGGTTCAGAACCTTAGCTTTCACATTTTTGTTCATTCTTATGTCCAGTGAGCATAAACACATACACAAATTCTATCTTCAGGCAGCATACAGAAATGCATATGCTGACTATTTCCATTATTACATTATCTCCTTTGGGATATCTTCTCTTGTGTTTGCTGTTCCTTTCCCCTTGTCTTATGCTTTTTACTCTGCATTTTCTCCATCATCCAAGGGAGTTGTGTAACATTTTCCACTGCTGCCCTGAATCCCTTATGTTCCCTCCTTCTGTCCAGCCATCCTGGCTCTTCTCATTCTTCAAAACAAAACCTCTTTTCCCTCATGCAAAATCACACTATATCTGGCTCCTTTTTTGCCTATTTGTGGTTTTTAATCATGTACTGTTGGCCAACATTATCTCCTAGAAACTGGTCATCCTAATTGCTCTCTTCTGCTCCCTCTTCAATCATGCTATTCCACAAACAACCAGGAACTAGAAGCTGCTGACTTTGCCATCCTCACTTTGCACCATTTCTTCCTTCTTCTCTTTGCTCCCAGTTTTCCTTTCTATCTCTTCCCGGGAGATGTTCCCTGCATTCTCATCTGTGGTTTCACTAGGACAAAAAAATGAGTCATTCAGAGTGCATGCAAAGATGCTGTTGTTGACAAAATTAATTGCACTTTCAATGTCTCATCCAACTTCAGAGGTATAAAAGGTAGCTGTCTCTTCTAAGCTGAGTCAAATCCCACTCTGGCTGTAAAAAACTGTACCAGTAAGAGGAAAACTGCTGACAGCATTATTGTCCCTGTTTTCTTGTACAGGATAGCTATAACTCAAGCCATAAAGGTTATGTCATTTAAAGGTATATTAATGCATCTCTCCCACAAACCCTTGAAAAACTCTCTATGATCCACAGCAGCTTTTGGTACAACTCAGGAGATGTAACTGTTTAATGAGCTGACCATCCCATGAAATGAACTCCACAAACAGAGAAGATCAACACATCCCTTACTAGGCTACACTCCAAGCACCAGATTCCCTGACTATGTTTTTCTTGTATATAGAAGATAAACATGCTTTTGAAAAACAAAAAAATCATAACACACACACACCATCAAATTAGTTATAAAATTAAGACACTCCCTTTTGCATTCTTTTTTCATGTGAGGAGAAGCTAGGAAACAACATTGTGATGGATACATAGCATTCATATACTCTCATGGTACGGGCACTCCATAAGAGGCAGAAGAAAAATGAAGAGCAATCATATATTGACAGCATGTGCACAAGATGGCATTTAATATCAATGAATAATTAGGCAAGAGTAGAGAATTATTGCTGGTAATTATGACCAGCAGCATTGCACCATATCATGTCTTATTTTTGGAAAAAGAAAACGTTATCCATCATTTTTCCCTTGCATCACACAGTTTCAGTTATTAAACATACACTTTTCAACTAAATTAGGCATAACTGTTGACATTGGCTTCAGAAAATACCTCAAGCTTATGGGAAAAATACAAGAATTAATTGTATTCAGTATCGTTGTGATTGATTTGGCAACTTTTAGAGATATAAAAAGTAAGTGTGTACAAGATGCTCTCATCTTTTCTTAATTTCGATTTTCAACTGACAAATATCTTTGAACTCTTAAGCAAATCCTTTGCTATAGTATGTAGCAGTATCATAGAAACTATGACTTCCAGCTCCATCTTAAAAGTCTTTCTTGGGCTTAGGAATTTGTTCCCATTTTGCAGGAGAAAGATATTCATCATATATTCACTTGACCATCATTTATATGCCTTTAACTTTAACAGTGTGTTGGGATTTGTTCTTCTCTCTTTTATGTACTTATGAATTGTCCACTCCCAAGCTTTCAATGTTTGAGACTAAGCAGAACAGCTTTTTTAGCCTTTTTTTGCATAAGATGCTCCTTTTCTTGATAATGTTTAGCAGTCCTCTTCTACATCTCATCTCTGAATGTCCATGGGCAAAAGTGAGCACCCCATGTTAGGTCTCTCCAGCATCTTCTGCTGTGATTCTAATACATAAGTGAGATGGAAATAATTCCTCTAATGTCTTTTAGGACAGCTTTACTTTTTTTTTCCTTGGGTCTGAAAGATCAAGGGTACATGAGCAAACCCATGCTGCATTTTCTCCCATCCTCAATTTAGTAGACCAGGAGCATATTAGTAAAACTTCTCTTATTCTCTTTTACATTGGTTGTTATGACTTTACCTCATAGTTGCTACCATAGCTGTTATTGAAAACTGAATCTTAGTATTAATTTTATTTTGGTGACACATTTTATTATTCTTAACACTTATACAGTTCTTACTGCATAGCAGACTCATTTCTCTTCCTATATGACTCAAGAGCTTTCTGTTATTTGTTTTAATATCCTTTGCTGGGTCTGTCTCAACTTGGCATTTGGAAATTCGCACTTTGTTCCACCCCATTTTGACCTCTATGACTGCTGATGGCCCTTTTTCCACTCTTTGAAATATCTCTCTCTTCTAATCTCCTTCTTAAGGCAGTTATTTATCTTACTGGAGCTGGAGAGTTTCTCTGTAAGATTTTCCTCATGGCTGGAATACAGAATTCTGTCACTTCAACAAAGAAATTTGTGACTGCTCACACACTGGAATACCTGGACACCGCTGTCATCAGTACCACTTGTCTCCAGCCTATACCAGACCAGTTAGGGTATCTCGTAGTGCTTAACACAATCCCAAGTAGTCTGCATGGCCTTAACACTGTTATGGTATCTACCCATACCTGTTGGTATCTCTGATACTGTTCTCTCAACCTTGAGATCCAGTGCAGCTCCAGTATCCCAAGAATTTATTTGACCAAGTGATTGTGATTGTGGTTGAGGCCTCTTCACTGGAGATACTCAAGGTGAGCCTCAATGAGGCTCTGGGCAACCTGGTCTAGTTGTGGGTGTCCCTGCTGACTGTGGGGAGGTCAGATTAGAGGGACCCTAGAGGTCCTTTCCGGCCTGGACCATTCTATAATCATAGAATCATTCAGGTTGGAAGAGACCCTTGGGATCATCAAGTCCAACCATCAGCCCTACTCTACAAAGTTCTCCCCTACACCATATCCCTCAACACCACATCCAATCTACTCTTAAACACAGTCAGGGATGGTGACTCCACCACCTCCCTGGGCAGCTGATTCCACTGACTGACCACTCTTTCTGTGAAAAACTTTTTCCTAATGTCAAGCCTAAACCTACCCTTTAGAATCTTTAGAATCATAGAACAGAATCATATAATCACTCAGGTTTGATAAAACCTCTAAGATCATTGAATCATGCTGTAAACTGCTAAGTTGACCACAAAACCATTTCCCTCTGAGTTACATCTACCTGTCTTTTAAATACCTGCAGGGACAGGGATTCCACCACCTCCTTGGGCAAAGTGTTCCAATACTTGACAACCCTTCCAGTGAAAAAATTTTTCCTAATATCCAATCTAAACCTCCCCTGGTGCAACATGAGGCCATTTCCTATTGTCCTATTGCTTGTTACTTGGGAGAAGAGACCAACCCTCACTTCATTACACCCCACTTTCAGGCAGTTGAAGAGAGTGATAAGGTCTCCCCTTAGACTCCTTTTCTCCCAGCTCCTCATAAGGCTTGTTCTCCAGACCCCTCACCACCTTTGTTGCCCTCCTCTGGACATGCTCCAGCACCTTAATGTCTTTCTTGTAGTAATGGACCCAAAAATGAACACACTCAAGGCCTCACCAGTGCTGAATACAGGGGGACAATCACTTTCCTAGTTATGCTGGCCACATTGTTACAGAATCACAGAATGATATGGTGTTGGAAGGGACCTCTGGAGATCATCTAGTCCAACTCCCAATATTCTTGATACAAGCCAGGATACTATTGACCTTCTTGGACACCCAGGCACACTGCTAGCAATAACTGCATCAATTACTCAAATAATGTGTCTTCAATATTAATGTCATCCCTTTGCAATTTCTTTATCAATTGCATAACCTTGTTCACCTGACCACTCTCTTTCTGTATCCTTCCCAGGAAGAGACATTGAAATTACACAAGTATTCCCTAATCTATATAGCTTTCACAGTCATGCCTGACACGTTGGTAAAAGGAGGACATGTCCTGATGCTCAAACTCCCTTCTTTGGAAAAAAACAATGAAGTTGGTTTTTCTCAGTAGCAGAATATCCCTGTAAATGAAATATCTAAAGGTCCACATTACTTTGATATGCAAAGCCATCCTGAGGCTTGTGTTTTGGTAAAGATCTACCATTGTTTAAAGCTTCTCACCAATCTGAGTATGAAGACTTATCTCCTCTCCAGCACTGTTTTGCTGTATTATTTGTACCCCTTTCCCTTAGCAGCTTTCCTTTTCGGTCTTTTCTTTTCCTGGCACACACACTATTGTTTTTAAACTTATGTGAGTTTTTAACTTACATATTATATCTTCACTACAGAGAAGCACACAGCTCTGGATCTGCTGACAAGGTCATTGAATTTTTTCAGTGAGGCTCTTAGTTCTCCCTGTTCTTTGCACTAGCAGGACTATTTGTTCTCTCCTCTGTGACCACACCCCATTTTCTGCAAAGCAAAAGGGAGGCTAGATTAGGTAAAATAGTAGAACTGAACCTGGAAATCTCATTTATGATCACAAACAGTCAAAAGAAGCATACGCTAGAAAAGAATCTTGGGTACTGATTGTCCAATATCTGGGAGATCAAACATGGATCAAACTTGATAACAATATCAATTTTCTCATTTATATTTTATTTATTCCTATTGAAAAGTTACAAGTTACAGTTTGGAGGTAAAGCAATAAGGCATTTCATAGAATCACAGAATGGTTAGAGTTGGAAGGGACCTTAAAGATCATCCAGATCCAATTCCCCCGCCATGGGCAGGGACACCTCCCACTAGACCGGGTTGCTCAAAGCCCCATCCAACCTGGCCTTAAACACTTCCAGGGATGGGACTTCCACAACTTCTCTGGGCAACCTGTTCCTGTGTCCTACCACCATCACAGGAAAGAATTTCTTTCTAGTACCTTATCTAAATCTCCCCACATTCAATTTAAAGCCATTACCCCTCCTCCTATTGCTACACTCCCTGACAAAGAGTCCCTCTCCAGCTCTCCTGTAGGCTCCCTTTGGATACTGGAAGGCTGCTATAAGGTCTCCCCAGAGCCTTCTCTTCTCCAGGCTGAACAGCCCCAGCTCCCTCAGCCTGTCTTCATAGGACAGGTGCTCCAGCCCTTTGATCATCTTCGTAGCCCACTTCTGGACCTATTCCAACAGGTCTATGTCCTTCCTGTGCTGAGGACTCCAGAGCTGGACACAGTAAGTACTCCAGGTGGGGTCTCACAAGAGCAGAGTAGACGGGTACAATCACCTCCCGTGACTTGCTGGCCATGCTTCTTTTGATGCAGCCCAGGATGTAGCAGTGAGCTGACAGTGTGCGCTGCTGACTCGTGTTGAGCTTCTCATCCACCACCCCTCCCAAATCCTTCTCCTCAGAGCTGCTCTTCAGCCATTCTTCACCCGACCTGTATTTGTGCTTGGGATTGCCATGTCCCAGGTCCAGGACACGGCACTTGGGTTGGTTGAACTTCATGAGCTTTGCATGAGCACACTTCTCAAGCCTGTCCAGGTCCCAGTTTCTGTTACTCATAATTGGTATTTAGGAATCCTAAAGGTAAATTCCCTCCAAAGGCAGGATTCCTTCTTCATTTGCCTTTGCTCCATTTCAATTCCACTTGCTCTAGTACATTCCTTCTCTCACCCGTTTTTTTTTCTCTATTTTTTATATTGCATCTGATTCTGTGTCACTTCATTTGCCTATAGCCTTTCAGGTGCTACTATAGTCTATGAAATTAATAACATTTAACTTTTCTATAATGCTCAACACACCAACAAGAACATGTACACGAACAGAATCCTAACAGAAAACACAGATTTTATTTGAAATTACTGTATGCCAGGCCGTGCCATCATTTTTCCATTCCATGACATCATCCAAAGAAATAATAAAACAGTATTTTAATTCTGTAGCAAAGCAAATACAAAACATAATTTGGAGTATGGTGTCCAGTTCTGGGCTTTCCAGTTCAAGAAAGACAAGGAGCTACTGGACAGGGTCCAGCAGAGGGCTATAAAGGTGATCAAGAGACTGGAGAGACTGAGAGAACTGGAGAGAGTGAGAGGGGATCTCAATCAGTGCTTATAAATACTTAAAGGGCAGATGTCAAGATGATGGGGTCAGGCTCTTCTCAGCGATGCCTGGCAACAGAAGAAGGAGCAATGGGCATAAGCTGGAACACAGGAAATTGCACCTGAACATAAAGAAAACTATCTTTCCTTTGAGAGTAACAGAGCACTGGAACAGGCTGCCAAGAGAGGTTGTGCAGTCTCCTTCTCTGGAGATATTAAAAACCCACGTGTACGTGTTCCTGTCCAGCCTGCTCTGGGTGAACCTGCTTTGGCAGGGGGTGTGGTCTGGATGATCTCCAAAGGCCCCTTCAGCCCCTACTGTTCTGTGATTCTGTGGTTATTTCTCTGGGCAAAAAAAAAAAAAAATAATCTTGGCACTACAGAACACAACCACAAAAACTGATATAAGAAATGGAATTTCCATAATATACCAAGGACTCTTCTCACAAACAAGAAACTCTTCTCCAATATATGACCTGCCACCGTATTTTTACATAACTCTCAACAAAGCAGACTGATGCCAAAGTTATTTCACATGCTATCAGAGCACTTTTGATAAGAATGTTTTCACCTTTCAATTCCCTTATAGCTGCAACTGAGCAAGTAAGGGGAAAAAAAATTTAAAAAAAAAGCTTTTGAGAATTACATCATATTCCCTGGATAAATTAACACAGAATAAGAATATAAGAATGTCACCTCTTCTTTCATTTCTCTTCACTTGACACCTCTTCAGGATGCTGATTTCACCATCTGGTTACGATTTTTTAATCATATCTTATGTTTACTAAAAAATGCAAAGTAAAAACGCACAAGGAATGGGAGATACCAGCATAAAGATCTCCAAAGGATTTCTCAAACAATTACACTTTTTCCTGAGCTCATTTTGTTTTTCCCTATTGCAAGGGTTCCTTTTCTATACTTTCATATATTCCACACCCACACTACTAACCGAGAAGTTGGAATCACCCTTTTGAAATGTTCCCATTTCTCCAGAAGCTGCCTGTGCCTCCAGGAGCTGTGCTTTCTGTCATTGGGCCCCCTCCTATCTCTCCCACCGATTTTCTCAGGCAGGAGTGAACCCCTACACCAACCATATGCAAGCTCTGACATTTACATCCCAAAGGAGATGTTCCTGTGAGTAACAACTCCTCAGTTTGACTGTCTTTTTCTCCTTGGTCCTTGAGTTTTCCTTTGTGGTGAAAAAGTAATTGCCCTTAATCTCCTCCAAGCCTAGAAGAAAGTTTAGGCAAGACCAGAAGGCAAATTTAAAGGAATTGCAAGGAAAAGTAAAGTATGGCTACTTTGATACCTCTGAAAAGAATGAAAACAATTATAAATATATTGTTCTTACCACTGTGGTGGCAGCTCCAAGAATGGATCTGAAAAGAAGACTGAAGCATTGAAACAATAACCTTCAGACACTTCGTATGTCCTAACACTGACCTGAGGAAGAGAGAAAGCTCACAAAGCTCCCTGTTCCTGGCCAGCTCTGGTTTGCCTGAGCACCAGAACCTCAGCCAGTGATTCCCAAAGACTTTGGACTTCCAAGTGCCTCAGAAGGACCAGGGACTGTTTTTGAGGGTGGTCATGAGATCTGAATAGAGCTCAGTCAAGGCCTGGATGTTTAAGGATTTTAGCAGGACTTAATTACACCTCTAAATGTAACTATGACATTAGTGCAGGGATTCACTCCTGTTAGCTCCCTTGCCCTTCTGTGTGTGCCACAACTGCTCTAACTGCCAATACCATCAGGAATAAAAGCAGTCACAGTATATTCCCATTTCTGTAAGCTCTGATCGTTACAAGCAAAGAAATCAATGAAAACATCTTAAAAAACATGTACTGAGCATGCAAGTTTGAAAGAAAAATAAAAAGGAGATGAGTAGCACAAGACTTTGGTACAGAGTGAATATCATGTAAGTAACACAGGAGACTTCCACTATCTAACCATATATCAAAGACAGAAAATGTATACATAGACTGAGACATCTACCTGGACAAGGTGGAACTTTGAAGGGATTCTGGAATCATGAAAAATAGAGTTCCAACTCTTCAGATTATCAAGGTGAAAATTTAATTAGGCCAGCAACTGCCTCCATGGGGAAGAGAAGCAGATAATGGAAAGCTCCGCAGATATTCGATGTATTTCTAATAGCTCAAAGTCTACTAGACAAGTTAGAAAATCAATACATAGATTTTTCACTAGAAAAAAAACCAAACAGTATTATTGAAAAACTAAATGCTGAGGTTACAGGTTTGGTTCTTTTTTCTGGTAACATTTCCATCATGTTTTTTTCTTTCCCAGGAGAAATTTTCAAATGAAAATGAAATCAGGGAAGTCCTGTGACATGTGTTACATAGAACAGTGGTCTAGATTAGCACTATTGTCCCTTCCAACCTTATAACCTATGAATCTCAAGGAAAAAAGTAAAAAGGAAAAAATAACTCTCTCTGACTTTCTGATGAACGTAACTGTCAACATTTCCAAACAAACAGAGCCAGTTGCACTTTTCTGCCCTGGAGAAGCTCATAAAGCTGCTATTTGTTTGTGCAATGAATAACCCAATTGACCTGAAGCACTAAGCTGTTTTGTCTTGCTGCAAGGAGGTCCTGTGGAGATATCAGCTGTAGGAACACCCCCAGTTTACCAATGCCAGAGGAAATATGACAGGAAAAACACTGAGCTCGTATGTTCTCCCAAAACCCTGGTTAGCTTACGTAACAGGTGCTGTGTATCAAGGTGATGTGAGGGAAAAGATGAAGAAATTAACCTTGTGGCATAAATCCAAAAGCCTGTCCCCTTCAGTTACGTTTTCTCCTCCTCCAAACTGCCTATTTACAAAAACTTTTACAATCTTTCCCTTCCCATTTCAAAATCTTTTAATACGGGATCCGCTATGGACAAATATTTGATAATACCTTCTATAGGTGGCTCTGTAGTGGCTCCTTACTACTGACCAAAGTAACGAATCTGAAACTTACACAACCTAGGAAGTTACATTTACACAAAAAAAGGAGATTGATAAAATGAATTAGGTTGGAAGGGACATCTGGAGATCATTTAGTCTAAATCCCTGCTCAAAGCAGTGCTAACTTCAAATTTGGATTCAGTGCCCTCTCCAGTCAAGTTCTGAATATCTCTGGAGGATGGAAAACCTACAGTCTCTCTTGTCAGTCTACCTCTTCCAAAGCTACTGAATATTTGCAATCACATCTCCTTCAGGATAGACATATTTCCATCTGACATACCACTCCTTGAGAATCCCTGTGTTGGCTCAGCATTATGCCAATGATCCTCTTAAAATAGATCCTCAGCACTTGACCATTTGGCCTGCACCACCACCTGAGTTATTGGAAATCAGGAGGAAGAGCTGAATCTAGGGTTAATGGTTGACACAGAATCAGTAGTTTCTGCCTTCAGGCAGGAGGCAATCACATGTTGCTCATTGGACCGTAGGTTTTGGAAGTCTTCCATAGAAGATTCATGGCACAGCAGAATGTCATATCATGTTACCATCACAGCCTTTCTGAATCAATACTTTAGCTTTCTTCTATCAATTATTTTCTAAGGAAATCTTACTTTTTAAAAAATGATACAATTTCAAAAACTTTACCACATGCATCCCATTAGCATATGGCACAACACTTTACACCCAAACCCGCATTAGTTTTGTCCATGAAGCAATTGTGGCAGCTCATAAAGTCTTGGTTAGATTTTGATTGTCTGATGAGATGGGTAAAAGAAGTTTCTAGTTTGTACTGCAGTCAGATTGAGTTCCTTTCACCCTGGTGAAAAGCTGTTATGATAATAGATGCAGGAAAATATACAGCACTTGGGCAGCTAAAGGAAGATAAGGAAAACTGAGCAGAAAGCTGGAGCTCTGAAAGCAACAATGATTTCCTCATTTCCTTGTTGGAACAGATCTGGAATGAAGCAATTCTAGGCCAAGGTTTTAGCGTGAGCTTAGTATCAGACTCGTGACACTGGCATCAAACCTCCCAACTGGAATATGCTTACCTATTAGACTGTGTGAAATAAACCAACCTTACAGCCAGAATTTTAAATATAGATGCTCAGTACAGATCCCTGCTTTCAGATCTATGAATGTGAATAAAAGCAGCCTCTTTTTCTTAAGAACTGCACAGTCAAAACCATCAACCCCAAATACAGCTGCTGGGAGCCACTCAGCATTTTTTCATACCTATTTATTTATGAACCTAAATAAAAATGTCAGAGCCTAATATTAATCTCCTGATTATGGAAACTCTTGGCTTGTGCCTGTTTAATTTCATTTCTAACCCAGCAAAGAAATAAATCAGTCTGACAATTCAAGTCTTTCTGATTATTTCAGAACTGGGAGACTATCCAATAACAGGGGAAAACAGTTTGAAAGGCACACCAGATCACATGTAGGAAACCCCTGTCAGCTCCAGGAGAGGTGAAGTCTTTGCACATTCAGGTAGGGGGAAATACAGTAGTGCTTTCATTGTCAAAGTGCAGGCAGTGAGGAATGGGAGACTCCTTCCAAGCTTCCACAAAACTTTGAAAAACATTTTACTTGCTTCCAGGAGTCAGCTGAAGTGCAACTGGTGCCAAAGGGAACCAGCTTTAAAAATCAGTAACGGCTTGATGCCTTACTCATATGCAACAGAGCTCTAGCAGAGAATCAGACAGGAGAGCGAATGCCAACTGGAAGCAGGAACCCATCCAAAACATTGCTGGAATTCATTCATTGATCATTATGACCCTGGCACCTTCACTAAACTGCCAAGTGTTCATTGTCTGAAACAACCCAGACTGCACAAGTCGTTAGACAATGTTGATTCTATAATATCTTCTTGGAAAAATCAGAAGCTCTGTACCAGATGAGGGAAAATATTTATCCTATTATAGAAAAGAAGGTAGCACATAACACAAGGAAAGGAGAAAATATAGACAGAAGTTAATTGTTCTCCTTATTTTATCTTTCCATCATCATATTCTTTCTGCTATTTCTACATCTAGTTTTAGTAAGAATGGCCGTAAGTTATTTATTTTCACCTACTCATATTCACTGATGTGCCAAGGACCTTACTGCCTGTATTTCCATCCTAAATCTCCACTCTATGTCCTTTTCCTCTGCAACAGCTCTTCAGGCAGAAGTTGCTGCAGGTGCTCTGAAGCTCCCCAGTTCATATCTGCCATTTTGCTACCCAGGTGCTGCCAAGCATGACTGAGCTCTCCCTTGATCCAGGTAGTATCCAGATCAAATCAGCTCATGACTTCGGGAATTATGGACAGAAGCAGCGTAAATACACATCCTTTTCTTCTTTGGAAACAAGGTTAACAACTTATATGGAAGACATTAAAAACCAAAAATAGCCTAAGATCTCAAAAGAGCTTCTAGGATAATCAGACAGCCTGTAGCTTATGGTCCCTCTGTGGAAGAAGAAGGTGCAAGGATCTGACATAAAGGCATATAGGCATGATGGACCTATAAGGATTTAAGTATTTTTTAGGAAATTTTCTTTAAGATGGGCCTGGTGTGAGGAGGTTTGGGGATGTTGTACCCAAAAGGCTGCTTATGCTTCACCCGTAACTAATCCTCTGTGAAGAGAAATGTAAAGCCTACTGCCTTCAAGGGCCTACAAGGTACTGGTTAGAAGTAGTCTCGCTGGAGTGCTGAACCCCATAAAATAAACTGCTGGCAGCACTGATTTAGTGGATGGGACATTCACCCCATAAAGCCACATATATTTAACTGGGAGCATCTTCCAGAGTACCTCTTTCCCAATCCCTCCCACGTTTGCAACCGTGCCCCACTCCAGCATGCTTTGGCACATAAAAGGCACAAATGAACCCAAATTCTTAAACAGGGGCCAGAAGGAACAATTTTCTTTGCTCTGCAGAGCCACCCAATCAGCAAGGAAAACCACTTGGCCCCGTTCCAGGTCCTGCTCTTGGACAGGTCTCCAGACTCTCTTTTCCTGCTCCTTTCATGTGCACACAGTAGCCAGAATTTGTCACCTTGCAAGCATGTAATAGTTACCCATTCTTACAACACCTTCCTATGAATGTTTTTTATTTGTCTTTCTGCGGTCCAATAGATCTATGAAATATGGTCAAAACCAGGGGGTACTTCAGAGGTTTCCTCTGAAAAATGAAAAAAAATACTAAAGCGATGAGTTATGGTTATTAAAATAAGATGTAGTACTGCCTTGCAGACAATCTCTGGATTTGTTATTTCAGGCACTCAGCCAACAGAGAGGCAAAGCAATGAGCAAAACTTCAGAGTGCAAAGTCTAATTTGAAGAATAATTATTATCATTATATTGCAAGACCACGTTCTCACACTGGGACCTGCATGAGAAGTTTCAGTTTCTGACTAACATTTGGCAGCAGCCTTGGAAAATGGGGATTTGCAAGACTTGCAAAAGTTGCCAATTGCAAAAGAGATAGAGCAGTAGGAGGAAGATCTCTGCATTTCAAATAGTTGGTGGAGGACACTGAGGACCACCCTGTCTCCAAGGAGTGGTCAGCATGTCACTGGAGCAGGGCAAATATAGAGGGTGTTAACAAAGATTCCAATAGACCATATCCCACCTCCAGGTGAGTCTGGCAAAATTCTCACTAACATCCATGTAAACCTGCCACCTCATCCTGCTAAACTTCCCTCTGCTTTTCTCTTTGTAAAGAGGACACTCTTCAAAGCCAATTATGCACCACTTCTTCAAGGCATCCTGAATCCAGGCTGGGCAAGCAGTCACATGCCACCATCCTCCATCCTGGACAACCCCACACTGTCAGAGGATAATCACAGAAGTGATAGACAAAAACCAATCCCGAGCACTCAGGCAGTTCCTCTGGGGCTAAGGGATATCTAGGTACATCAAAGACCATGTTCAGAAGCCTGAGTACCTAGAGGTGTAGAGACCTGCCTGAAGTTAACTGATAGGGAGTATTAAGTATAGGGCGATGCATAAGTCCCTCTCTCCCACTCTTGTGAGGAGCAGTTAGGGGCTTGAGTCCTTTCTAGGGCATTACGCAATGTGATTCTGATTTCTGAGCAGTAGAAGTCAATTATGGAGAGGATTTTGAAATTCTGCCTGTCGTAGGCACTCTGAAAATACAGCTCTAAGTGCTGGACACTTTTATGTGAGTCTGACACTTGCAGCCAGCATGTTTGCAGAGTGCACTGAACCCCCCTGTCCACATCACATGACATTTAATTTGGATTTACTGACCTCAGAATAGGAATAGCAGCCTTGCAGCTCTGAGGAGAAGGATTTGGGAGTGATGGTAGATGAGAAGCTCAACGTAAGCCAGCAGTGCACACTGGCAGCCCAGAAAGCCAAACGCATCCTGTGCTGCATCAAAAGAAGCATGGCCAGCAAGTCACGGGAGGTGATTGTACCCGTCTACTCTGCTCTTGTGAGACCCCACCTGGAGTACTTACTGTGTCCAGCTCTGGAGTCCTCAGCACAGGAAGGACATAGACCTGTTGGAACAGGTCCAGCAGAGGGCCACAAAGATGATCAGAGGGCTGGAGCACCTGTCCTATAAAGACAGGCTGGGGGAGTTGGGGCTGTTCAGCCTGGAGAAGAGAGGGCTCTGGGGAGACCTTATAGCAGCCTTCCAGTATCCAAAGGGAGCCTACAGGAGAGCTGGAGAGGGACTCTTTGTCAGGGAGTGTAGCAATAGGAGGAGGGGTAATGGCTTTAAATTGAATGTGGGGAGATTTAGATAAGGTACTAGAAAGAAATTCTTTCCTGTGATGGTGGTAGGACACAGGAACAGGTTGCCCAGAGAAGTTGTGGAAGTCCCATCCCTGGAAGTGTTTAAGGCCAGGTTGGATGGGGTTTTGAGCAACCCGGTCTAGTGGGAGGTGTCCCTGCCCATGGCAGGGGGGATGGAACTGGATGATCTTTAAGGTCCCTTCCAACTCTAACCATTTTATGACTCTATGATTCTAATACCAGTCCTTGTGCACAGAGCACTGCTGACATGTTAAAGTCTGACAAAAGCAACATCTGAAGAAAACAAGAGGGCAACCACACAGTGTGATGCAGTATAGCTCTGCACTTAGAAAGTCAGCAACTCATCTGTATCAACATCTGACAGGAAAAAAAGATAAAGTTGGCCACAGACACCCGAAGTTATCTGGAGTCACAAAAAAAGAACAGTAATGGTAACCAATAGCTGTTAATAATAATGATTATTATCTTAAATTAAAAGGATCACAGCAAGGCTGCAGTAAAATTCACATTTAAAGCTGATCAGAAAAGATCCATGTATAAAATAAGAGCCCTTCATCAAGCCTTGTCAGACCTGCACAGTAAACCCAGCTCAGACACACAGAGGGGAAGTGCCCAGTGAATGGGTCACTTCAAAAAAGCTTGAGCTTTGTAGAAATGTCCATGAGCTTTGACATATCCTTGACACATGTCTACACATCCTCAAAGCACCTGGGCAGAGACAAACATATGGCTCTGAAATCTCCCCATGACCTCATTATCCAAGGGTCACTGGCTGAGGGGGCTTTAGCAGCTCCCATCTACCTAGGGAGGTTTTAACCCATGACTGCTCACGTGGTCCAAAATGTTTAAGACAAAGGATTCCTCTCAGAACTTTAATTGAAAGCAGTCAAAGCAGAAGCTTTGAGATTTTCGCCTGTTCTGAATGGTGTAGTATGAATGAGTAAAGCAAAAAAAATTGCAGTATAGCTGTTCCACCACAAACAGTGGAGAGCAAAACTTGTGGCACCACTGCCTGAGCAGTAAGCCAGTTAGACTTCTGCATTTCACTCCTTATGGTCAGTTAATCTATGGCCTTAAATCCTCCAAAGCCATACATTGTCAGTGACTAAGAGAGGACAGAGGAGCAGGCTGATGAGAAACCACAAAATGCAGCAGCTCTTGGGAAAACTGTGTTTTGTTAGACCACCTCTCTTCCAAGGTCAAAGAGGCAATTGTTCACCTTGAGGAGACCACAGGCGATAAGCAAGCAGGAGAGCAACCCCTCTGGGCTTGTGGAGACAGGGACAGAAATATCTGGGTCCAACTGCAGTGAAAGCTGCAAGACACAGAGGTTCACGTTCGCACATCAATACTGAGGCAGAGAGCACATCGGCACAGCCACCAAACCACTTCCACCAAGGCAACGCCTGGCAGTCACTGGCAACCTGCTTTAATGGAGAAACCTTTAGAAAAGTTGTATGAAACAAAACCCAAGGCCAGGAGTTGCACTAAACTATGTACTCATTTCCCTTGAGTGGTAAAGGCGCGTTCTTGCCTTCCTGTGAGCAGCAGAGCAGCCCGCTGTCCAGCTCCCACTTCCAGCATCCCATGGTCAGTTCCTCTTCTTCCCCATGGCAGCTATAATATTTGCAAAAATAATGTTAGGAATATATAAAAATCCAGACAAAAGTCACTACAGCTGTCCCCTTTCCAGGCTTATCTGTCCCAATCATTTCAGTAGTTTCCCAAAAGCTGGGCTTTAGAGAGTAAGTCTTCCCTTTTGGAGCACTTCCACGTCTGAAATTTGCATGATGTCTTGCAGTCTGACATTGCTTTCCCCTGAACTTGCTGACATCTGTAAACTGAATGATGTTGGGATGCATGGCAAAGCAATGCCTGTGGGAGAGTGAGGTTACTCCAGACCATGCAGAGAGGTGGTCCTTGGCCAGTGGGTTGGGACAGCAGCTGGAAAGGATAGGTCCTTCTCCAAAGCATAGTTCAGCAGTGGCTGTGAGCAGTAGGGTGGTGTAGTAAGAAGGGTTTACCTGGGGTCAGAAATGGGTTCAAAATTCATTAAGTAGAAGTCCATAAGAGCTATTAGCAGCAAATATGCACCTCTGGGTGACAGGCTGCTGGAGGCTAGGGAAGTATTGTGGGGGGAATTTGATGCAAACTTTGTCTCGTCTTACAATTTGTCATAGACATTTGCCTCAGGTATTGTTTCAAATCAGACACTGTACTAACTGGATATTTGGGCTGGCTTCTCAAAAGCTCTTTGACTTTTACAGGCTTCTGAAGAAGCAGAACAAGAAATGGTGCATTAACACAACATTCATATGCTCATCTGTATAATTTCTCTTGCTGAGAAACCCTGAAGAACTGTTGTAGAAGCCAGCCAGTTTGTTTAGAAACAGTGACAATAACTGTACACACCACTGTGTCAGGACAGGCCCAAGGAAAGAGGCCAAAATACAGGATGAGTATGCTCTGGCAGGTAATAGATGGAAGAAGCTGTGTTCTGCCTGGGGCCAATATTCTTAGGTCTCCTGACACACAACAACTGCTACCAAAGCTACAATATTTACAAAACATAATCTTCTTTGAACAGATACAAGCATAACACTGACATATTGCACTGTGCTGGGCAGACTCACCTAAAACATGTTTCCCCCTCATGGCAGAGTAACTGCACAGAACCTGAGGGCAATAACCTGAGAACTGTTCCAAACAAAAATCAAGGGACAAAGAGAGAAAAACCCTAAAGCTATCAGTGTACCTAACTATATACTGCAAAACTTTCTTCCGTGTTTCTAGAAGACTGTAATGCTGAAGGGAATCCTGGGCTGACAGTGGCATCACACCAAAAGATCTTCCAGCAAATTGCCCATGTTACTATATGTCTGGCACACCCTATGAGTGAATTACTCTGTAAAGTTACAAAGAGTTTTGCTATTAACCTCAGCCAGGGCAGGGTTTCACCCAATATTTTGATTATGAAGCTATCGTTTATTGGAGTCTTCTGAATATAACATCACTTTATCTCAGCTCCTGGGCCCCACAAAATCCCGTTATAATTAATCTTACTTCTACGATAGCTCTGGCTCAAAGGATGCTGTCATAATGACCATGAATATAATTGCCTCACCATGCTGCAAGCTGTAGTAAATCATCAGCCACCCCAGAAAAGATCAAAGTGGGCTAATTAAACTGTATCCTTAGCTGTCTGCTGCAGACATTTCAAACTGCTTTGGATCCCAGCTGGAAATCGGTGTTTCACAAGAGCTAAAGCAACTCTGAACAAAGACCAAGAAAAATATCTACTTGTACTTAAACAGCTGTTTAGTCTGTCAAACTGCAATAAAATACTGAAAAGACAACTGGTAGATAATGAATAATACAGTCAAAAGCATCTATAGGAACCATCAGACTAGTGAGAAACAGGCAAGAATGAACATAAGATACTGAATGGTCTCTTAACTTTAGTCATGCAGAAACAGCACATCTTAATTTTCTTAGTTAGAAAAGTGTAAAAAATAGAAGCACTTGGCAAACCTCTCTGGGTTATCCACAAATACCACCACTAGTTTTCCAATGAAGGAATGATATTGGTTGCTAAGGGTTTTTATTAACTTTAAAACAGCCAGAAGAATATTAGGGAGCTGATCCTTGATACTCTACACCTGGAGTTTAGAGTCAGATTAACTTGAAGGAAACTATCCCTCCCTTTCAATGGCTTCCTAAGTCAACAAAAGTTTACAGCACGGGGCATAAGGAATGGGTAAATTCTTGTACAAGTAAATTCATAAAACTAATTGATGAAGAAACTTAGGTTTAAAAAATTAGTTATCTGAGTCACATCCTAAAATTTATTCCATGTCAATGCAAAACATCTGGTGTTTCTAAGGAATTAAGATTGGGCACTAAGATGCCCTTTGAGCTTCTCTGTGTTGAGTTGAAGCCTGGCTGGCCGTCACAAATCGCAGCAGGTTGGGCCTGGCCTGTTTCCTACCAAGTATTTATGTTTCTGAGTTGCATCAGTGACTGATGCAGATAAAACTGCCTCAGCTGACTCTCACCAGAGTTTGGTATAAACTTTACAATGCCTGTGGGATTTTAATAACTGTTGTTATTCTGCATTTCTTCATGGAGAAATGAAGGCAGTTCACTGTTTCAGTACTGCAGAAAGAATCATTGCTGGTGTGTGCTAGGAATAATCTTTTACACAGGCTCCTGCTCAGCCCCAGAAAGGGCTGTGCTGCTTTCCCCATTGTTAAAAGTGTAGCACAAGCCCCTCTTATGGAGGATGACCTGAAAATGGAGCCAAGGAAAATAGCAAAAAATGCATACTTCTGAACTTGTAATTAAAAAATTTAATACTTTGCTGAAGAATGAATTATTTTGTTTACAAAAGCAGCCTTGATGTAGCCAATGTCCCCCTGTACTCAACACTGGTGAGTCCACACCTTGAGCATTGTGTCCAGTTCTGGGCACCTCAGCACAAGAAAGATCTCGAGGTGCTGGAGCAAGTGCAGAGGAGGGCAATGAAACTGGTGAAAGGCCTCGAGAATAAACCTTATGAGGAATGATTGAAGGAGTTGGGACTGTTTAGTTTGCAGAGGGGAGACCTCATCACTCTCTACAACTGCTTGAAAGAACATTGTAGAGAGGCTGGTGCTGGTCTCACAGGCAATTAGCTATAGAACAAGAGGGAATGGCTTCAAGCTGCAACAGGGTAGGTTTAGACTTGACATTAGGAAAAAATTCTTCACAGAAAGAGTGGTCAGTCACTGGAATCATCTGCCCAGGCAAGTGGTGGAGCTGCCATCCCTGAATGTGTTTACGAGTAGATTAGATGCAGTGTTGGGGGATATGGTGTAGGAGAGAACTTTGTAGAGTAGGGCTGATGGTTGGACTCGATGATCCCAAGGGTCTCTTCCAACCAAAGGATTCTATGATTCTATGATAATGCTCCTCATCCTATTAATTTCTTTGAACACCACATTTTCCCACATGCACACCAACCTCCATTCCTCACAGAGATCCTCTTCCTCCCCTCTCCTCTTTGGAATCATGGAGGCAATGTCTTACGGGATTCCAACCTTGCAGGGAGTGATAAGGAAAGAGAGAGACCGGCAGGGGAGTGTATTTTTTAAAACTACGCATTGCAGCTACAAAATCTAACAAGGCATCAAAGTAGTATTTCTAAATCAATGTTAAAAAAGCCTGTCAAAAAATATTTCCATTCCAGGGATGTTGGCAAGAAAACCATTCCCGAGCAGCACCTAAGCATATTGTACTGACAAAAAATTCAACGTAAACCTCAACTTCTCATCAGGGTATAACATGATTACTCTAAAGATTCTAGAGGATGGATTCTTTTGTTTAATTTCATAAGATATCAGCAAAATCAATTTTTGGCAAGGGGATATACCTAAATTTTACTTATGCTAGCAAAAGATTGCTTTTTGTGCTGAAAGTCAGCAGGTCCCAGTACACCTCAAGGAATTCCACTACACTGCACCTCAGTTTCCATGCCAGAGGCAGAATCAGAAAACCCAGGGCAAAGTTGCTGTCACCAGCTGATGCCAACTCTCATCTCGCAGATTTGTGTGCTTGTACAGGCTCCTGTGTGACAAGTACAACATCTACACAAAAGTAGGACAAAAAGAACAAATCAAGCACATCAGATGGGTTTTATATGGGACTTCTGGTCCCCAAGATTGCAATCTACATCTTACAGGAGAAGTAAAAGGCAAAAAAAATAAAAGAAAGGGATAATAAAAGTTACCATTGTAACCACAACTATTTCCCACAGTAGTAGGAAAATTAATGTCTAAAGACAAGTAATAGGTTGGGATTCTTTTTTTCTTTTTGGTTGGGTGATTAAGCAAACGTCTCCATGAGGCTCGCCTCAAAGACTATTGTATTGTTATTAGGAGAAATAAAATTTGAAAAGGTGTCTTCAGATCAGAATGAAAAGTATTGTTCCATCCAAAATAGGGCATTGTTTCCAGTAAGGTTATTTCACTCTTTTTATTAACCCTTTTCTACATATGTTTATTTTGAAATTGAAATGCTGCCTAAAAATGGCAAGTTCAAAAATTAAATCTTAAAAAAAACATGGAAAGGAATCTTGATGCCATTTTCCATGACCATTTCCTCCTGCCTCTCCCCACTTTTGACAGAAACTCTTTGCTGTATTCAGCCCACACTATTGGCTTCAGTCCCTGGCATAGAGAGTTCTCCAGCCAAACCATAGACACCTCTGAAACAGGCATCTGCATTTCACTAAGTCTCAGCTCAGCAGAAAACTGTGAAGTAGCTTGTATGAATCACAGATCAGATTTCTGCCATGAACTAAAAAGGGCAACTAGCTGAAGTGGCTTCCTCCAACATGTCCATGTTTCAAGGTAGGTGAGTTTAATAATACACTTTTAACCTGCCTTAACCCACAAATTCTGCAGAATTTGCTCTTCTGCAGCAACAGGAGTTACCCATCTGCACTGCAGCACCTTTGAGTGGTGACTGGCACTTATGGTCTTCATGGTCTGGGTTATTTAATATTTATTTCCACTCCAACCCAACAGACCAGACCTCTTTAGTTCAGCTGTAGTTATTCCGGTTTTGGCCATGAAACAAGAGTGTCCCTTAAGTAACTCTTTGCTCTTTACACAGTATTAGTAATAAGAGCTGTGCTTTTTAACTATTTGGAAGAAATACTCAAAGCTGAGATACTTAAGGCTGAGTACAATATTCAAGGCTGTTAAGTAAGAACACTTTCCCCATTATCAGTTTGACAAAAAAAAAATTCCCTTTAAAATGATTAAAGTAACATCTAAATGTTTGTCCAAGCAGAGTATCCTCAGAGAGTATCCTAGGAGTAAAAGACAAAAAAAATACACAGTACCTATACTTTAGTATGGCCTCTCCATCCTTTCTCACCTTTCTCATGTGCCAGTCTCTAAATTTGCAGGGTGGCACGTACAGTGAAGTTGGACCTGGGAGGGTGAGGAGGAGAAGAAGCAATAGCCAGAGGTGGAAACAGAGGAGTAATGTCTGGGACCATAAACAGTAGCAAAGTACAAGAGAATTCCTTCTGGGTCCGGTGCTTTGCTTCCAGCAGTATTAACATGCAATGCTGTTAAGAAAAGCCCTGGCTACTTTCTGCAGGCTTTCTGCTCTACTACTGCACTACCAGTGTCCCAGGGTCATTGGACTAGGGACAGTGGAAGATACAACCCTATCCATTCCCTGTAATACCTGCTTAGTCCATGAACTCATCTAAGTCTTTTTTGAGCTTGCAGGTGTTCCATGCTCTCCAACAGCAGCATGTTCCAGAGGTTCATTACCCATCATTTAAAAGTCGCTTCCTCGTATTTGTTCCAAGTGGTAGATCAGATTCATCAGACACCAGAAATATTTCTTTCTCTCCACTGACTTGAAAGGGCACTCCTGTGTGTCATTCAGATGATTAAAGTGAGTCAGTGTCCATTTCTTAAAGAGTTTTCTTAAGCTTGTGATTGGATATGATAACATTTTTAACTGTTTCTCTTTCATTACTAGTTATAAATAACAAGCAAAAATTCGTCCACATGTATGTGTAGACCTGTGCAGGGAAACAGGGTTACACGGAGATGAGCCAATACTACGTTGAGCTGTTTCTGGCTGAGGGGTTCTGCTTTCCCAGCCTGTCTGCAAGCTCCAGCCTGTCCTCTGCAGTGGTCGGTCCTTCCCTAGCACTGTTCCAACCACAGGATGAGTCCAGCCAGCTGGCAGATCAACCGTAAAGCTGTCTGGGGCCCCAGGGTGAGCTGTCAGCGCTGGGAGTGGTGGGAGCTCGCTGCTAGAGTGAGGAGAGCAGAGCTGCACCTCCCAGAAGCATCTCCCCCTTGGAGTCACTTTATAGCAACACAACACCCACTCCCAGGATGAGCCTAGGAGGCAGTCAGTCACGCCTGCAGTAGAAGATGAAGCTCTCAGAGTAACCAAAGCGACACACACAGATTTCTACAGAATCTGTAGTGCTCATAAGCATCCATAAGTGTTCATAAGAACTACAAGAGCAATAGGAGTTGGTATAGGAATGGAGATAAACAGGGTGCAGAAGATTACTCCAGAGGACAGGAAGATTGATGTACAAGGTATACAAGAGTGAAGCAATTAAACCATCATTTTACACACAATTTTGCTTCATCTAATTTGTTGGCTTCCTTTTATCCAAATAAAGCAGTTTGGAGGACCAGGGGGTTCATTTGGACTGCTAGATCCAATGTTCACTGTTACAAATATTTCTGCTCATTTTCAGATTTACCTCCAAAGAATCCAGCTGCCAATTACACTTAGTTTAATTACATACTTTTAGTGCCCAGAGCCTTACATTAGACTTTCTATGAACTGCTAATACTTTACTCTTTTCTAATATACAAGGGAAGAAAAAAAGTAGTGTTAGATAGGAATGAAGTGCCACTCTGATTAACTACAAGCCCAGAGTCCAGGTGTCTTGTACTTGGTGAGTCTTTGGAGAGCTGTTATGTCCAAAGCAAAGCAGTTTCCCTGAAGCAGTGTAGAGAAGGTACAGTCACCTCCACATTGAACTGTTACAGGTGGCATCAAGCCATCTAGTAGAGTCAAGCAGAGTCAAGTAGACTCACCAATTTTCCCTTCAGCTGCTGGGAGGATGCATAAGCAGTCATACCTGCTGAAAGCCTTTATGAGGAAGCAAGTTTGAGCACTGCAATATTCTCCCCTCCTAACCCATGAAAGATGATGATGTAAGTGGATAAAGGGCCTGTGATACACACAGTAAATGCACTCTTCAGAGCAGCTATGGAGAGGGACTCACCTTCACCCATGAGGAACTTCTCTAGAAATATCGTTCTTAGCTCTGAGGTCCAGGACACTCTCCCTCTGAAGTGATGCATCCATCAGAAAAACAACATTACCTCTGCCCTTGACATATGAATTGTTTAGGACGCACAGCGTAACTCCTAGCTGGTGCTGTTCGGTGTCGTAAGTATTTGAGGACTTTCTGCATTGCAGCTCAAAGATTTCCCAAGAAAAATGATGCATGTGACAACTTCTCAGTTTTATTACCCTCTGACCCAGTAAACCTTCCCTCCTCTTTTTCTGTGGCACGTATCCTCAAAAGCAGGCTCATGGGGACCATTCAAGACTTTCATGCCAATTTGTGGTCCAGATCTTGCCAATCTTCTGTACTTTCACTTTTAAATATGTGGCTCATTTAGCCTACATTTTTTCCCTTGTTGTGTTCCTATCAGAGCTTAAAGAGACATATGACACGTGTCCCTCTTCCTGGAACATCAGGGGCATTCATAAAAATCAGGTACAGCTATAGTAGTCTGTGTGTCCAGACAACTTTTTGAATGTGGCACTTTAACCCAACCTAATCCTTCCCAACTCCCAGACCACAAATCATGGAATCATGGAATTGTCAGAGTTGACCTCTAGAGATCATCTAATCCAACTCCCCTGATAAAGCAGGATTGCCCAGAGCGTATTACTCAGGACCGCATCCAGGCAGGGCTTGAAAATCTTCAGAGAAGGGGACTCCACACCCTCCCTGGGTAGCCTGTTCCAGGGCTCTGTCACCCTCACCCTAAAGTTTTTTCTGATCTTTGAATGGAACTTCCTGTGTTCCAGCTTGTGCCCATTGCCCTTCATCCTGTCACTGGAAATCACTGAAAAGAGTCCAACTCCATCCTCCTTCAACCCAGTCTTCAGTTACTGATAAGCATTAATAACATCTCCCCTTAGCCTTCTCTTCTCCAGGCTCAAGAGCCTCAGCTCTTTCAGCCTTTCCTCATAAGGGAGTTGCTCCAATTCCTCAATCGTCTTTGTTGCCCTACTCTGAACTCTCTCCAGTAGTTCCCGGTCTCTCTTGAACTGGAGAGCCTGGAACTGGATACAGTATTCCAGTTGTTGCCTCACCAGTGCAGGGAAGGGGGGGGGAGAATGACCTCCCTTGACCTACTGGTCACACTCTTCCCTACGCAGCCTGGGATTCCATTGGTCCTCTTGGCAACAAGGGCACATTGCTGGCTCATGGAAAGTTTGATATCCATCAGGACTCCCAGATCCTTCTCCTCAAAAGTGCTTTCCAGGAGATCCATCTCTAACCTATATTGGTGCCTGGGGTTCTTCCTCCCCAGGATCCTACATTTGCCCTTGTTGCCCATGTCTCAATTAACTTTCCAGAACGTCTTATAGAGATTGCTAGCACTAACTTCAGAGAGCACATGGGTGACTGTGGTGGTTTTATCTGGATTGACTGCCAGGTGGGCACCCAGCCACTCTCTCACTCCCCTTCCTCATCAGGCCAGAGGGAGATTTTAAGATTAAAAATCTTGTGGGTTGAGCTAAGGACAGGGAGATCACTTACCAATTACTATCACAGGAAAAACAGACTCAATTTGGGGAAAAAATAGTTTAATTCATTGCCATTTCAAAAATAGAGTAGGATAGTGAAAAAAAACAGGAAAACTAAAAATACCTTTCCTCTCACTCACCTTCTTCCAGGCTCAACTTCACTCCATTCCAAATTTGTCTGCTTCTTCCTAAAAAGGGCTCTATAAGCAGTCATAGAAAGCACTTCACTGCATTTCAATTTATGTTTTTTGCATTTCAGACCCATAAATCTCATTTATTCCACTTAGGACAATTCTTGACACCTTCACTCACACTGAATAGTACTTTCTCTCAGCTACATTAACAGGCCTGCTAAAGTGGTAAGAGTGAGAGGAGACCTGGTTTTTAAACTTAGGCTTCGAGTCAGAGAAAAGCAGTAAATACAGATTTGAACTGGCCCACTCTTCTTCTCACCTCAAATAAATAAAACTCCATCAGAAAAAACAGCAGATTCCTACAGTTTGAACAGGAGGCTCCCTTTAACCTCTTAATGGAGTGCATCCTGGGGTCTGTCAGTAGCATCACACACACATCCCCATTATCCACCAGAAAAGATCAAGCAGAGAACAGGGGAGAGAATTGATTTCCTGTTCATGGAGCAGCAGCTCCAGCATAAGTCAATGTTATCTGGAGCACTAAAGTGGAGCAGGGCACTTTAGGATGAAGGCTTAATGCTTTATCTGCTCACATAAATACTTTCAGATAAAAGAAATTGGATTTAAATAACATTCCAGCTGTGACACCAACTGACAGAAGTCAGGGAGTGCCCAAGATAAAGCCACATCCTTTACCCT